>CM044110.1:15747600-15798529 GCA_024174645.1 Lemna minuta | reverse complement strand
GATGCATTAAGCCGCAAAGCTTAGTCAGCACCAGCGGATTAGCTGAGGGTCTTTCGGTGGCTCCTCCCCGCAAAGTATACAGTAGGCTGCCCAGACTGAGAACCAGGAGTCGCACCATACCCATGCATCTCGTGCTCCATCGGTCGGTCGCATACTCGTGAGCCGTGACTCCAAGGTCAAGAGGTTTGCCAGTTTCTGGTCGGATAGTGCCTATGGGAGAGTCGGGCATCAAGCGTCTGACCACTGTGTCCGGAAGGTGACTCCGGCGACCGGCGCAAGGGCATATAGGCTGTATTTGTGTGAAATATTCCCGCAGCCCCGCCATGAAGGGGGAGTCCCCATGTCGCGGCATCGCCCATGTCTCCTAGTCCATGGAATGCCCATACACCTGACGGAGCAATAGCGATAGGATGCCCCCCGACAACTGCATAACTTGGAGTACTCTCTTGACAAGAAGGGCGGCGTTGGTATGCTGGATGTGGCGTATTCCCAGGCCACCTTGGGATATAGGTCGGCACACGATAGACCAGACGACTAGAGCTCCCACTCTAGTTGTCGTTGGGTTTGGCCCCCGCCAAAAGAAAAGCCGCATCACCCCTTCCAGTCGTCTTCTCACACTAGCAGACATTCAGAATACTGACATGAAGTAAATTGGTATGGCAGACAGAACCACTTTCAGCAAGATTAGGCGGCCACCGCGCGATATGAGACGAGCCTACCAGCCCCCTAATCTCGCCTCCACCTTTTCCAGAATTGGTTGCCAATCTGGTGCGCGGAGACGTCTCTCAGTCAATGGCAGACCTAAGTACTGGATGGGGAGCGTGCCGATCGGTGTCCCCAAAATGCCCGCACATTGCGTCTGTTCTGATGTAGACAGGTCAAAACCCACGAACATGGATTTGGCTCTAATAAAAGCACGAAAAGTATGTATAAACATTTAATAATTACTTTTAGTTAGCTCAATTAACTCGTAAATCTATCATCATATGCACTATTTCACGAGTTAATAATTTTATGCCATCAGTACATCAAAGAAGAAATTGTATACATTATTTTTTTGTCCCCTTGATTTCAAGAACTTACAAGCATTAGAATGGAAGCAAAATCATCTAAAATAGAGGAGTAGAAGGCTATTGGGCTGTCCAAGGCATCTTCAATGGAGCCCAGTCAAAGAAGAATCGGTGGCTGCAGAATCGGTGAAGCCCAGTCAAGGCATCTCTCCTCGCAGGGGTTTAAAAGGAAAGAGACAAAGAAAAGGAAGGGCTCTCTGCAGCTTTTCGCCTTCTTCTTCTTCCTCGAACACTCTCTCTCCTAGGGTTAGTCGTTTACAAATGTTGTTCGCAGGTTTTCTTTTGATAGGAATGATGTAATGTGGATGGAGTTCAATGTAATGGTTTATGTTCTCTCCTTCTTTGCCTTCTGAAATCCATCTCTTTCCCCAGTCCATCTTCTGCTCTTCCTTCTCCTTTTACTTCAATAATTTCGCTCATTGTCTTCAGCGCAGCCGCTTCCTCTCTCTCAATCTCTCTACCTCTCCCTCGATTTTACCTCCTGTAGTTCTATATTTCTCACTTCATCTATTTCAGTTAAAATCATTTCGCTCTATATCTCCTTATTCCGTCTCTACACTTTTCGTGAAATCTTCCTCTCACCCTCGTTCTCATTCTCTCTCCCAAAATTTTTCCATATTTCCTTTTCTTTTCTGTTTTCTCTCCGTCATTTCCATATACACTTCTCCATCTCCCTTCTTTTTCAGAATTACCTATTATTTTGGAGTTTCTCTCTGCATTTGTCGCCTCCTCGCGTCTCTTCTTCCTTTCCTTTCTTCTGCACTTCCGCCTCTCTTCCTCTTCTTCTTCATTTCAAAAATTCAGTTCTCCCTCCCTCTAATTTCGTCACGCATCTCCCTTTATCTCTCTCGAAATCTTCTCTTCTCTCTCTCGTAGTTGCATTGCCTCCTTCTCCTTCTTCTATTTCTCTCCTTCTCCTTCACAATCACCATCGCGTGCACTACCTTCTTCTATTCCTTCTCTCCCTTATTTCTTCTTTTCTATCTCTCTTTCCCGCTCACACTTCTGCGCGACTTCTCTCTCTTGATTCATGTCTCTCCTCCATGTTGACTACAAGCATTTCCTCCTTTCCATCTGCTAGCGTACCTCTCACATTCTCGATCATTTGCGTGCATTTCCGTTCCGTTCTTACCTCTTATCCTCACTCTTCTCCCAAGCCCATTTCTCTCTCATACTCGCACTCTTCTCATTCTACAATTTCTTTTTCGCCCATTTATTTTCTATCCCTTTCTCTCTCACTCGCGATTTCACGTACTGTCTCTCTCCTCTACTCTCGCAATCTTCTCTCTTCTCCTATCCCTTTCCTCTGCCGCCTCCGTGCGAGTATTCCTCTACCGCATTTCATTGTCCGCTATCCTTCATCCATCTCGTCATTCTGATTCCGTCAACTCCACTATTCACATTCTCGCTCATCAATTCCGCTCTTCCTCAAAATCGGTACACGGTCTCTCTCTCTCCCCCACATCTTCTCTCTCCACCTTCTCTCACCCTATCTCTCTCGCGATCTCACTTTCTCTCTGTGAACATCCCGTCACGCACTCTCTCTCTCTCCCCCTTGTCATCTTGATTCTCGTCTCCTGCATATCTGCCTCTCTGTCCACTCTCTAGTTTGCTTCACCTTCTTCTCGCTCTCTCTCATTCAATATTTCCAGCTTTTTTTTAGCCTCTCCAGTCTTCATCCCTTCTTCCGATCAGCCTCCCTCCAAAAATTATCTCTGTTGCTTATCCTCTTCTTCCACGTGGACCTTCGCCTAATCCCCCGTCTGTAATTCTTTTTCTGTCTTTTCCATCTTTCTTCTTTTCCTCTCTCTTATCCCCCTCTCATTATCTACTTTCCTTTTCTCCCTTTCTTTCTCCCTCTGTTGACCGCCATACTTTCCTTTCTCCTTTTTGTTTCAGCTCCTATCCATCTCTCCTTTTAAGTCTCTCTTACCAGCTTTACAAGTTCTCTTTCACCTTCCCCTCTCCCTCCTATCAGCCTTGTCTTTTGGTTATCGTGTGATCCATTCTCCCGTGTCTTCATTTTCTCCTAGGTTTCTTATTTCTCTCATTCACCTCACTCTCATTCTCCTTCATTCTCTATAGTGCTCATCTCTAATTAACTATTTTTTCTATCCTCTCTTTGGTTTGCGCCCTAGAATCCCTGTGGATCGACCTAGAAAGCTATACACCCTACATAACTCTATCATTCATAGCTTCCAAGCTTATAATTAATAAGTTTTTTAGGCTTGAACACACGACGACCTTGAGCCTATTAGGATCTGTTCAGCTGGAGCCCGGAAAAGTCAGAGAAAATCTCCATCATGATGGATAGGGACTAGGACGCCGACTCCGAATCTTGAATGAAGAAGATGGTGTCGTCTGCATATTGTAGCATGGGGATTCCTCCAGGGAAGCCTGCCACCTAGTAAACCGAGAGGAAATCCCATAAGCATAGTCTTGTAGTGCAGAAAGCTAACGTATCTTTTTGAAAAAGATAGAGAACCACCCAAAACTAGTGGCCCCCCGTTGTCATTGAAAAAATGACTTGGAGTTTAGGTCTGTTACAACAGGGGTGCTAACCCCGAGTGGATCGTGCCACCGAGGTGCCAGGATTTTGCAATCGTGCTCGCACTGTGCTCTACCACATTAGTGGAGGGGGTCAACCCATGAAGATGATCTCATTTTAGTGGAGCCATATCGTCCATAGTGTGGCGAATATAGTTTGCCACTCTGCCTCTCGTCGGAAAGGCCCCTTGCAGATCGAGTGCCAAAAGGTGTCCCCCGCCGTAACATCTATTCCCCCAAGAGCAGCCGCGATCCACACGGGCTGGACCAGCGGGGACGCAAAAAAAAGATGGGAGCAATCTTCGATCGCGCCTGAGCACATGATGCAGCCTGCATCTGATTCTGGAACGAAACGCTGCCGTAGGGATCGCATCATTAGGCGTCCCCATATGAGAAGCCAGCAGAAAATCTTGATCTTCAAAGGAATGCGTCGTCTCCACAACATGCGGCATCGGCGCACATAGACCAGGTCCTCTAGAGGCTCCATGGCTAAAAGCAATCTGTAAGCCGCTTGGACCATGAAGTGAGAGCCCCTCCATTCCCATGCATCCCTTGCCACCTCTACAGGTCGTAGGTGAGCCAGCACCATCTGCATCCTTAGATGGTCCTCGAGCCGTTGTTCCGATATGGCATCTGGGAGAGGGGGGCACCATGTGTTGCACCACGCCTATTGCACCGTGGCCTTCGGGTAGCGGAGAGGCCATAGAGTAGGGGACAAACGTCCCGCAGAGGCCCCAAGCCAGACCAGTCATCAATCCAAAACCTGAAAATCATTCCATCCTCAAGCTTTGCCTAGAACATCAACTGGCTTGGGAAAAAACTGGTCTCAAACCCTTGAAAAAGGCAGACACGCCTCGTCGCGTTTCCGACCGCTGTCCCCAGTCCATCACCATCCCATAACTGCCCATCAAGATCCAGGTGGCCGTGTCCGATGGAGCTTGCATCATTTTGCGTACCCACTTCATTAGCAGTGCAGTATTGGTGTGTCGAAGGTTTTTGACCCCTAAGCCTCCCTCTACCGTAGGGCGGCATACCGCACTCCACTAAACCAGTGCTTGTCCCCGAGCCCCAGCTAATTCAGCTCCTTGCCAAAAAAACCTTCTCTTGATGGCTTCCATACACTTACAGACCCCCACATGTAACCTGAATACTGACATAAAATATGTAAGAATCGCAACAAGCACCACCTTTAATAAAACGAGGCGCCCCCCGTGAGACAAAAGCCGAGCCCGCCACCCCCGCACCCTGCGCGCCATTGTCGCCAAGACTGGCTGCCATTCCCGAACTCTCATCTACCCCTCCACAAAGGGGAGTCCAAGATATCGGATAGGTAAGGAGCCCGCGGGTGTGGACAGAATCTGCGCGCATTGATCCCTCTCTTCTGTGGACATCCCAAATCCTATGAAAGTGGACTTTGCCCCTGTTTCGTTGAGGCCTGAGAAATCATAGAACATATCCAGGAGAGTTGAGACCTTCTCTGCAGCCTCCACCGAGCCCTCCATGAAGAAGATCATGTCATTAGCATACTGCAAGAGAGGTACCCCACCTGGCCATCCGATAGTCTGAAACCTAGCCAGCAGCCTTGCGCGCACTTCCTCTCCGTGCACACTGCCAGTGTATCGGCTGCCAGGATGAAGAGAAGAGGAGCTAGTGGGCATCCTTTCTAGATTCCTCTCTGGGGATATATCCATCCACCCTACGGCTGGCCATTTGTCACGACAACGAAGGTGTTTGTGCACACGCATTGCTTCAACCATCACCCACGTCTCTGAGAAACCATGGCACCTCAAGGCCACCCAGATGAATCGCCAATCAATCGAATCGTACGCTTTCACAAAATCCAGTTTCCATATGAATCCCTTGGTGCCACGGCACTGCCAAGCTGCCATTATCTCCTCAGCCATCACCACACTATCCACCACCTGCCTCCTCGGAATTAAAGCGGTCTGAGAAGGCCCTACAAATAGTTGATCATCTCTTGGAGCCAATTTACCAAAGCCTTGGAAATGATGAGGTAAATGGAGTTAGATAGGGAGATAGGCCGAAAATCTCCCACCTGTTCAGCGCCACGAAAGTCTTGTTCATGTGGTCCATGTTGCACACTCCAATGCGGAAATCCTCTATCGTAGCCATCATCTCGAGGCCAACCAAGTTCCAACATTTCTGATAGAAGAAAACCAGAATCCCATCCGGCCCCGGGGCACCTTCCCTGTTGAGGCCCTGCATTGCCGCTCTGACTTCCTCCTCTATGAACGGGCGGGTTATCTGTTCCTGCTGCCCATCACAGAGAGAGACCGCCCCCTCCCCAGTGCATTTCCACATATTTCTTGGCCCCTTCCGGTAGAACGTCCGGAAGTGGTTTACTATAGCGGTCTCCACTGGTGAGTGCCCACTGTAGGTTCTGTCCCCCACTCGGATGGAGTGAATTGGGTTGGCCTTCTCCTGCCGCTTGCCACTTGGTGGATGAACCGGGTATTGGCATCCCCGGCCACCAGCCACAATTTCTTGGATTGCTGTCACCACCATCTCAATTTTTAGGTCGACTTCAGCCACCCCATCTTGGAGCTTCTTGCGCGCCGCATGCTCCTCGACCAAGAGGGGTCGAGTGTCCTCCAAACTATCCAGCTCCACGATCGCACTTAGCGCATCGTCCCGGGTTAGCGTCCTGTCCTCAAGAATCCTCCTTTGCCGCTCGATTAGGTGGAGGCGTAGCCCTCTCAGCTCTATCACGAGCCTCGCTGGCGCAAAGCCCCGGGCTGGGTGGGCCTCCCACTAGTTTGCTAAATCCTAAGCAAAGTCGTCTTCCCGAAACCACGAGCGGTTAATCCTGAGGTATGATCGACCTGTCGAGCTCTGACGAAGCATTTTGTGATCATTAAGGAATTTAATTAAGAAATAAATTCAATATAAATTCAATAAAAATCCAGAAAAAATCTAAAATGTTCAGAAATTTATAATTCTTAAAATACAACTTTTAATCTCAACTTTTCTCCATTGTATCACAAATTTCTTGCTTTTCAATATCATGCCATCTAAAATATAATTTCAAAGAAGAATCTAAGATGAATTAAAAATTAACTTAAATTATTTCATAAGAAATCTTCTTAATATTATCATCACATTTTCATCTTGAAATTTATCTTTCAAAAACATGCACTAAAGTCAAAGTACGTCAAGAAAAGGGATTAATTTTAACTTTGCAAAAGATTAATCGTCAATCAAGCATAAAATTAACCCTAAATTATGCATAAATATAAACTTTAGTGAAATGACATACCAATGGAGAAAATTCATTAAAACTATGATAACATGCATCATATTCACATAAAATATTAATAAATATGAGTTAAATAGGATAAGAAATAAAGTTATAAATGCATGTTATAACACCCCCCAACTTAAATCATTGCCAGTCCCTTAGCAATGGAAAAATAAAGAATGTGTAATAGGACTAACAAACTTTAGAAACTCATGGTTTAAGCATTGATAGAATCTAAAATGAATGTTCTACCTTAAATGATGCCAAGAAGAAAGTAATGTACTACCTCTTGATAATCGATCAAATCTCACTACTAACCTGATTGCCGCAAGAATGGGGCTTCAATTCCCATGGATTGAAGCGAATTTGCTCAATTTCTTCCTCGCGGACGTTCGGAATTCAATGGGAAAATTCGATGAAATCAAAGAGGAATTCGCGATCAATCCCGCTCCAATTTCTTCGCAATCGAGTCTAAATGTGGGGGGATCACGAAGAACTTAAGATTTTGCTCCAAATTCACTTAATTGCTTCACGAGTCAATCAAAAGTTGAAGAAATAAGAGAGAATACATCGGTTTTAAAGAGGATTTTGGCCCGAAAATTCAAGCTGTTTGATGCGGTCGTGGGAGCGGATTGATGGCCACGATCGCACGACGATCGTGGCCCTTCACTTGGCGGCGTGGTGGCTCCCGATTTGGCGCTGAATCAGCCCCGATCGCCAGGTGATCAGGCCATGATTGCATAGCGATCGTGCCACGATCAAACCGCGATCGTGCCACGATCAAACCGCGATCGTGAGCCACAATCATGGTTCAGCTTTAATCGCTGTCGTCTGATCTGCATTTGCTCGATCGTGATGGCTCCACTTGCGGCGCCCGTCTGATGGAGATCCAGCACTCCAGAAAGTTCCACGCATCGCCAAGGTGAGAGGAAGATCAGGGAGTACCGTGGCTGTCTGATGGAGATCGCGCGGCTGATCTTGATTGCGCATTTGATGCCGATCTGATGCTCCAGAAAGCTCCATGCCTAGCCCCTGTTTCGCCCGTCCGATGCAGATCGCGATGTGTCCACGCAGTGCCTCCGATCGCGAAAGATCGCGACCGTCCGATGGAGCCACGTCCGATGAAGCCATGATCAAATCTCGACGAAGATCAGATGCTCCTGGCGCCTCCATGTGTGACCAGGATTGCCCTTGATCTCATCCATTTATTCCTCCTATTGAGCACGTGCTCATAATGGAGATCAGGTGGACTCCGCGTCCATCGCATCAATGCATCTCAGTCGAAGCCCATGCATCCGACATTCGTCGTGCCGCCACGTGTCCTGCAAAGGTAAGTACCATGTGGGACATAGTCCCACACGGAATAAAAGAAAAGAAAATTCAAGTTTAAAAGTTGGAGCGCGGTAACGCATTTGCGTTATTGCCCCAAACTCCTAACCGGGGCCCACTAACCCGTGGGCCCTCCAAATGCCGACCCCCCTGCCATGTGCCGCTCCACACGGGCGTCCTCGTGGACCCGCGTGGACCCACATGGCCTCCTGCCATGTGTCCACGCCCTGTGCGCCATCTGCGCCTCACGTGGGTCTGCGCGGCCCTGCCACATGGCCTTGCGTGCCGCGTCGCATCCGCGCAGGTCCCGCGTGCCACATCAGCCTGTCCTGCATGCCACGTCAGCCCCGCGGTCCTGCGGATAAAACAACCCCTTTTTTGATTTTTATAATAAGAAAAATTAACTTAAAAATCAAATTAAAATCTGAAAAGGGCACAAACTTAAGAAATTCATAACTTAAAATATACAACTCCTTTTTAATCCAAATTTTCTCCCTTGGATCAAAAATTTCTTCTTTTTTTAATATCATGTCATTTAAAATATACTTTCAAAGAATAAGTTACGATGAATTAAAAATGAACTTAACTCATTTCTTAAGAATTCTTGTTAATCATAATTTCATCTTGAAATTATCTTTCAAAACATACACTAAAGTCAAAGTAATTCAAGAAAAGAGATTAATTTCTATTAATTTTAAATTTGCAAAAGACTAATCATCCATCAAGCATGAAATTATCCCTAATTTATGCATAAATATCGACTTTAGTGAAATGACATATCAATGGAAAAAATTCCTAAAAGTATGATAACATGCATCATATTCACATAAAATAATCATGAATATGAGTTAATTAGGATAAGAAATAAAGTTATAAATGCATGTTATCACACCCCCCAACTTAAATCATTGCTAGTCCCTTAGCAATGAAAAGAGAAAAGATATGTAATAGGACTAACAAGCTTAGAAAACCATGGGTTAAGTATTGATAGAATCTGAAATGAATGTTCTACCTTAAATGATGCCAAGAAGAAAGTAATGTACTAGAAACTTAGGGTCATGGCATTCCTCTGGCAAACACTTTAATCCACCACTAAAACTAAGAATGCTCTTGCTCTACATACTAATAGAAATATACATACTAAAAAGAAATTCATCATACTAAACCAATCGTCGCTTCCTCCTTGCACTATGAACATGAATGATAAGGGCACAAGAAGTAGAAACAAGAATCATCATTTTCATACATAGTGGCTATAAAATAGAGTCGGCTAAAACACATGTGAGGTAGCTTACCATTCTAATTCTACTTTTTATTTTTCTTTCTTTCATCCTAATTCTATTTTTTTATATCTTTTTCTTTCTTTCTAATTCTAATTTATTCATCCTAAATCTACTTGCTGCAAGCCTTTTTGAAGAAAGAGATTAGATAATTCAAAATTTGAAATTTTCAAGGCTTTTTATGCAACTTTATTGAAAACAACATTACTCATTTCATGGTGCTCATCCTACCCATGTGTCGTCCTTAGTAGACATGCTGCTTATTCCCCCGAAGAGGTTTTGGTATCTATATGGATCAGGGAGCTTCACTATGTCAATAATAGTAGTGCCAACAAAGGATGATACAAGCTACGACTTGATATGGAAAGCAGAAGGATGTGCGTGCAAGGAGTCATTAACTCAAGATTTAGAAAGAAGAATGAGCAGATGAGAAGTATAGAAAAGTTTTGAAAAATCATACTATGAGCTTGAGTAAATCCTTGGTTTGGATTTATGGTTCCCCAAAGAAATACCTAGATCCATAATTCCATCGACTCTACCATCTCCTCAACACTTAAGGTTGCTCTTCCCACGACTTTATAAACAAGTAGAGGTGTTAATGTACTCTATGTGTTACTATTTCTTGTGGTTTTGGAAAGATCATGTTGCTGTTCACATGTTTAAAAATCAGATCATGCATAAAATACCAAATGAAGGAATGCAAAAAATTTTAAAAATTTGAAGTTTTCTAGAAAACTCCCCCCCATGCTCATTCCTTTTATTGTCCTCAATAAAAATCAGCATGCTCATGGAAAAGTGATGGAGCATTATTTTGAAACATGAACACAAGGGTTCTAAGGGAACCTTTCCTTCTCCTCCTCGTCCTCCTTCTCCTCCTTATCTACCAATTTGAGAAATTATCCATTACTTAAATGGATGAAGAAGACCTCTCTAAATAAATAAAGAGAGTGTAGATTTTAAGGGAATTACCTTCCCTCCTTACTCTATTTTACACTGATCCAAAGATTGACTTGGTCAAAAGAAGTTAGCCTTATCCTTAGATAATTAGAATTCTTTGAATGGACCAAGTCAACCACCCTTTTTTCCTTTGATATAGGTTCCTAATTTCCAAACTATATCCACTATATCATAGGTAACCTTGTATAGTTATGAATAATGATCTCAAGGAAAATTAATAGGAACATCTTTGTTATTAAGTTCCTATTTTCTTTGAAAACCACCCTTATAGTTAGAATTTTAGAAGAGATTTACATATTAATTACTTGTGGAAGATAGCTACCTTCTTGTTATACTCCAAGACCATGATTCAATCAAGTGAAAATGAAAACTCCATCAAAGGGCTCTCCAATTCTAAAATTCTTGAAGAGAAGTAATATTCTGATATTCAGTTGAAGATAGCAATCAGTGAGGAAGACTACCACAGACTTAAGACTCCTCCAAGAATGGCTATGAGGCTCGATGTATTGTTTCTTCTTCTCCTGAGCATTAACTGGACCCATGCGAATGAGAATGGCTTTCAAGCATCAGAAGGTTTCGTTTCAAAGGAAGTTGAGAAGAAGAATGAAAATCTCTACACGTTATGCGAGCAGTTTGCTGCTCAAGCGTTGGACTATATCACCAAGAACAAGACCCAAGAAGAGGTCATTGAGAGCCGTCACCATGCCTGTGCTAAGTTGCATCATCTTCATGAACAGTGTATTTTGTTGGTGGATTATTACGCGCCTCTCTTCTTCCTTGAAGTTGAACTGCTTCAACCGGAAGATTTTTTTGTACGAAGAAGAAGATCACATCACAATCAAAGCTATATTTTTATCATTACATTCTCTGCCAAAGGACTGACATCAAAATCAGAATAATCCACACTCACCTCGTCTTACCGGGGAGAAATAAGGTGAACACACATGAAATATTCCACGGTCGACTCTCCCTATTGAAGTGGACTCATGAAACGACGTGAAACTCTCGACGTAAAGCAGAAGACAACTATCGTAATTAATTTACGCAGCCTATTATCACCGACGCGGAACAGAGAAAAGCCATTCAAGTAGACTACCGATCACCCGCCTGATTACTACCCGTGAATCAGTGGGACGTCGACGTGAATGATCCGAGAGAGCTTTCGGCCAAGATGTGAAAGAAAACAAAAGCACAACCGGAGAAATCCAAAGGCGGCAAATCAATTATCTCCTTACCTTTTTCCGGTTGAACCTACAGCAAAAAAAAACTACAGGAACTCGTCGCGAGAGAAAACACCTGCAATTTCGACGCATCAACGTGCTGCGTTGACTTTTAAAAAACCACCGTCGAATAAGTCGTCCACCACGAGCAGCTCAACCGGAGGTCAACACCTGCGAAGGGAGCTCCCGTCTTCTAGCGCGGACAACATCTTCCGTAAAAACTGCAAGTCCAACATCGTGCGCAACTTCCGCGACACTTATACAAAGAAGATGCAGTTTCGGAAACTTCCGAAAATTTCCGTGTAGCCTCGCGATACACCTGCAGTTTCGGAAACTCTCTAAATTAACCAGGCTCCACCCGGCCTTCCGAAAACTTCAACAAAAGGCATGATGTAACACGACAGATGCCGGGATCGCGCGGCTCGCGTTACAACACAGAAAGATCATCTAATGGCTAAATGCAGCGGAATGAGAATGCAAATGCGCGTTTTAAGACAATGAGAGTCACGAGGTTCTGCCGCTGACCTAGGGTGAAAACCCGGAAAACTCTAGTGAGGGGTGAACTAGGGATATTAAGCTCCCAATGACCCGATAGATCAGCTCGGCGACCTACGTTTCGGGATACCACAGTAGGGGTAGCCCGCACTCGTACGATGAAAACAAAACTAGTCCAGCACCTAACAAGAACCCAATCCCTGACAAATCCCAATCCTACACCTAATCCTATAACTAATCCCCGGCGGTGGAACACACGTGGCCGGCACTGGAAAAGATAATAATACTCTAAGAGGTAAACGTCTTGACCTGCGGGACCGGAGTCCGGAAGGTCGCGGTGCGATGCAGCTCCTCGAACGTTGAGAAGACCGACCTGCAAAGCACGAAGAAGCGCCGTAAGGAATAGCGACAAAGATACCAATAGAAACCTCAAAGGAAACCCCCAAACGTGGACTCAGAGGCCTGAGGGGGCCTCTCAGGTGCAATGTGGGCCTATTCGGGGCCCATATGGCGATGCTGGGCCGATTCTGGGCCGGTTCGGACTATCTGGGCCGGTCTCGGGCAGCTTCGCGACGGCCTCGAGCCTGGCTGGGCTGGGTTCGGGACCTGCCTCGGCGGTCTGGACCGGTTCAACTCAGCGAACCGATTCCGGCTGAGTTTGACTCAGCGCAGAATCGCCGGGTTACTCCAAACTGGGTTGGGCGCTGAGTCGACTCAGCGTCGGAATCGGCCGGGGTCTCGCTGAGTCGACTCAGCGGGACTCGGCGGTCTTCTCTCTCTTCGCGGCTAGGGTTTCGGCGGCGGCGCTTCGGCGTTTCGGCTTCCGGCGGCGGCGGCTGGGCGACCAAGCGGCCCGGAAAGGATCGCTCAAAGCTTAGGCGGCGTTCCCACTCGACTGCAAGCGAAAATAGAGGACCGGACGGGAGAAATCAACTTAGAACGGAAAAGAGGTGGCGGCGGCCGGAAAACGGAACGCGGCGGCGGCAGACTCGGCGGTAGGGCAGCAACAGGGTCGGCGGTGAAGCTGCAGTGGCGAGGACAGCGGCGGCGCGCGGATCAGGGCTATAGATCAAACCCTAGGGGGGAATCCCCCTTCTCTCTCTCTTGCATGAGGAGGTCACATTACGATTTTCTTCTCAAATTCTCTTCATCATTTTCTCTAACATTCTCTCTCCTCCTCTTCCCTTATATAGGAGAGAGAAAGAGGGAGGGTTGCCCTGGGGGCATACCCGTAAATAAGGGGTGTTTTGGCCCAAAATGAAGCCAAGCCCCCTAACTAGGCCCACGAAAAAGGTCCCAACGGTCCGGGAGGGCCCGAAAACACAAGGCCCCCCGACACACACATAGCTCTAAACACAAATAAAAGTGAAGAAAGGGAAATTCCATCGGAGAACCATTTCAGGCTGTATAGTTAAGGCAGGGTCCTTCAAGTCGGCTCGGCTGCTTTGACGTGGACGTCCTCGTGCGGCTTCGGGTCCGTCACCTGCTGTAGCCTGGTCGATGAGATGGTCCTCCATCAAGGCAATTCAACGCCTCGCGATAACCCGAAACTCCCGAGGAAGCCCAATCAACGGTCCTCCCAAGATCCACGTATGGAGGACGGAAACTCGTGCGAGTGCATAACTTCTCTACGCCTGCAACCGTCGCAACGCGTCCCTTCACTTCCACGTCTTTCCTCCCTCTTTAAAAGACAGATGTAAGTCAAAGAAGACGTTAGATGTTTATTGATAAAATTTTGTTTCCTTGGAAACGTTTGTGTTCGTGTATTTTCGTGCTTCTCCCGTATCCTTCCTCCAATTTCTATCTTCCTTTCCTTTTCTCCCTCCCTTTCTGTCCTCTTTCAATCATCGTGTCTGAAGCATCTCAAGAGTAATCCGGATCGTTTTGGAAATCTAAAGGTATCACTTCCCGCCATGTCAGGTATCATCCTCCCTTACTCTTCACTGTGGATAATACTTCCAATACATAATCTATAAGTCCACGTTAAGTGCATTTTCCTATCTATTCTCTCTTATCTGAAACCATCACTCTTCAATTATCCCTAATCACCATCATCTTCCACATCATCATCACCTTTCTCTCTCTCATATAATCACTATATTCTCCCTGGTTTCCTAGTCTTTTCATAGTGATATCACTTCATAGATCCTCCCACATTGTAGGATTATTTCTTAAACATATCATCTTCATCATACATAGCAACATATTCTGAAATATCCTACATCAAAAAGTGATGACAATCAATATACATGGCATGCAACATCACTAAAAAGCAAAAGAGACATAGGAGAGAAAAGAAAAACCTAGAGGGAATTTGCTTTGGTTGCATTCTTCTCTTCATTTGTGGAGTTATTTTGGAGCTAAATTTCTTCTTTTGATGTTCCCCTCTCCTTAGTACCTAATAAACTTATAGAGAAGCAATAGCAAACATAAAAGCAAACAGAAAATATAAAAGTAAAAATAAATGCTAAAACAATAACAAAAGTAGAGAATAAATGCAAAAAGAAAAATAAGGATGGGTTGCCTCCCAATAAGCACTAAGTTTTACGTCTCTAGCTAGACGTAACTCCCTCTAACGACTAACTAATGGCTGAGATCTCAAGGGATTGCAGCCCTTCACTATGGGGAGATGGGGGTCCTTCTTCACCAATATATAGCTTCAACCTATGTCCATTTACCTTGAAGGAATTATGGGTCTTGGGATCTAAAAGCAAGACCGATCCATTATCATACACTTCAAGGATCTCATATGGACCATCCCACCTTGAGCGCAATTTCCTGAAAAGAGTTTAAGACAAGAATTATAAAGTCATACCTTGTCATGAACATGAAAAGTTTTCCTATTAATGTGCTTGTCATGAAAGGCTTTATTTTTGGCTTTATAAATCTCGGCATTTTGATACAACTCATTCCGTAGTTCTTTGAGCTCTTGAATTTGTAGAAGTCTTTCTTTTTCAGCTTGATCAAGAGATAGATTGAGCTTTTTAATGGCCCAATATGCTCGATGCTCTAACTCAACGGGGAGGTTGCAAGGTTTGCCATAAATGAGCCTAAAACGAAACATCTTGATTGGTGACTTGAATGCGGTGCGGTAGGCCCATAAAGCATTGGGTAGCTTCGCTGCCCAATCTCTTCCATTCGTGCAAATGATCTTCTTCAAGATGTTCTTGACTTCTCTATTGCTGACTTCTACTTGGCCATTTGCTTGGGGGTGATACGGGTCGTAACGCGATGGTGAACTCCATATTTCTTAAGTAAACTCTTGAAATGAGAGTTAGTAAAATGAGATCCACCATCACTAATAATAGCTCTAGGAAAACCGAATCGAGAAAAGATATTATTAACAATGAACTTTTTAACCACTCGATGATCGTTTGTCCTCGTCGATATCCCCTCGACCCATTTGGACACATAGTCCACCGCTACAAGAATATACTCTTTGCCCTCCGACGGTGGAAATTGTCTCATAAAATCAATCCCCCAAAGATCAAAAATTTCTACCTCAAGGATGGTTTGCAAGGGCATTTCATCTCACTTTGAGATGTTCAATGCGGATTGGTACTTTAGACACTCCTTGCAATACTTGATCGCATCCTTGAATAGATTTGGCCAATAGAAGCCACTTTGTAGCACTTTCGCTCCACATAAAGATGAGTGACACATCATTAGAATATGCTCTTGTTCCTCCTCCGGAACGCATCGCCGAATAATCTGATCAACCCATACATTGAACAATTGGGGTTCTTTCCAAAAATAATGTCTAATATCATAGGCAAATTTCTTCTTTTGATGCGTGTTCCAATAATCGGGGACAGATTTTGTGACTAAGTAATTAACAATGTGCGCAAACCAAGGTACCTTACTCACAACGGCGAGGAGCTGCTCATCAGGAAATGCATCACAAATCTCACCTGAAGATGTAGTGTGGAGTCAAGAAAGATGATCAGCCACCAAGTTCTCACTTCCCTTCTTGTCCTTGATCTCTAAATCGAATTCTTGAAGAAGGAGAACCTATCTAATCAGTCGCGGTTTAGCATCTTTCTTGGACAGCAAGTACTTCAATGCGGCATGGTCCGTGTAGACAATGATCTTGCTGCCCAAGATATAAGGCCTAAATTTTTTCAAAGCAAAGACAACCGCTAACAACTCCTTCTCCGTAGCCGTGTAATTTAAGTTGAACGTCGGCTAGCGTCTTGCTTGCGTAACATATGACGATTGGCTTTTTGTCGATTTGTGGCCCCAAAACTGCGCCCACTGCAAAATCAGAAGCATCACACATAATCTCAAAAGGTAAGTCCCAATTAGGACTTTGTAAAATAGGCGCTTCCACTAAAGCTTGCTTCAGCTGCATAAAGGCGTGTTTCCCTTCTTCCTCAATGATAAAGTCTTTTTCCTTGCAAAGAAGAGAAGTCAGTGGTTTTGAGACTTTAGCAAAATCGTGAATAAAGCGACGATAAAAACCGACATGCCCTAGGAAACTTCTAAGTTCCTTTATCGAGTTAGGGAGTGCAAGGTCTTGAATTGCCTCGACCTTGGCCTTGTCCACTTCCAAACCTTTGCTTGAAAGTAAATGTCCAAGCACTATACCTTCTCCTACCATGAAGTGGGACTTCTCCCATCTAAGAACTAGGCGTTTCTTAACGCAAACGTCAAGGATTTTGCATTAAGTGCTCTAAGCATGCATCGAAACTCGGTCCGAAAACTGAGAAGTCGTCCATGAAGACCTCCATGCTCTCTCCTATAAAATCAGAGAAGATGGCCATCATGCACCTCTGAAATGTGGCAAGAGCGTTACATAGTCCAAATGGTATATGCTGAAATGCATATGTGCCAAATGGACATGTAAACGTCGTCTTCTCCTGATCATCGGGATGTATGGCTAACTGATTATACCTCGAGTAGCCGTCTAGGAAGCAATAAAATCCTTGACTTGAAAGCTTGTCAAGAATTTGGTCAATAAATGGCAAGGGGAAATGGTCCTTCTTCGTCTCCGCGTTAAGCTTTCGATAGTCAATGCATACTCTCCACTTCGTCGGAAGACGCGTCTGAAGTTCTTCGCCCTTGTCATTTGTCGTCACGGTGATCCCCCCTTCTTGGGGACAACATGCACCAGACTGACCCATGGACTGTCGGAGATGGGATATATGATACCTGCATTAAGCCATATAAGGATTTCATCCTTAACAGCATCCCATACCTTAGGGTTTAGCCGTCTTTGTGCCTCTCTAGACGAACGAGAGTCCTCCTCTAAGAAAATGTGATGCGTGCACAAAGAGGGATCAATTCCCTTAAGGTCCGACAAATTCCATCCAATCGCTTCCTTTCGTCCTTGCAAGACCGCCAATAATCTCTCCTCTTGGTCTTGATCTAGCTGTGAAGATTTAATAACAGGGTTAGCACAATGATGATCAAGAAAAGCATATTTTAGCATAGAAGGTAGCGGTTTTAGCTCGGGTGCCGTCTCGCCGGAGGGAAATGGATCATCCTTGGGCTCCTCGAAGCGCATGTCCTCAATAGCTGCCATCGTCTCCTCGATACAACGGGAGATCTCCGGATCCTCGTAAATATTGACGGCGCCTACCTCATCGGACTCATGTGAAGGATGTCGCATCAACTTGTTGATGCTCACCTTCATAGTGCTATCTCCAACCTGAAATATAACTTCCCCCTTGCCCCAATCAATGATCGCTTTCGCGGTAGCTAAAAATGGTCTCCCTAGTATGATGGGAGAGTCGATGAAGTGCTTCGTAGATTTCATATCCACGATAATAAAGTCTACCAGAGAGTAGCAATTTTTGACCTATCACCTCATCCTCCACTACGCCGTGAGGTCGTCTCACGAATCCATCCGCTAAGCTCAACTCGATAATAATGGCTGCAACTCGCCAAGTGGACAAATGTCATATACTCCCTTCGAGAGAATATTAACACTAGCCCCCGTGTCGAGGAGAGATCGAGTGAAAGTCCTACCCCCTATCTCACAACTAATCATGGGAGCTCCCGGATCATGCCGCTTACGAGGAAGCGTACTCAACATGATAGAACTAATGGTCTCACTCATATGGATACATTTTGGCTTCCTCGTAGGGGTGCAATGTCCTTTTAAGAACTTCGCGTAGGATGGAATATGCTGGATGGCATCTACTAAAGGGATGGTGATAGTAACTGTCTAAAAGCCTCTAATAATGTATCATCACTATCACTCGTAGAGACTCTAGGCCGGCTCAATAACTGAGGATATGGCACTGGAGGTTTGTAAACCTCGGGATTGGGCTCTGCCCTACTCTCCTCATTGGGTGCATCCTCATCCTCGGAGTCCTCCTCCGAAATAATCGTGGGAGATGGACGGTCGTCCTTCTCCTCAAGCGAGTCATTGCGGCGCTTGTGGTCCGTATGAGGATCCACTAACACCTTGCTGCTACGTAGGCATAATATGGCATGTGCCTCCTCCGATGCACTATCAATGCGAACTTCGTTCACATTGTGGGTGCGGCTCGACGATGCTTGACCTACATTCCTCGGATTTGCCAAAGGTTGGGAAGGTAATTGATCAATAAATTCAACTCGCTTACCCTTCCTTTGCTTGGTCGAAGCATCAGAGCATTGGGCTTTAGCCCTCTCGACTCAGTCGAGTCGGTTGCTAACCTCATTCAGTTTACTCATCATTTGTGCCAATGCACTCATGAGGGGATCAACTGAAGGTGCTCTAGGTGGGACTGCCGGTGGCGGTGGGGAAGACCGGGGGTGAAAGATGCCGGCCTCTGGTTACCCTTATGCTGCGGCGCGGATTGACGAGACGGGACCGCGAGGTCGTCGATTTCACACGGTCTCGTGTCAAAAATATTTCCAAACTTACCAATTTGATGAAATTAATTTGAATTGAAGGGTATAATGGTAAATAAGGATCAAATCCATAGGGAAATAAGGAAATTCTTGATGTATTCTTCAAAATTGATCAAATCGGACGATGAAATGATGATAGAAATTGATGGAAATGTAAATTATGGAAGAGAACTTTAAATCAATTCCACGGAATCAAGAATCATCAAATTTGGTCTTGATTTCGCAGAGCAATTGAAAATCAAAGTGGGAAGAAACTTCCGGACGAAGAAATCACGATTTTAACTAAAATTAAATGAAATTGAACCTTAAATCCTAATTTTAATTGAAATTAAACATTATAGGAAGGTAGATTATGAAAAACTACTTCCACTAATCCCAAATCACGATCAAATTGACGCGATTAAACCGCTTAATCTCCTAGAACACGAAGAACGCGAAGAGGAGATTGAAGCGTCGATTTCTCCTAATCTACTCAACCAAATCTTGAAGGTGCGGAAATGAGTGTAGAACACGATGGGATCGAGAGAATTGAGAGGGGAGGTGTCTAGACAGATCAATTGCTTTGATTTCCAACTCGAATGCTTTACAATTCGGAAGAACCCTTTGTTTTATAGGGCATTTGAGCGTAACCGTTCGATCGAAACGATCAACGATTACGATGAAACGGTCGATCGTGGACAGTTTCGAACATGTCGTGGCCGTCGGATCTTGATGAACGATCTGGATGAGATCTGATGAGATGTGTTATAAAACGCACGCAATTTCGCTCCGTGGATGGCGATCTGATGGTCCGGATTCTCCCCCGCGCGTTTAATCTGAGCCGTTATAATCCCCTTAATTAGCCACGTGCGCTGATGTGATCCGGTGGTCCGTGCGTCCACGCGATCGACGCGTGATGTTCCGCGCTCCGCTCGATCCAACGCACCGCGAGTGGCCACGTCACCTGCATTAAAAATAACTCCGTGGAGCTTAGTCCCACACGAAGAAAACAAAAAGAAGGCATCGAGTTTATAACGTACGACAGATTAGGGGATTTAATAATCTCTTCCGATAAATGGAAAACTATATATATTATATCCCCTATATATGTAAATATAATACGCGTCACATCGCCGCGTAGGGGCCGCGTGGGCCCGCGTGGCGCTGCCACGTGGCCTTGTGTGCCACGTCGCATCCACGTGGGTCCCGCAAAGAAATATCCCCCTTTTTGCCTTATTTAAATCATTTTTAACATTTAAAATTCGTAAAATTAATCAGAAAAATCCAGAAAAAATCCCTAAAAATAGAAAATTCATAACTTTTAATATATAACTCCAAATTAATCCAAATTTCTTTCATTTGATCCAAAATTTAATTATCTATCATTCTAAAAGATAAAAATTGATAAATAATAAGAGTTTTAATTTTCATTTCAAAAATACATCTATTTTTTAACTTAAGCAAATATAAATAAATGTTTATAAAACATTTTCTCTCATTATTTTAACTTTAAAAACCTCTATAATCTCAAGTAAAGATGGGTTATTAATTATTTATCTTTTAAATCATCATATTTAACCCGAATTTTAAGTATTTTTGAGATTATAATGACTTTTTCATAGAATGATAGAAAAATACACATAAGTATGATAACATGCATGTAAATGAAACCATTTATACCTTAATATGCATCAAACATCGTGTTTTATTATGTTAATATAGCATGTTATCATGGATCCATAGGGCAGATGATATGGAGTGTGTTGCCCGTTCCGCTGTTACGCGTAAGGAGGGTTATGAAAACTAGAATAACCCTGATTTGAGTAGTTACACCTACCCGCTTGGCTCAAACTGGATATGTAGTAGGGTTTGGCCGGAATAGAAACTGATCTGGATTTCCATCATGAGGCAATCCAGCTCGACGTGCTCAAAACTAGAGCAATGCGAACATGGAGAGGCATCGACATGTGAAACTGGCCTGAGGCCATTAGAACCCGCTTGGATCTTAAGCGAATCCATGATCAAGTTCTGTGCCTCAGTCAGTTTCTCAATCTTATCTAAAAGCATGCTTGTCTGTGCCGCCTTCGTATCTAACATCCCTCCCTTCGTGGGAGCGCTCCGTCCTCCGGAGGATTTAGCCGCATGATTATGGCTATTCTCCGCCACCATTTCGATCAACTCGAGGGCTTCATCCTCATATTTTCTCATGAATGTGCCTCCACTAGCTGCATCGAGCAAATATCTGTCAGGTGCACCTAAACCATCATAAAAAATCTGAGTAATCTCATGTTTAGGTATACCATGATGCGGGCACTATCTCAAGAGATCCCTAAGTCTCTCCCATGCCTCATAGAAAACCTCACCCCGCCCTTGTGAGAGCTCGCGTATGGCTCGTCTCACGGCGCTAGTCTTACCTACCCAGTAGTACTTACGCAAAAATTCATCTTCCATGTCTCTCCATGAATCAAACTCGCGGGCCAAGGTGAAAAACCACTCCTTTGCCCTTTCCTTAAGCGTGAAGGGGAAGAAGCGCATCTTGGCTGTCTTGGAGGGGACATTGTGGAATTGGTTAAATTCGCACACCTCGCTGAACTCGTCCACATGTTGATATGGATCCTCCGATGGTAATCCATAAAAAGTGGACAAAAGGCCAAGAATATGTGAGTCAATTTTAAAATTCGCACCTCGTTGAAGAGGCGCATTGACTCGCGTAGTCTGCCTTTGGACGACCGATCTTGCGTAATCGCTAAGACGTCGTCTCACTATCTTGGCAGGAAGAGGGGCATCTATCGGCTCTCCTCACCCCGGTGTGGCGATGGCTGGAAGGGAATCACTAGAGGCCTCTGATGAAGCTCTAGATGTGTCGAATAGGTCATCATACAAGGGAGTATTCCTTGTATGCCTCGTGGGTCCCTGATTATGGTGACCTTGTCGTCCTCCTCGGTTCCTATGATTCCTGTTCGTATCTATATCAAAAAGATCACAGAAAAATAGATATATATATATATATATATATATATATAAGAAAGTCAGAAAAGGTAAGACGAAAAATGTGATGTCCAAATGAAAATGCTTCACTCTACTCCACCAAAAGATAGATCAAGTTACACACTATCAAAAATCACACAACTAAAGATAATAATACTAATAACTCACTAATAACAAAGAATGAATCTGAGATATATCAATATCGACGTCTCAAATAAGTGAAAAACACAAAATAGACTACCAAATTTGCACCAAAACTGTCAAATAATGGGCGAAATTTGGTAATCTTACCTCGCTTTATCTTTTCCACCACTGAGAGGGTCTCATATATTCTCTGCAGGTCAGTAAACAACAGAAGATAGAAACCTAAACATAACCATGAAATCAAGCAAGAAAATCAATAACGCATGCTCCCCAGCAGCGGCGCCATTTTGACAAAGCGTTTTGTGTGATCGTTTAAAACACACAAAAGTCAGTCAAAAAAAATTTATAAACCCGAAATCACAAAGATAAAGATATAAAATCAAGTCAAGTGCAAGTATCGGGTCGATCCATAGAGAACAAGGTTGACTTTATTTGCAAAGTTGACTTGGTCAAACATAGGTTTAAAAAATGTTTTAAAGAAGTAGAAATAAGATGTTATGAATAGAAATGATATAAATAGACTAAATAAAAAATTTTAAGATTTACGATTTCGGATTTGACAGAGAAAAGTCAAAAGTCAAAATTCCAAGTCAAAGCATTGACTTTGACAACCAGTCAAAGTTCTCTAAAATCAGAGAACTAAAAGATGTCAGAAGATTATGAAAATTATATATTTAGAAACAAGAGAGAAAATGGAATTTATTGTTATAGAATTCGTGATTTTTAGATAAGAAATGGATTTACTATAAATTATTAAAAATCAAAGATCAGAAAATTCCTGAAATGAACACTTCAGACAAAATCTTCAAATTAATAGTCAAATGATATCCAATCCTTAAAATTTATATATCAAAAGAAAGCGAAGAACCAGAGGATTCTCAAGAGACCAAAATGATCAAATTTTGATTTGTACTTTGAAAGTAATTGACCTTGAAAGTCAACACTCAAATTCAGATTGAAAATGAACATTGCTCGGTCAAACGTCAAATTGAGGGATCAAATAAAGTCGGAATTTCACGAATTTATATCCACAGAAAGCTAATGAAATAAAGAATCCAATGAAATCAAAATCAATTGATTTGGAATTATAATCAGGGAGATATCCTATTTTAAAGATCAACAAAATTTTAGACGAAAACTGGGCAAAATTGAAGAACACTAAGAACTAAAATGCAAAATTAAAGATCTAAACCTAATTAAAACTAAAATTACCACCTGAAAATCAATTGAATCTCACTATTAACCCGATTGCCACAAGAATGGGGCTTCAATTCACTCGGATTGAAGCGAATTTGGCTTGATTTCTTCCTCGTGGACGTTCGGCATTCAAGGGGAAAATTCGATGAAATCTGATGGAATTCGTGATCAATCCCGCTCCGATTTTGATCAAAGTTGAGTCTAAATGCGGGGAAATAACAAGGAACTCAAGATCTTTCTTTCAAATTATTTAATTTCTTCATGATTCGATCAAGAGTTGGTAAAAACAAGGGAGTACATCAATTTTTTAAAAGGAATTTCGCCCCAAAAATCTCGGTCGTTTGATCCGGTGATAGGGACCAATTGATGGCCACGATCACACAATGATCGTGGGCCATCAATGCAGGGCAATCGTGGATCTGATTGCGCAGCGATCAGGCCACGATCGTGTAACGATCGGCTCACGATCGCGTAACGATCATGGGCCTTAATCGTGAGCCACGATCTCTTATGGCTTGATTCCACCGTCCGATGAAGATCACGCCATTCTGATGCATCCATGCTTAGCCATTGATTGCTGAAATCACGATGGATTGCAACTGTCCGATGAAGCCTTGTGTTCTCTTTTCTGAAGTCGATCGCAATTCAATCAGTGTTCCCCATCTAGGGCCTCACTTATGATTTCTTTACGCACGTGTTCAATCAATGATTGTGTGGACTCGGGTCCACGCGATGGACGCATCGCGATCCTATACGACCACTCCAATGATGCCACGCGTCCTGCAAAGGTGATTTTCCGCGGGGACATAGTCCCACACAGAAGAAAAGAAAAGACCTGGTGAGTTTAAATTGGGGGGCGGTTTAACGATATTGCGTTACCGCCCCAATCCTATAACTAGGGCCCACTAACCACTAGGCCCTCCAACTGCTAGCCCTCCTGCCACCTGTGTGGCCTCGTGCAGCGTGTCCGCGCCACCTGTGCCTCGCGTGGGCCATGCGCGGCCCTGCCTCGTTGCCTCAGTGCTACGTCGCATCCGCGCTGGTCCCCTGCGCCACGTCAGCTCCGCGCGGTGATCCCCCATGCAACGTCAGCTCCGCGCGTGATAACATGAATTTATAACTTGAATTCTTACCCTAATTAACTCATATTCATGCTTATTTTATGTGAATATCATGCATGTTATCATACTTTTTAGGAATTTTCTCTATTGGCATGTCATTTCACTAAAGTTGATATTTATGCATAAATTAGGGATAATTTCATGCTTAATAGATGATTAATCTTTTGTTAAGTTTAAATTAATAGAAGTTAATCTCTTGTACTGAATGCTTTATGACTTAAGTAAATGTTTGGAAAGATAATGTCAAGATGAATTTATGATTTAGAATATTTAGTGAGAAATGATTTAAGTAAATTCTAATTCATCTTGATTTCTTCTTTCAAAATATATTTTAAATGACATGATATTAAAAAGAAAAGAATTTGTGATCCAATGGAGAAAATTTGGTCCCGAGTCCACGCGATCATCAAATCAGCACGTGCGTTAAAATCATTTTAAGTGGCCGCGATCGGAGCGTTTACCTGACGCCACGTGGCGACAGGAGGAGCGCTGGATCTTCATCAACATCAGATACCGCTCGATTGCGATCGGACCGTCCAATCTCCTGAAGCTCCATCGGACGGTCCAAACGATTCGTGGAAGAACTCCACAATCACGGTCCGATCGAACCGCGATCACGGCGCGATCAAGCCGCGATCGGGGAGCTTACGTCGTGGAATCGCCTCCACTGGATCAGATGGCGACCGACAGAGACCCAGTGTCACGATCAACCCACGATCGTGGCCCGATCGTGACCTGATAGTGGAGCGATCGTGGCCCGATCGTGGCGAAAATCGTGGTCTCTTTGAAGCAAAAATTGAGGCAAATTGACCGCAAATCCGGGAGCCACGACACCGCCCGAGGGAATCGCTTCCACGACCCAGCAAAACCGCTTCCACGATCGCATCAAACCGCCTCAAAATCGGGCCTAATTTTTCCTTTAAAAGCATGTACTTCCCTTCTTATTTATTAACTTTTGATCGATTCGTGAAGGAATTAAGCAAATTTTGAGGAAGATCTCTAGTTCATCATGATCCCCCCACGTTTACACTCGATTGCGAAGCAATTGGAGCAGGATTGATCGCGAATTCCTCCTTGATTTCATCGAATTTTCCCCTTGAATTCCAAACGTCCACGAGGAAGAATCCGAGCAAATTTGCTTCAATCCACGAGAATTGAAGCCCCATCCTTGCGGCAATCAGGTTAGTAGTGAGATTCAATTGATTATCAGGAGGTAATTTGAGTTTTTATTAGATTTAGAAGTTTAATTTTACAAATTAGTTCATAGTGTTCTTCATTTTCCCCAATTTTAAGTCCGAAAAATTGCTGATTTTGAAAATAGGATATCTCTCTGATTATAATTCCAAATCATTTGATTCTGGTTTCAGTGGATTTCCTCAGCTTTCCGTGCATAGGAAATTCATCAAATTCCGAGTTCATTTGACCTTCCAATTTGACGTTTGACCGAGGACTATTCATCTTTCATCAGAAGTCAAATGTTGACTTTCGGGGTCAATTACTTTTAATTTACAAATCAGAATTTGATAATTTTTATCTTTTTAGATTCCTCTGGTTCTTAGCTTTCCATTGACATAGAAATTGCAAGATTTGGATTTCATTTGACTGGTCAATTTGAAGATTTCCTCTGAAGTGTTCATTTCAGGGATTTTCTTATATTTGATTTTCAATAATTCATAGTAAATCCAATTATAATCCAAACATCACGAATTATATGCCAATAAATTCCATTTTCTCTCTAGTTTCTCAATATCTAATTTTCGTAATCTTCTGACTCTGGCTGATTCTCTAATTTTGCATAACACCTACTATTGGTCAAAGTCAACACTTTGACTTTGACTTTTGACGTTTCTCTATCAAACCCGAGAATTAAATTCTTAAAACTTATTATTTAGTCTATTTATATCATTTCCACTCATTACATCTTATTTTTACTTCTTTAAAACCCCTTTTAAACCTAAGTTTGACCAAGTCAACTCTACGATTAAAGTCAACCCTACTCTCTGTGGATCGACCCGATACTTGCACATTACTTGATTTTATATCTTATCTTTGTGAGTTCGGTTTTTATAAATTTTGTTTGACCAACGTTTTTGTGTTTTAACGACGCACGAAAATGACCTGTCAGCGCGCCACGTCAGCTTCCGTGCCACATCAGCTCCGCGGGGTCTGTGGAATAAAAAACCTCCTTTTTGCGATTTTAATTAAGGAATAAATTCGATATAAATTCAATAAAAATCCAGAAAAGTCTAAAATGTTCAAAAATTCAGAATTCTTAAAATACAACTCCTTTTAATCTTAAATTTTCTCCATTGTATCACAAATTTCTTCCTTTTTAACATCATACCTAAAATATAATTTCAAAGAAGAATCTAAGATGAATTTAAAATTAACTTAAATTCTTTTATAAGAAATTGTCTTAATATCATCATCACATTTTCATCTTGAAATTTATCTTTCAAAAACATGCACTAAAGTGAAAGTAATTCAAGAAAAGGGATTAATTTTAACTTTGCAAAATATTAATCATCAATCAAGCATAAAATTAACCCTAAATTATGCATAAATATAAACTTTAGTGAAATGACATACCAATGGAGAAAATTCCTTAAAACTATGATAACATGCATCATATTCACATAAAATAAACATGAATATGAGTTAAATAGGGTAAGAATTTAAGTTATAAATGCATGTTATCAAGCTCCCCCTGTGACTTCCATATAATATGCGTATGACAAGATATAGGTCTCGGGAGAGCAGTCACCACAACCGCCAGGAAGAGTTTGAGCTTCTCCACTGAGCACAAGAAGCGATCCAATCTCGAATGTGCCATGGGGTCTGCCAAGCCCTGCCATGTGAACAGGCAATCTGATGGCCCTATCTCTTGGAGTCCTGTTTGAGCGATCACATCTCTAAATTTTGTCGAGCCCGGGTCTTGTTTACCAAGTTCATTCAGGTGGTCTGCCACTTCCAGGGTGACACTGAAATCCCCGCCAATGATCTCCAGAGCTCCCTGAAAGGTTAGGGCCAGATCTGAGAGGTCCTCCCTAGCTCAATCCGACGAGCTGAGGACTGTGGGCCATATAATGATGCCACCACCCAGGAACAGCCATCTATCCGCCAAGAGAGTCGGGCCGCCACCACGTGTCGTCCCTGCCATTCCTCCATTTTCTTGTGTGCGTCGTCCCTCCAGGCCACGGCGATTCCCCCCGACTGACCCACCGCCTCTGTAGCCACGTGAGCGCCCCCTTCCCCCCAGCCCAAGATGCGCCAAAGTCGATTGTCATCCTGCTCCATCAGGGTTTCTTGGAGGCACACCACCTCTGCGCCCCACTCCCGGAAGTAGCGACCCACTACCCCCCCTCTTGTCATCTCGGAGGCCACTTCATGGAGAACTCCAATTCTCGCCCCCTCCTGACTTCCTCCATCGGATACCAGCAACTTCTGAAACGACCTTCTTAATATTCTCGATCTTATGTTGCACCTCGGCCCCCGGAATGTATGGGCTGGAAACACTCCCGGCAGGAAGCTTTGGAGTCCCGACTGGTGGTAACTCCACCGGCAGTGTATTGTTCATATCTTGCACAACCATCCTCACCTTCTCGCTGCACCTGTGGGCCTTTTGCCGGCTCCCCTGCTGCTTGCTCACTCTGCCCACTGCGGTGGACCGATAGGATCGAGAGGGGCGGGTACTCCTTGAGGTGCCTTCAGCTTCCTGGGTGAAAGCCTTGCGTGACGGGTTTACCGCTGGGCTGGGGCGCCCCTTGCTCATTGCTCTTGGGGGATGTCGCCCTGCCACTCTCCCACCGATGCCGACTAGCTATCGACCGTGAGCACCGGCCGGGGGACTTGCGTCATGGCATTCCCCTTGGAGCCCTGGGCGGAATGCACGGCACTAGCAGCCGTCTGGCCCTGCGTTAGAGGGGAGCCAAGGATCACCGAGATGAGTGCCATTGGACCCCCCCCCCCCCCCGCCACAGAGTCGGGCCATACGCCACCGACAGCGGCACAATGGTTTCCTTCGAGACAGCCACCTACAACGGCACAGTGGTTTCCTTCAAGACAGCCACCTCGATGCGCATTATGTTCGGGTCCCCTTAGTGAACGTTGTTATTGATCATTGACCGGAGAGAGCCGAAGCCCCGGACGAGGATTTCCATGTGGGTTCAAGATCGGAGGCCAAACGGGACTCCTCGAACCTCTAAGGTGACGATCTCCTTTCTGGCTATTGGCGCCCCATCCTTTCCTAGTGGGCGTCCCCATCGGATTTGGGCGCCATTCGTGGTGGTTTGGGCAGTTCCCCAAATTGCACATATATCTCCTTGGGTAGCCGCCACAAGAGGAACTCACCGGAGTCAAGCCGGAAGCACTCCGGATGCCCCTGAGACGTGTCGGAGATAGGTATTGCCTGGAGTATGTTCTACGTTGTCGGGGTGCCCGCCAGAACTTCTCCCACCAAACATCATCGATAGAATTTCTCCATCTCCATTTGTTCGGATGTCCTCATCGATATAAGTCTCAAAAATGTGCCGCCAAGGCTTGTCCCACTGACATTTGGTCTTGGAATGTCCGTTCCCCCACCTGGGGCGACCTGATCTGGTTCTACCGACGTCTTTCGTTGGAAAAGTGATGAAAGAAACGAGTATTGGCGTCCCACGCCGCCAACCATGTCTGTCGGGAGCATTGTTTCCTGTCCATCTCCGACTTCAGATCCACCTCTGCCACCTCGGCTCTACGTGATCGCCTCTCTTGCGCTTCGATCTCTATGAGGGGCCGCCAGTCTTCCATCTCATCTAGAGTTTGGATGCGAGCCAAGGCGGCGTCTCTTTAGCCAGTGCACTCCCTACGTATTTTGCGTCGGAATTCCAAAAGGTATCGGTGGAAGTCCCATAACTTAGTGGCCACTTGTGTTGAGGACGTCTCGTATATGATACATGAGGACCACCAATGCTTGATGCCCTCTTTGAAACTAGGCTCATGCAACCACGAGCAGTCCATTTTGAAATAGGTGGGTTTGGTGGGCCCCACCTGAGATGACCATGCCAAAGGAGAGTGATCTGATATAGTCACGATAAGGATGTTACCTCTACCAGGGAGAAAACATCGATCAATGGGGGGGAACATAAGAAATAGTCGATCCGGGACTGAGATGTTGGGCTGCGCCAAGTAAACCGACAATTTGGCGGTCCCATCGCGACCAAGCCGAGTCATAACAAAGTGTCCCGAAATTGTACATATCCCGGATCTCTGCCCCTCATGCCATTCGGGCGGTCTTCTGCAGCCAACGTCACGTTGAATCTCCTCCAATGAGCACTAGATGGCTCAGGAATGTCTCACACATCTGAATAAAATCCTCCCATAATTTCCCCCGGGAAGTGGAAATCGAAGGGCCATACACCTAGGCAAACACAAAATAGCGTCCATCAGTGACAAGACGAGACCACGAGGTCGTTGATTTCACACGGTCTCGTGTCAAAAATAACTCTGAAATTACCAATTTGATGAAAATGTATCGAATTGAAGGGTATAATGGTAAATAAGGGTCGAATCCACAGGGAAATAAGGAATTTCTTGACGTATTCTTCAAAATTAATCAAATCGAATGATGAATTGATGATAGAAATTGGGAAAAATGGTAAATTATGAAACATAACTTCAAATCGATTCCAATGAATCAAGACTCATCAAATTTGGACTTGAATTCATGGAGAAATCAAAGATTGAAGTTGAGAGAAAATTTCGGACGAAGAAATCGCGATTTTAATGAAAATTAACCAAATTTAAACCTTAAATCCTAATTTAAATCAAAATTAAACTTAAATAGACTAATTCTTAGCAAAAACTGCTTCCACTAACCATGATTAGCGATCGGATTAGCTCGATTAAACCAATTAATCGATGAAAAAGCCAAAAAATGCATTCGCGAGTTCAAGCTGCAATTTCTACCGATCTACACGATGAAATCTTGATTTCAAGAGCTCCGGAGGTGCGGAATTGAAGGTAGAACACGTTGAGATCAAGAGAAACGAAAGGGGAGGTGTCTAGACAGCTCAATTAGATTGATTTCCACTCGAATGGTTTGAACATTGGAAGAACCCCTCTTTTCATACAGATTTTGGGCGTAACCGTCTTATCGAAACGATCGACGGTTATGATGAAACGGTCCATCGTGGACCGTTTCAAAAAATTCGTAGCTGTCTGATCGCGATGGACGGTCTAGATGAGCTCGGATGGAATGCGTTATAAAATGCGTCTTTTGTTCGCCGTTGGATCGTGATCCAACGATCACGAATGCTCCCCGCAAGATGCAATCATGGCCGTTATAACGCTTTTAAAATGCCACGTGCATTTTGATCATAATCGGTGGTCCCCGCACCACGTGATCGACGCACGGATTTCCACGGCGCCTGATACGCGTAAAAATGCGGTCATTGAATGCGCGATTTTACGTATCAAACAAAATTTATACTCAACTCTTCAAAACTGATTTTTAAATTAGAACAGTGGCAAGTTGAGGTCGAATCCACAGGGAGGAAGGTTAAAAGATTGAAATCAGAAGCTTATTTTTGGTATTTTGAGATTTAGAAAGAGGAAATGATCGATGAAAGGAAGAAAATGTGAGTGAAGATAAAATGAACCGAACAAGTGCTTCCAAACTCTTTTGCGAGATTGGAAACCTTTGATCGATGGTGGAAAAGTGATTTTTAGGGTTTTTCAATAAGAAAATGTAGATAAACAGATGATGAAATCAGAAGAAATGGATAGAAGATAGTTCTAATCTAAAGATTTGTGATGAAAATACTATCCAGTGATGCTCCCTAATCAAAACATACCTTCGAGAGCCGTATATTTCGCCCGGACTTGGTGTCTTGCATCCAACACGAAGAATGAATAGAAGAGGGAAGAAACTCACTGATAATGAAGTTCAACACATGATGAATGATCCATCGTTGCTTTCTTCCCTTCTGACTAGCCAATGCTAGAAGCATACAAAAAAAACATTTATAACCCTAATTTTTTAGTCTCAGAACTTAAATCAGCCCAGTAGATTCGTGGAGCATGAAATGACAATCATGCCCACGAAATTTCAGCCCCTAACTCCATCCAGATCGTGAGATATCGCGATTTTAATCTGGAGCATTTCTGGCCGTTGATCTGATGTCCTCTCTCTTTAAGTATCCGGTCAATCCGCTCCGGTCAAAATCGGTCCGGTCAACGCGCGGGTCAGACCTGCAAAACTTGCAAAGAGAGAGAAAGGAAAGGGAAGAAGAGGAGAGAGAACTCGTGACGGAAAATTTTCCGTCGCGAGAGAGGGAAGGAGAGAGAGGAAAGACGAGGAGAGAGAAGGAGAGGGAGAGAGAGAGGGGAGAGAGGAAGACTTTCCTCCTCCCGCCTCTTCTCGCGACGGAAGCAATTTTCGTCGCGAGGAGACGCGAGGAGAGGGAAGATGTCGCGGGAGAGAGAGAGTGGAAGAGAAAGAAGAAGGAATGGGAGAGAGAGGAAGAGGAGAAATGGAGGAAGAGGGAAAAGGTATCGCGGGAGAAAGTTCTCCCTGCGGTTCCCTGGCGACGGAAGTAATTTCTGTCGCTAGGAGACGCGACGTGAGGAGAGAGAAGGAGAAGAGAGAGCGGTAGAGAGCTACCTAGCGTGGAAGAGAGAGGAAAGAAGAGAAGGAGAGAGAAAGAGAAAGAAGAGAAGCAGAGAGGGAGAAGAGAAAGAAAAGAGAAACAAGTCTCTCCTCGCGACGGAAATTTCCGTCGCGAGAGAGAGAGAGAAAAGGAGAAAAGAGAGAATGAGGGAGAACGTGGAAGAGAGGGAGGCTTTTCCTCCCACCTCTCCTCGCGACGGGATTTCCGTCATGAGAGAGAGAGAGAGAGAGAGAGCGAGGGGAAGAGAGAGAAACGGGAGAGAGAAGGAAAGAGGGAAGAGAGGAAAGAGGGAAGAGATGAAGAGAATGAAAGGGAGGAAGAAAGGGGGAGAAGAATTCAATTTTCCTCCTCCTTTCGCGCGGCACACGCATGCGCGCAATAGAGAGAAGGAGGCTGGGCAGAGAGTGGAAGAGGAGGAAAGGTGGGGAAGAAAGAGGAGAGAGAAGGAAGAGAGTGAGAGAAAGAAGAGAAGAAGAGAGAAAGATCGTGAGAGAGGGAGAAGCGATTTCTCCCTCTTGCGATGAAGAGAGGAGAAGAAAGAGGGAGAGAGGAGAGAGAAAGAGAGGAAAGAGGGAAGAGGAGAGAAGGAAAAGAGCGCGGAAGAAGGAGAGAGAGAGAGAGAGAAATAAAGAGAAATTTCACTTTATAATTAAACAGAATTATATTCTTGATAAAGCAAATCATTAAATGTTCATAAAATGCTACTAAATTATGAAAAATCAAGAATATCCTTTTAAACATAGAAATTATCAATTTCATCATTTTAAATCATGATAACATGCATTTATGATTATATTTCAAAGAATAAATGCATAAAATGCATGATATTAATGCATGAAATTGCATGTTATCAACGCCGACGATCCAAGGCGTTGCAAGAGGCCACGTCACCTGCATCAAAAACACTGTGTGGGACTTAGTCTCACACGGAGAAAATTAGAAGAAATAATCTGGTTTAAAAGGAGCGGCGATTCTAAGGGGTAATAAATCCCTTCCGATAAGTGGAAGGCTATACTTTATAACCTATATAATATGTCAATATAAATATCATGTCGCGTCACATCGCCGCGTAGGCGCCGCGTGGGCCCACGTGGCGCTGCCACGTGGCCTTGCGTGCCACGTCGCATCCACGTGGCCTCGCGCGGAAATCAAACCACTTTTTGCGTTTTTTTTAATTCATTTTTATCATTTAAAAATCGAAATAAATTCAAAAAAATCTGAAAAAAAAATCCCTAAAAATATAAAATTCATATCTTTTAATATATAACTCCAAATTAGTCCAAATTTCTTTCATTTGATCCAAAATTTAATTATCTATCATTCTAAAAGATAAAAATTGATAAATAATGAGAGTTTTAAATTTTATTTCAAAAACACATTTATTTTTAAGGATGTTAAACTTAAGAAAATATAAATAAATGTTTATAAATCGTTTTCTCTCATTATTTTTACTTTAAAAACATTTATAATCTCAAGTAAAGATGGGTTATTAATTATTTGTCTTTTAAATCATCATATTTAACCCTAATTTATGGTATTTTGAGATTATAATTACTTTTTTATGGAATGATAGAAAAATACAAATAAGTATGATAACATGCATGGAATTGAAATCATTTATACCTTAATATGTATCAAAAATCATGTTTCATTATGTTAATATAGCATGTTATCAATCAGCCTGATTCATGAGACATGCCGCCAACAAGTGACGACCCCTCCACTTGACCTGGAGAAGACAATCTCCTTCCATGCCAAGTGGATTCCGCCCGATCGGCTTGAGGCGTTCAAATAGACAAGCGAAACGTCGCTACTCTATCCAAGGGAGGACCATGTATTCTGGTCTGGATTAACCAGTAGGGTCTCCTGTAGGCATATCACGTTGGCCCCTCATTCCCGAAGGTAGCGTCCCACAACCCCCCGATGGCTGGGGTGTAGAGACCTCGGACGTTCCACGTGATGCACTTCATGGGGGAGTCTGATAGACTCCTAGTGTTGGTGATGTCTCCATCGCTTGAATTATGGCCTCTGTCTGGAGGTCCCTCAGCCCAAGTAGGTTAAGCGCTGGAGATGCAGGATCGAGGACTTCCTATCCACGCGGTCCGCGACTGTCCTCATGATCAGAACCACCTAGCCCATTTCTGTTTTCCCCGATGATCAAAGGAGCTAGCGATGATTAGAACCACCTCTAGTAGTGCTGATTGATGGAGCGTGTCCAGCACATAGCTGCCATCATGGGTGTGCCATCCTGAACTGGGCAAATGTCTACTGGTCCCATCTCTATCCTTGCCTCTGTCCCGGTGAGGTCCGCAGTGTTGGTACAATGCTCCGGCTGTGGCTGAAAGCTCTTGCCTGGGGTTGAGTGGTTGGCAACCACTGGTGCTTGATTGGTATCCCGAGGTAACATGCTAACAGCGGGCTCCAGGGTCACGTGTGCTTCAGGAGAGACATGTTCTGCTAGTGGGATCTCAGCCTATGCCGGCAAGGACATGTTATCCACAAAGGCAGAGGGCCGGTCTGGGTGACCTTGTGGGCGTTGTCGAGGAGCTGTTGGTAAAATTGCAACCAGTGCTTCCAGGCCCCCCCATACACCAGGAATGAGGCTGGGATGGGGACACCCACTCGCACCTAATTGTCAACACAGAGGGAGTTCGGATCGCCTTCGTGGATGTCATTCCGTACTATCTTGAGGAGGTGGTCCACTAGCCATAGAGTGTGCTCGATGAGGCGTCTTGTGCAAGCTCCAAATAGGACGCCTCGTAGTTCTAGGCGGTGTCGTTCCGTCCTAGTCGGGAACTCCCCATCTGTCTTGTGCAGCCGTCTCCATAGTATAAATCCTCCTCCCGTTAGCTGCTATCTCTTGCCACCCATTGCGCGCAGTGCCTTCGAGGACAGCCTTCGAAGAAATAAGTCTGATGAGGGCAGGAAGTGATAGTCCGGATTGGCCTGCGTTGAGAGGATATCCTATATTCCACCTTTAATCTGCTCCAGATTTGGTGTGCCTCCTCCTCGTACCTCCCCCACTAGGCACGAGAATAGCCCAGTGGCTTCTGGGCGATGGCATGCCGTAGTTGAGTGTGTTTTCAGTGTAAGCGGACATGAGGCCTGTCTGTGGCCTTCTCAACGACATAGCTGGCATCGTATCGGCGCCTGGCATGAGTAAGCCAGATCGTCAGTGCGCTAGGCAGTGAAAACAGCGACCCTCACGGCGGGGATCCACTAGCCAGCGGTCTTGAGGAGGTGTGTCCCATCGACGTTGCTGAACCATCGTCCAGCCTTTCTCCTCCCTCTTCGTGTTCACCCCTTCCCGTCCCCTACTATCTCACTGCTCCAGAGGGCTCTGGTGAGCCCCGTGCTGATGGAGGTGGGGCCAAGAATCCTCTGCAGGCCCCCCTCGGGCATTGTCCATTGGCGTGCTAGGAGGACTCCCATCCTCCCGAGGGGCAAGATTCGGCTCAGAAATAGATCGGGGACCAACAATTCTTCTCACAGACTGTTGAAGGGTTTTCAAGAGCTGTCTGGTCGCGGGTACTCCTTTTGCGGATACTCCTTCCTTATGCGGGTCGTCGACGAGCTTCCCGTCGGTTGACGGAGAGTCTCCTACTCGTGGGACGTGAAGGTGTTGGCTGCTGATCACCTCAAGAAACACCCTCTCAAGATGATGAGCACACTCTCAATTGCACTCAAACACTCAAAAGAAGAAGAAGAAGGATGAGAAGAGATATATTCCACTAAAAAGCACTAAACCACTCAATAACTCTCTGGAGGAAGAAAGGAAGTACAGAGATACATTTAAGGATTCTAAGATCCCTATTTATAGAAAAGAAAGAAGAAAAAAACCAAAAAATAAGCTCCTATTTTTCTGCCCCATCTTTCTGCCGAGTGCGCGCTGTGGGGCATGAAAATCGGCAATTTTCATGCGTGCACACTATTCACGTGGGACCCCCCCGATTTACGTGCTACGCGCGCGTGAAATGGGGGGAAGAAATTCATCTCCCACATTCTCCTCCTTGAGTTTCTTCATGTCCCATGCCTTCTTCACTCCAATTTTTGCACTTAGCTCCACAAACTTCACTCTCCCCAATGATTGTGTGATAATGTCAAGCAATTGATCTTCAGTCTTCACATGCTCAGTGACGACTCTCCCATCTTCGATGCAATCTCGAATGAAATGATATCGTGTGTCGATGTGCTTGGTTCTATTGTGATGAGCTGAGGTCTTGCTTAACATAATGGCTGATTGATTATCAACCATAATCTTCACCGCTTCCATCTTTACTCCCATTAATTCCATCACTAACCTTGCAATCCACACGCCTTGACATACGGCTGATGTAATTGCTATATATTCAGCTTCACACGAAGATAAGGCCACCACCTTTTGCTTCAAGCTATTCCAAGTGATTGGTAGACCACCTAGAAAGAAAACCTGTCTCGAAGTGCTCTTTCTATCTTCCACATCACCGGCGAAGTCACTATCGCTATAGCCAATTACATTGAGATTCTTCACGCCTTTCACATACACAAGACCAAAATCAATGGTACCTTTGAGATACCTCAACACCCTCTTTGCTGCTATCCAATGGTCAGAGATAGGATTCACCATATATCTACTTAATATGCTTACCGAGTAAGTCATGTCGGGTCGCGTATGAAGTAGATACCTTAGGCTTCCAATTAAGCTCCTATATAAAGTCACATCCACGCTTCTTCCACCTCCTTCTTTCTTTAGCTTCAGCTGAGCTTCCATTGGAGTGTTGGTTGGATTGCATTCAACCATTTGAAAACTCTCCAAGATATGTGCTGCATATGGTCTTTGAGACAAGGTTATTTGGGACTTACCTTGATGCACTTCAATGCCCAAATAAGTACTTAGCTGATGCAGGACGCGGTGGCGAAAACCCTCGTGCCTGATCAATGGGACTGAGGTTGGCTAAGGATAGCCGGTCAAACCTACCCTAAGGATGGGTGAATCCTGGACCCTAAGTATGATGTCTAACCTAACCTAAGTGCAAGCAGGCGTACCGATCAACGAAATCGACTCCGGGTAACCCGGGGAAACTCGCGAGGATGGTAGGGTGAGGTCCTCTCGGTCCACGTCCGGAGGCGCGGAAGTCGCTCGTCGTGGAATAGCCAGGAGGCTGCAGCTCACGCTCGGTGTCAGACTTGACGTAAGCGTTAGACGTCTCGAACCTATAGTCGTACTACCCTGCCTACGTCGTCCGTCGGCGGAGGAGACGAGCAAGGAAATGCTTCGAAAGGTAATCAGCTTAAGAATGAGGTGGTGAAGCTAACCTGCGGGGCGGGGTGCCCGGTGGGCCGTGGCGTAGTGGAGAGTCGTCGTGTACGGTACGGACAGGTGGCGGAAGTGATCCGGGACAGCAATATCCGGGAGTGGAATCGGCGTGGCGTGAGAGGACCCTCGGCGTGACTTGAGGCAGTAGTCGATGGCACCCGGAAACGGGCGTAAGGAATGGTCCGGGAGGGGGAAGAGAATCACCCAGACGCAGCCAATGAGGCACAGGCTTGGTGGACTGAAGGCGCGCGGGCCGGATGACTGGACACGCGTCGGTACAGTGTGGAGTGGCGCGAGGGCGGCACCGGGACAATCAGCTGGGCGATTGGGTTGACCTCGCTGACTCGCGTCTGTGGGCTTACCCGTCGATTAGATCCTGCAGGTCGCAGTCACGCGTCCGGTGGGTTGATCCAGCAGTAGGCGCTGACGCGATTTGGAAGAAGCACGGGCGGGAGAGTTGATGCGGTCGGGACGGCGATCTTTGGTGGCGGGCCGCTTGCAGAACAGGGAAGCTGGGCGAGGTAGTTCACGCGCGCGGAAGGGGGGAAACAGGAGAGGGGATCGAGTGGGAGGAACCCAATGAGGGAGCCGGCGATGGAGCGAGAAGGACGGCGGGACGCCGGATTGAGGAAGACGACGCAATGAGTGGATTCCGCCGTTGGACAAGGAGTGAGGTCGAGGACTGTAAAGTGAATTTGGTGATGGAACGGGAGGTAAGTCGGCAGAGGCAGGTGAGTGGAATTGGGGCTGGGAGTTGCGGATTGACTCCCAACACAAAATTCGGGTGGAATTCGGGATTGAGGAGGGGAGGGTTCGCCGGTTTTGACGACGGCTGAACGAGGGAGGTGGATCAATGTCGCGATGGAGAGGAAGGGGTAGGGAGAGGGAGAGTTGACGGTGTTGGGGGAGGCTAGGCGTTGAACGCGGAAATGGGAGGGATAGGGAGAATGAATTCGGGGGAGTGAGGAAGAGTGCGGGTTGCGATATGTCCGGGACAGGATAAATTTTGGGTGGAGATTGCTCCGCCAATTCGGTGGAAATTTAGCGGCAGGCGGGAATGGGAAGTTCGGCAAAAACTGAGGGAAAATGTCGGGGAGGAGAAGGGAATTTGTGGAGGAGGATTTCGTGCGGGAGAACGACGAATTTGTGGGCTGGGGAGGTGAGGAGAGAGGCTCACTTGCAGAGAGAGTCCGTGTCGGAACTCAAGAATGACGAAAAGTCAGAATGAGGGTATGAATTCGAGAGCTCGGAGTTCCGAGAAATCTGGGACTTGCAGACACGGTTTCGTGAAGTTGTAATTTCCGATTTCGTGAGTTCTTGAATTCGTGAAAATCTCGAATTCGTGAATTCGTGAGGGGCGGTTGAAATTCGGGTGGCGGCAGAGTTATAGGGTCGGCGATGGGCGAGATTCGGCAGACACGGTCTGAAATTCCCGCGGGGGGTAGGGAAATTAACGGGGAAGACGATTCGACTTCCGTGGGGAAGAAGGCAGAAATTGAGATGAGGGATTTCAGGGAGGCTGAGCGTCGGTTCGGGAGGAGAAAGGTATCGGACGAAGGGGAGGATCGGGGGAGAGTGAAGGGACGGCGATTGGGGGAAGGAATGCGGAAGTCGTGCTAGCGTGCAGGGCGGCGGCGCTGGATCACGCGGTGAGACAGGACGGTTGTGGTAGTGGGAAGTGGGGGATTCAGGGAAATCGGGGTCGTGTGGAGGAAATCGGGAGGGAGAAGGCGGATCGGGGTCCGTGGATGGCACGAGGAGGTGGGAGTGTGGAGGGGCTTTGCACGAACGGTCGCGGGAGGAGGAGGAAGAGGGAAATGGCCTGAGATGGAGGGGCTTGGCAGGGGACGGAGGAAGACGGTGGCGGGGATGAACGGGAAGGTGGTGGGGCTGGCCGGAGAGGGAGGAGATCTCGCTGGAGGGGGAGACTGGGGATGGCCGGAGACGGGGGTGGAGGTGGAGGAGCTTGAGGGGAGGAGGGTGACCTGCGGGAGGAGGAGGAACCGGAGAAGATGGCGGTGGCGGCGGTCCGGGGCGGCGGCGGCGGCGGCGGCGGCGGCGGCTTGAGGGCGGCGGCGTCGCGATGCTGATGGTGAAGAATCCGTGGCCGGGCAAGGAGTGGCGGCGGCGTCGCGGCGGCGGCGGCGGCGGCACGTAGCGTGCGGCGCGCGGCGACGGCGGTTGGACTCCTTCCCGGCCTTCCTTGAGCAGCCACTTGAGAGGGGAGATCACTCCTTTCTTTCTTCAAATGACGGCTAGGGGCTTTGTGGGGGTCCCTTCCCCTCTTATAGAGCCCTTGGTGGGCCAAGAGAGGAAAGGGCCCACTTGAGGCCCACAACCCACACCCATACTCATAGAAATAGAACAAATGTTCACAAAAGAAAGGATGGGCTTCACAAATGGGATCCCGAAAAGGGAAGAACCCACCCGGAAGCCTAAAAGGAGAGAAGAAATAAACAAGGACCCGCTTAGACACGTGCGGGTCAAAAGGTCCATAATAAAGAAATAAAGAAGTAAAGATAAGCGGATAGATCCGCGCGCGCAAAAGGGCTCATCCGGCGCCGTGGTATCGTGTCTTGGTGGCGACCGGGGTCGTACGCCACCATTAGCAATCCCAAATCTGTCATCTCAAAAATCTTCATCATATTTTTCTTGAACTCCTTCACTTTGGCTTCACTTGCCCCCGTGATGATCAAGTCATCTACATATACTCCCACAATCACTTTATCTTGATTTGAGTTCAAATAATACATACCTTGGTCATTTTTGCTTTTCACAAAGCCAATGCTCTTCAAAGTATCATCAAGCTTTGCATTCCATGCTCTTGGTGCTTGCTTGAGGCCGTAGAGTGCTTTATTTAATTTGAGGACCCACTCCTCCTTTCCTTCTTTCACATAGCCCTCCGGTTGACTCACATAGATCTCCTCCTTGATTTCACCATTCAAGAAGGCGGATTTCACATCTAGATGATGCAAACTCCAACACTCTTGGGCTGCCAATGCAATCAAGATACGGATTGATTCAAAATGAGCAACAGGAGCAAATACCTCATCATAATAAATCCCGTATCTTTGGCGATACCCTTTCACCACTAATCTCGCTTTGTGCTTCACAATTTCACCAAGCAGATTCTTCTTTAGCTTGTATACCCATTTCACACCAATGGGCTTGCATGACTTAGGAGCCTTCACTAGCTTCCATGTATCATTCTTCTCAATAGAGGTGATCTCCTCCTCCATATCTTTCCTCCATGCTTCATCTTCAGATGCCTTGGAATAAGTGGTGGGTTCTTCAAATGAGATGAGGCACTCCTCCTCAATCGGATCAGTAGCGTCATAGAGAGCTTGGATGGATCGAAATCTTGGCATCACTTCATTGCTTGTCGATGTCGACCCTTCACTTTGACCCGCTTCTTCATTTGAAGGCATATCTCGAAGCATACCTTCAAGATTGTCTCCATCTTCCTCCATCCTCATACTTGGATTTTCAAATCCAAGATTTACACCTGAAACACACAACTCCGTACCTTCACTCGGTTGTCGTTCCATGAAGTTCCACTTGCGCCCTTCTTCGAAGATGACATCTCGGCTCAAATGAACCTTGGGTGTGGTAGGATTAAAACACCGATAACCCTTGGTACCTCTCTTGTACCCCACAAACACCATCTCCTTACTCCTATCTTCAAGTTTCCCCAAAGCTCCAGGAGTCCTCACATGCACAATTGAGCCGAAGATCCTAAGATGACTCAGTTTAGGCTTCTTCCCGCTCCACATCTCATAGGGCGTCTTCCGTTGCAAGCTCTTCGTAGAGGACCTATTCAACACATACACACAATTATTGATAGCCTCGCCCCATAATTCAAAAGGTAAACTCTTGTCTTTGAGCATGCTTCTTATAAGACCCACAACAGTCCTATTCTTCCTCTCAACTACTCCATTTTGTTGAGGTGTATATGGAGTAGTGACGTGTCATTTTCGTGCGTCGTTAAAACACAAAGACGATGGTCAAACAAAATTTATAAAACTGAACTCACAAATACAAGATATAATAATCAAGTATTGGGTAAGTATCGGGTCGATCCACACAGAGCAGGGTTGACTTTAATCACAAAGTTGACTTGGTCAAACCTAGGTTTAAAAGAAGTTTTAAATAAGAGAAAATAATATGTAAGATATGGAAATGATATAAAAAAGGTAAATAAGAAGTTTTCAGAATTGAAATCTCGGATTTGACAGAGAAAAGTCAAAGTCAAAACATTGACTTTGACCAACAGTAGGTGTTCTGCAAAATCAGAGAATCAAACAGAGTCAGAAGATTACGAAAAGTAAATATTTGGAAACTAGAGACCAAATTGAATTTATTGATATATACTTCGTAATTTTTGGACAAGAAATGGATTTATTATGAATTATTGAAAATCAATGATCAGAAAATCCCCGAAATTATTACCTCAGAGGAAATCTTCAAATTGAATAACCAAATGAAATCCAAATCTTTCAATTTATATGTTAATGGAAAGCTAAGAATCAGAGAAATCCATCAAGACCAAAATTATCAAATTCTGATTAGTAAATCAAAAGTAATTGACTCCGAAAGTCAACGTTTGACTTATGATGAAAGATGAACAGTCCTTGGTCAAACGTTAAATTGGAGAGTCAAATGAAGTCAGAATTTGATGAATTTGCTATCCACGGAAAGCTGATGAAAAGAGGAATCCAATGAAACCAAAATCAAGTGATTTGGAATTATAATCAAAGAGATATCCTATTTTCAAAATCAGTGACTTTTGTACCTAAAATTGGGGAAAATGAAGAACACTATGAACTAATTTGCAAAATTAAAGATCTAAACCTAATAAAAATACAAATTACCTCTTGATAATCGATCGAACCTCACTACTAACCCGATTGTTGCAAGAATGGGGCCTCAATTATCGTGGATTGAAGCGAATTTGCTCGGATTCTTCCTCGTGGTCGTTCGGAATTCAAGGGGAAAATTCGATGAAATCAAGAGATGAAATCGTGATTATCATGCTTCAATGGCTGCGTCTCTACACTCTTGGAAGCAGAGGATCACGAGAACTTAAGACCTTCCTCGAAACTCGCTTAATTTCTTCACGAGTCGATCAAAAGTTGAAGAACAAAGAAGGGAGTACATGACCTTTTAAAGGGAGAATTAGGCCCGACAATCGTGGCCATTGGAACGGTCATGGAGGCGGTTTGCAAGGGTCATGGGAGCGGTTCCTTGGAGCGACGTTGCAGCTCCAGGATTCGCCGTGAATTTCGCTTAATTTTTGCTCCAATAGATGCCACGATCGCGCTTGATCCTGGTCACGATCAACCAGCGATCGGACCACGATCGTGAGGCAATAGAGCCTCGATCGTGGCCTCTTCTCGTGCCTCCTTCGTTTAGAATCATGCGCCGAGATTATCGCCTTCAATCCATGTTGAAAATTCCACCACCGCGGCTCGATCGGGCCGCGATCGCGGTTCGATCGGACCGCGATCGTGGAGTTCTTCCACGAAACTTCTGAACCGTCCGATGCGCTCTTCAGGTGAGGCGGATGGTCACGATCGCGCGATCGCGATCCACTTTCCTCGTTCGTCTGATGGCGATCCAACCGTGCTGATGAGACGCGCCGCCACCTGTCTAAAACAATAAATTAATCAAATTTATTAAAACCGTAGAACCTGGAGCGAATCTGGAGCGGCCACGTGGAACGAAAGAATTGAAACCGCGTTGCATTTAATGCACGCGGTTTCGTGCATTTAATGCAGAAGTCATTAATTGCGGCGCAATTAATGCGTCAGAAGCAGCGACTGTCGGTTTTGTCCTATTAGGCAGGGGAAAAAGCGTTCTTTTTTCTCATTGGTCCACGTCGCCTCGACCGTTATTCCTGAAAAAGAGAGAATTAAATGCATTTGTCCTATTAGGCGGGGAATAATACCATCTTTTTATCCATTGGTCCACGTCGTCTCGACCCACGCTCCTAGAATTAAATGCGTTTTGTCTTAGTAGGCGGGATAAAATCCCTCCTTTTTTTTCATTGGTCGCCACCCTTATTGACTGACACGTCTCGGTTTTAGACATGTCAGGCACAACAAAACGCGTGCCCAATCATTGGGCTGACATTCCTTTTTGACTGACGTGTGTCTTGATTTAATGATAAAGTGGACTACGATCTCCGCCGTTCTGCCTAAATCCAACGCCCGATAAGCCACCACGTCACCTGCAATCGGTAAGTATTGTGTGGGACATAGTCCCACACGGAAGAAAAATAAAGAAAACGCTCCTATAAATTAGGGGGCGGTTATACGCTTATGCGTTACCGCCCCCAAATACTAACCAGGGCCCACTATACCCGTGGGCCCTCTGATAACATGCAATATTAACATGATAAAACATGATTATTCATGCAATTTAAGGCATAAAACATTACATTTATGTGCATGTTATCATACTTTGAGTGCATTTCTATCATTCCATGCAAATTTATGTTATAATCTCAAAATACACTAAATTAGGGTTAATTATGATAAATTAAGGATAAATGATTTTATAACCTATCTTTACTTGAGATTATAAGTAATTTTTAATGTTAAATAATAAGAGAAATTCTTTTTATAAACATTCATTTAAATTTCTAAACTTAAAATCTTAAGGAAATGAGTGTATTTTTTAAATATAAATTAAAACTCTTGTTATTTAAATATTTTGAATTTTTAGAATGATAGATAATTAAATTTCAGATCAAATGAAAGAAATTTGGATTAATTTGGAGTTGTATTTTAAAAGATATGATTTTTACAATTTTAGGGATGGATTTTTTTCCTGATTTTTTTCTGATTTAATTTCTATTTAAAAACGTTAAAAAAATAAAATATAAAAAGGTAAAAAAGCGCGGGCCCAGCGCGGGTGCGACGTGGCACGCAAGGCCACGTGGCAGAGCCACGCGGACTCAGCAGCGCGCCTATGTGGCGCGATATATATATTATATTTATTTACTATATGTATATAAAGGGTTCTACCCTTACAAACCGTCGGGTGTTATAAACCCGACGGTTCCCAAAATATTCTCCGTGTGCGACTAATCTCCACACTGTTCTTACCTTGCAGGTGATGTGGCGCGACGAAAGGCGTCGGATCGATGGCGCGCGTCGATCTCACGCGTCGATCGCGTGAGCGCCGGACCATTGATCGCGATCAGACGCACGTGCCAAATAGAGGAATTATAACGGCTGGATCATCGGCGACGTGGCAGCATCGCACGCGTCGATCGCGTAGAGGCCAGGACCACTGGAGATCACCAAAGACACGTGCGTTTAATTAAAACGTTATAACGGCTGAGATGCGTTTACGCGGATCGCATCTCAGCCGTCCGATCGCGATCCAAGGGGCGACAACTGAGGCATTTTATAACGATCAATCGGGCGGATCATCCAAGCCGTTCATCGGGGATCGGACGGCCGGGATTTATCCGTAACGTTTCATTAAAGGAGCGTTTCATCACGACCGTTGATCGCGCCTTAACGCATCGATCGAACGGCTCTCCTTTTTTGCCCTTATAAATAGACGAGTTCTTCGTCATTTTGATGTATTCTTGAGAGTTTCGATCTAATTGACCTATATATTTGCATCTTCTGTTGAATCTCTCTCTTGTAATCACTTCTAGACAAGATTCCGCGTCCACGGAGTGTTTATAAGAGAGATTTCGACGATCGAGCGAGGAGAATTTGTCTCTTGAACACCGATGTCCACGTTTGACTTCGCAGAATGAAGAGCCGTCGATCCGGCGATCAATTGGATCGATTTGATCGTTATCTGGGGTTAGAAAACAAGTTTATCCTCTTATCTATCGTCGTGTATCATCAATTTTAGGATTAGGACTTCAATTTAAGTTTAATTTCATTTCAATTTCAATTTGTGTCCTTCGCGATTCCGAAAATTTCTTCCCACTTCCATGTTTGATTTCTCCGTGATTACTAATCCAAATCGAGTGATTTTTGATTCCACGGATAGATCTTTGAGTCTTCTTTCCAAAAACACCATTTTCCCTAATTTCTCACCTCAATTCAACGTCCAATTTGACCAAATTCCAAAAGATATCTCAAAAATACCTAAATTCCCTGTGGATTCGACCAGTATTTACCATTATACCCCTCAATTCTCTCTTAATTCCCCAAAGTGGTAAGTTTGGTATTATTTTTGACGCGAGACCGTGTGAAATCGACGACCTCGCGGTCTCGTCTCGTCACCCTCCACATGTGAACCCTCTGCCACGTGGCGCCCCACACGGGCGCCCACGTGGACCGTCTGCGTGGCCTCCTGCCACGCGTCAGCGCCACCTGCGCCCCTCGTGGGCCGCCCGGGCTCTGCCTTCTGGCCTCAGTGCCACGTCGCACCCCGGGTCAGTCCCGCGCACCACGACGGCACCTATAGGTAATAAAACCCCCCTTTTCCGCGATTTTCTTAATAGAAAATACCCAAAACATAAATAAAAATCAAATAAAATTCAGAAAAAGGGTATAAAACTTCAGAAATTCATATTTCTCAAAATACAACTCCTTTTAATCCCAAATTTTCTCCATTGGATCACAAATGTCTTCCTTTTTAATATTATGTCATTTAAAATATATTTAGAAAGAAGAAATCAAGATGACTTATAATTTACTCAAATCAATTCTCATTAAACATTCCAAATCGTAAATTCATCCTAAAATCATCCTTCTAAACATTTACTAAAGTCAAAACGCATCCATAAAGAGATTAACTTCTATTACTTTAAACAAAAGATTAATCATCTATTAAGCATGAAATTATCCCTAATTTATGCATAAATATCATCTTTAGTAAAATGACATGCCAATGGAGAAAATTCCTAAAAAGTATGATAACATGCATCATATTCACATAAAATAAGCATGAATATGAGTTAATTAGGGTAAGAATTCAAGTTATAAATGCATGTTATCAAGTAGTGAGCTGCCTTCGAATGCCTTTCCCTTCACACCAGTTTGAGAATTCTTCAGAAGTGAATTCTCCACCACGATCAGTCCACAAGCACTTGATCAATGCTACATTGGATTCACTCTCCGCTAGAGTCTTGAATTTTTGAAAGGCTCCAAACGCTTCAGACTTGTGACATGTCATTTTCGTGCGTCGTTCAAACACAAAGACGATGGTCAAACAAAATTTATAAAACCAAACTCACAAAGACAAGATATAATAATCAAGTATTGGGTAAGTATCGGGTCGATCCAAAGAGAGCAGGGTTGACTTTAATCGCAAAGTTCACTTGGTCAAACTTAGGTTAAAAAGGAATTTTAAATGAGAGAAAATAAGATTTAAGATATGGAAATGATATAAATAAGGTAAATAAGAAATTTTAAGAATTGAAATCTCGGATTTGACATAGAAAAGTCAAAAGTCAAAGTCAAAGCATTGACTTTGACCAGCAGTAGATGTTCTACAAAATCAGAGAATCAAACAGAGTCATAAGATTACGAAAATTAGATATTTCAAAACTAGAGAGAGAATGGAATTTATTGATATATAATTCGTAATTTTTGGATAAGAAATGGATTTATTGTGAATTATTGAAAATCAACTATCAGAAAATCCCCGAAATTAACACCTCAGAGGAAATCTTCAAATTGAATGACCAAATGAAATCCAAATCTTGCAATTTATATGTCAATGGAAAGCTAGGAACCATAGGAATCCAACAAGATCCAAATTATCAAACTTTTATTTGTCAATAAAAAGTAATTGACCCCAAAAGTTAACATTTGACTTCTGATGAAAGATGAGCAGTCCTTGGTCAAACGTTAAATTGAAGGGTCAAATGAACTCGGAATTTGATGAATTTGCTATCCACCAAAAGCTGATGAAAAGAGGAATCCAATGAAACCAAAATCAATTGATTTGGAATTATAATCAGAGAGATATCCTATTTTCAAAATCAGCAAAATTTCAGACCAAAATTTGGTGAAAATGAAGAACACTATGAACTAATTTGCAAAATTAAACTTCTAAATCTAATAAAAACTCAAATTACCTCTTGATAATCGATTGAATCTCACTATTAACCCGATTGCCATGAGAATTCAGCTCCAATTTGCGCGAATTGGAGTGAATTTGCTTGGATCCTTTCTCACGGATTTTCGGAATTCAAGCGGAAAATTCGATGAAATCAAGGAGGAATTTGTGATCAATCCCGCTCCAATCCCTTCGGAATCGAGTCAAAACGCGGGGGGATCACGATGAACTAAAGATCTTCCTCGAAATTCGCTTAATTCCTTCACAAATCGATTAAAATTTGAAGAACAAAGAAGGGAAATACATGCTTTTAAAGAGGGAAATTGGCCCGATGATCATGGGCAATTGACGCGTTCGCGGGGGCGGTTGTCAAGCGTCGTGGAGGCGCTTCCTTGGGCATGGGTCGTGGCTTCAAGTCCAAGGGGAATGAGCTTCAGTTTTGCTTCGAAAAAGGCATGATTTTCGGCACGATCGGGCCGCGATCGGGCCATAATCGTCGTCTTGATCGATTGTCGGTCGTCGTCCGGTTGTCTAGAGGCGATTCCGCCACTGAAGGAGCAACAATCGCGGCTCGATCGCGCCGCGATCGCGGTTCGATCGGGCTGCGATCGTACCGTTCTTCCACCTGTCTTCGCTGCTGTGAGATTTGAATCTGACGCTCCAGATCTCCTCCGAGAATAGAAGAAAATCGACCGTCGCGTGGCCGTTAGATCGCGATCGTGCGGTCTAACCTTTGATGGAGATGGGCTCTCCTCATGTCGCCACATGGCGATCGGGGGCCCTCCGATCGTCGCCAATTAAATCGCCATTTTCTGCACGTGATGCAATTGATGATCGCGTGGACTTGGGTCCACGCGATCTTTGCCGCTCTGATCTGATCCGACGCTCGCCACGCGTCCACGTCGCCTGCAAGGTAAGAACCGTGTGGGAACATAGTCCCACACGGAAGAAATATAGGGAAATATTGTGGTTAAATAGGGCAACGCATAGCATAATCAGCCAGTTCTAATGAATAGGCTTATATTATATATATTATATAGAGTATATGACGCGTCATGCTTGCGTCACGCGTGGGCCACACGCGTCCTGCCACGTGGCCTCAGTGCCACGTCGTAACGGCGCGGTGGTCTTGCGCGCCACGTCAGCCGCCACCTGGGTACGCCTGCCACGTCATCAGTCGGGGGCCTGTGGACCAAAATACCCCCCTTTTCGCGGTTTTAACAAGAAAATTAATCGAAAAATCACTTTAAAATTCAAATAAAAATCGGAAAAAGGGCTAAAACTTCAGAAATTCATATTTCTCAAAATACAACTCCTTTTTAATCCAAATTTTCTCCATTGGATCACAAATTCTCTTCTTTTTAATATCATGTCAATTAAAATATATTTAGAATGAAGACATCAAGATGAATTAAAATTTACTTAAATCATTTTTCATTAAACACTTTAAATCATAAATTCATCTTGAAATTATCTTTCCAAATGTTTACTAAAGTCAAAAATCATTCCATAACAGAGATTAACTTCTATTCATTTAAAAAAAAGATTAATCATCTATTAAGCATGAAATTATCCCTAATTTATGCATAAATATCAACGCTAGTGAAATGACATGCCAATGGAGAAAATTCTTAAAAAGTATGATAACATGCATCATATTCACATAAAATAAGCATGAATATGAGTTAATTAGGATAAGAATTCAAAAAAACAACATGCATTTATAAATATGTGTAAATAATTGTCTTTTAAATTATAAATAAATAAAAATATTTATGCCTTAATAAATTATTTTCTTGATAAATCAATGTTATAAAATTCTTATAAAATGTTATTGAATCATGATCAAGAATATCCTTATAAATGAAGGGTGTATCATTTTAATCATATTAAAATCATGATAACATGCATTTATGCTCATCTTTGTAAGAATAAATAGACAAAATACACAATATGAATGTGTTCAAATGCATATTATCGATAGCGCACACATGGCATCGTATTAGGGGAGTAATGTTATCGTTAAGTGCCCTTAATGGGCCAATTTAACTTCATGATATTACTTCTTTATTTATATCCCATCATACACTGAGTATTTTCAGTGTGGGACTACCAGAATAAGAGCGCTATTTCAAGTGACATGGAGAAATTAGGAGCACTCTATTACTGTAAACCACTCTGCTTTAATGTGGACCCTTGATTGTCACTTTCAAATGGAGGCACTTGGCTGCTTGTGCATTTAGACATCGCTCCACTTTATAAAACATCAGCAAATCTTGGCCTTTCATCAAAGGAGTAATAACTAACCAAGATTAAATGCCACCAATGGTCTCTTGTGTGACAAATGGCACCATCTAAAGCACTAAATAGAAGTTGAATGCCAATCATTACGTGATGCTTGGATCTTACATGTAATGGCGTGGAATAATTTGGACACTCCATTTTGGATCTAGTAGCTGTGATTTAACGACAATGATTCAGTTCCTTCTATTGAATCTCAAAACCATTGATCACCAATCTAAAGGAGTGATAACGTGTAATTTATGCGGAGATTTTCATGATTATTACTTACATCTTAAAGGCATAACTCATACTATTCCCTATGTGCGTTACGTTGCATGTTTATCATTCTATGCAAATATCTCAAAATACATTATTTTAAGGCTTATCATTTATACTTTGAGTTTTAAATAAAAAGAAAAAGAAGAAATATGTACACTCTTATACTATTTAGTTTTATGTTCAAGAGAGATGAGTATATTTTTGAGTTAAAAATGTATTATTTGATTATTTCTTACATTGAAAATGTATAGCATGATAGATTATTTAATTTGTGATAAAAAAATTGGATTAAAGAAATTTTCTATCTTTTAAAAAGATTTCTATTTGTAAAAAAATTTGAAATTTCTAATTTTTAGGGATTTTAAAAAAACATTCGAGTTTTGGTCAAAGTTAGTCAAATAAGATAATAGAAAGAGGTGAGAACAATGAGATAATTGAAGATTTACAAAGGGAAGGGATTTAGGAATCTAACACATCAAAACTAGGTCTCAATCGGATTTAGAATGAATAAGATATCAAAGAAAGAAGATTCATTGTGATCTTAGGAGAGAGAATCATGATAACTCATTAAAAACTTATTAAAAATGTACTCATGCTCCTTAATCTAAAATTCAATAAACATAAATAGATGGAGAAGACTCAAATAAACTCAAAGGAGATTTGAAGATGACCATATGTCTCCTGCATCAAAGGCTTAGATCATGGTTCTTTGATGTTGGCGCTTAGGCATTAAAGAGCTGAAATCTCCATGCATTTCATGGTCAAAATGAAAAGAATTTAACGTAAATTCTCACATAAACATGGAAATATTGAATACCAGCCATCAATAGGTGAAAGGAATGATGCTTTGGAAAAAGATAAGGCCTGTTACAAGTTCAAGAACAAATGAGGAGAGGGAGAGCGAGAGGTTTGGATTAAAGATTTCTAGACTGACTGGTGTACCATGCCATCTTAA
>CM044110.1:15563263-15747100 GCA_024174645.1 Lemna minuta | reverse complement strand
TCGCGATTCGATCGCACCACGATCGTGGAATTCTTCCACGAATCTTCCCAGTCGTCCGATGGAGCTTTAGGTGAGTGGACGATCGCAATTGCACGATCAAATAGTCCACGATTATGAGGAGCGTCCACCGGCCGATGGCAGTCCACCGTCTAATGGAGCTTCAGGTGAGTGGACGATCGCGATCGCACGATCAAGTAGGCCACGATCGTGAGGAGCATCCACCGCCTGATGGTAGTCCATCGTTGTCTCGATGCATCACAGTCGTCCATGCATCTGGATGAAGACTAGGATTAGGATCGATGACAGATGAGCAACGATGACGATTGCACGATTCCGAGCCCTCCACGTGTGGTCAGGTAAGGCCGTTGATCTCGTTCACTTACTCTTTTATTTGAGCACGTGCTCTTGATGGAGATCGGGTGGACTCCGTGTCCACCGCATCAACGCAGCTCAATATACGCTCATGCATCCGACGTCCGCCGTGCCGCCACGTGTCCTGCAAAGGTAAGAACCGTGTGGGATCATAGTCCCACACGGAATAAATTATGGGAAAAGTTAAGCTTAAATAGCAAGACGGTATAACACTATTGCGTTACCGCCCCAATCATCTTACCAGAGCCCACTAACCCATGGGCCCTCCAAATGCCGACCCCCCTTTTCCACGTGGCACCCTGATAACGTGCATTTATAACCTGAATTCTTACCCTAATTAACTCATATTCATGCTTATTTTAGGTGAATATGATGCATGTTATCATACTTTTTAGGAATTTTCTCCATTGGCATGTCATTTCACTAAAGTTGATATTTATGCATAAATTAGGGATAATTTCATGCTTAAGAGATGATTAATCTTTTGTTTAGATTAATAGGAGTTAATCTCTATTATTAAATGATTTTTGACTTTAGGAAATGTTTAGAAAGATAATTTCAAGATGAATTTATGAATTAAAGTGTTTAATGAAAAAAAAAATGATTTAAGTAAATTGTAAATCATTTTGATTTCTTCTTTCTAAATATATTTTAAATGACATGATATTAAAAAGAAAAGAATTTGTGATCCAATGGAGAAAATTTGGATTAAAAAGGAGTTGTATTTTGAGAAATATGAATTTCTGAAATTTTACACTATTTTTCCGATTTTTATTTAATTTTTTAATTGATTTTTTAAAGTCTTTTTTATTTAAAAACGCGAAAAAAGGGGAGAAATTACCTGCGGCTGACGTGTCGAGCGGGCCCAGGCAGGGCTGACGTGGCGAGCGGACCCACGTGGCGCGCGGGTCCACCGCGCCGTTACGACGTGGCGCTGAGGCCACGTGGCAGGACGCGTGTGGCCCACGCAGGAGGCGCGCTAACTGACAAGTAGGCCACGTGGGCGCCCGTGTGGGGCGCCACGTGTCCCGGAGTATAGAGGAGATAGTATGATAGTTAATAGGGGAATCTTTTCCCCTATTTAAGCGCGACCTCCCCTTCCTTTTAATCCGTGTGGGACTATGTTCCTGATAAGCGTAAAAACGCGGTCGTTGAATGCACGATTTTACGTATCAAACAAAATTTATACTCAACTCTTCGAAACTGATTTTTAAATTAGAACAGTGGCAAGTCGAGGTCGAATCCACAGGGAGGAAGGTTAAGAGATTGAAATCAGAAGCTATTGTTTTGGTATTTTTATATTTAGAAAGCGGAAATGGACGATGAAAGGAAGAAAATGTGCGTGGAGATGGAAATGAACCGATCAAACGCTTCCAAACTCCTTTCAAAGATTGGAAACCCTTGATCGATGGTGGAAATGTCGTTTTTAGGGTTTGTAAATGTGGAAATATGGATGAACAGATGATGAAATCAGAAGAAATGGATAGAAAACGATCCTAATCTAAAGGTTTGTGATGAAAATACGATCTAGTGATGCTCCCTAATCAAAACATACCTTCGAGAGCCGTATATTTCGCCCGGACTCGGCGTCTTGCATCCAACACGAAGAATGAATAGAAGAGGGAAGAAACTCACTGAGAATGAAGTTCAACACATGAACAATGATCCATCGCTGCTTTCTTTTCCTTCGCTAGCCAATGCTAGAAGCATACAACAAAAAACATTCATAACCCTAATTTTTTTGTCTCTGAGTTAAATCAGCCCCAGCAGATTCGTGGAGCTTGAAATGACGATCATGCCCACGAAATTTCAGCCCGTAACTCCATCAGGATCGTGAGATATCGCGATTTTAGTCTGGAGCATTTCTGGCCGTTGATCTGATGTCCTCTCTCTTTAAGTATCCCAGTCAAACCGCTCCCGTCAAAATCGGTCCAGTCAAACGCGCGGGTCAAACCTGCAAACCTGCAAAGAGAGAGAAAGGGCAGAAGAGGAGAGAGACGCGAGGAGAGAGGAGAGGGAGAGAGAGAGAATGTGTGTGTGTGAAGAGAGCCTCGCCTCGCGACGGAAGCCATTTCCGTCGCGAGGAGATGCGAGGAGAGAGATGGAGGGGAGAGAGGGTCTCTCCTCGCTCTTCTCTGCGACGGAATTTGTGTCCGACGCGAGAGAGAGGCTTTTCTTCCTGTCTCTCCTCGCGACGGAATTTCCGTCGCGAGAGAGAGAGCGAGGGGAAGAGAGAGACGGCTAGAGAAAGAGGAAAGAGGGAAGAGAAGAAAGAGAGATTTTCTCTCCCTCTCGCCTCTCCTCGCGACGGGAAATTCTGTCGCGAAAGAGAAAGAGAGAGAGAGAGAGAAGATGAAGAGAGGCGGGAGAACTCCTCGCGACGGAAATAATTTCCGTCGCGAGAGGGAAGAAGAGCTCCTCGCGAGAGGAAAGGAAAGAGAAAAGAGAAAGTCTCCCTCTCTCCCTTCCGCACGCACGCGTGCGCGAGGAAGAGAAGGACAAAGAGAGAAGAGAAGGAAAAGAAAGGAAGGAAAAGCGGAAGAGAAAGAAAAGGAGAGGAGAAGGAAAAAGAAAGAGGAATTTCGACGGAAACTTCCGTCACGACGGAAGTTCCCGGAAAAAGATGAGAGAGGGAAGAAGGAAGGGAGAGAGACGAGAGAGGAGAAGCGATTTCTCCCTCTCGTGCGATGAAGAGAAAGAAGAGAGGGGAGAGGAAGATAGAAGAAAAGAAGGAAGCAGGAGAGAGAGAAAGAGAGGAAAGAGGGAAGAGAAGAAAGAGAGATTTTCTCTCCCTCTCGCCTCTCCTCGCGACGGGAAATTCTGTCGCGAAAGAGAGAGAGAGAGAGAGAAGAGGAAGAAGAGAAGAAAAAAGGGAAGAAGAGAGAGAGAAAGAGAGAAGAAAATGGAGGAGGAAGGCGCAGAGAAGGAGAAGAATAGGGAGGAAGAAACTTCCTTAAAATTTATGCCATTAAATGCTCTTAAAATATTGGAAATTAATGAAAAATTAAGAACATTCTTTTAAACCTAAAATTATCATTTTAATCATTTTAAATTATGATAACATGCATTTATGATTATATTTCAAAGAATAAATGCATGAAAATACATGATATTAATGCATGAAATTGCATGTTATCAGTTCCCACACTGTTTTCTTACCTTGCAGGCGACGTGGCAGCTTAGCGGGCGTCAGATCAAATCAGAGCGGCGAAGATCAAATCGCAGGGCGTCGATCGCGTGGACCCGAGTCCACGCGATCGCCAGATCAAAACACTTGCCTAAAATATCTCGTAAGTGAACTCATCGCAGGGCATATCTTTCGCCACGTGGACGCGTCGTGAGCGTCCGATCTTCGTCGAACAAGGACCACGCGATCTCCATCGGACGGCCACGTGATCACGCAATCGAAGCCGTCCAATCTACCTGGCTTCATGGATCCAACGGCCACATCGCGGGAGCGTACGATTCCGATCTGACGGCCAGGAGAAATCCCTATTCGTGAAGATCGGTGGAGCGTTGGATTCCGATCCAACGGCGTCTCCAGTGTGTGGAAGAACTCCACGATCGCGGCCCGATCGAACCGCGATCGCGGCGTGATCGAACCGCAATCGATAAGAGTTCGCCGTGGAATCGTCGCCGGTCCAACCGATGGTGATCGAAGAAGGGTTATCACCACGATCGACGCCCGATCGCGACCCGATCGTGGCGTGATCGTGGCGGAAATCGCAGCAAAAATCGTGGCAAAAGTGAACCGAAATTGAAGCTGAAATCACGTTGATTCATCGCAGAATTGAAGCCACGATCCATGCCCATGGAATCGCCCCCTCGACACCATAAAACCGCCTCCACGATCGCCTCCATCGCCCACGATTTCAAGCTTAATTTTCTCTTTAAAACCATGTATTTCTCTTCTTTGTTCTTTAACTTTTGATCGACTCATGAAGAAATTAAGCGAGTTTCGAGGAAGATCTCTAGTTTATCGTGTTCCCCCCGCGTTAAGACTTGATTCCGAAGCAATTGGAGCGGGATTGATCACGAATTTCTCCTTGATTTAATCGAATTTTCCCCTTGAATTCCGAACGTCCACGAGGAAGAATTCGAGCAAATTCGCTTCAATCCACGAGAATTGGAGCCCCATCCTTGCGGCAATCGGGTTAGTAGTGAGATTTGATCGATTATCAGGAGGTAATTTGAGTTTTTATTAGATTTAGAAGTTTAATTTTGCAAATTAGTTCATAGTGTTCTTCATTTTCCCCAAATTTCGGTCTTAAAAGTCGCTGATTTTGAAAATAGGATATCTCTCTTATTATAATTCCAAATCACTTGATTTTGGTTTCATTCATACCTCTTTTCATCAGCTTTCCGTGGATAGCAATTTCATCAAGTTCCGAGTTCATTTGACCCTTTAATTTAACGTTTGACCACGGACTGTTCATCTTTCATCAGAAGTCAAACGTTGACTTTCGGGGTCAATTACTTTTTATTGACAAATCAGAATTTGATAACTTCGGTCTTGTTGGATTACTCTGGTTCTTAGCTTTATATTGACATATAAATTGCAAGATTTGGATTTCATTTGGGCATTCAATTTGAAGATTTCCTCTGAGGTGTTCATTTCGGGGATTTTCTGATCATTGATTTTCAATAACTCATAATAAATCCATTTCTTATGCAAAAATTACAAAACTTATATCAATAAATTCCATTTTCTCTCTAGTTTCCAAATATATAATTTTCGTAATCATCTGACTCTGTTTGATTCTCTGATTTTGCAGAATACCTAATGCTGGTCAAAGTCAATGCTTTGACTTTGACTTTTGACTTTTCTCTGTCAAATCCGAGATTGAAATTCTTAAAACTTTTTATTTACCCTATTTATATCATTTCCATATCTTAAATCTTATTTTATCTTATTTTAAACTTCTTTTAAACCTATGTTTGACCAAGTCAACTCTGCTCTTAAAGTCAACCCTGCTCTCTGTGGATCGACCCGATACTTACCCAGTACTTGATTATTCTATCTTGTCTTTGTGAGTTCGGTTTTATAAATTTTGTTTGAATATCGTCTTTGTGTTTTAATGACGCACGAAAACGACACGTCAAAATGGCGCCGTTGCCGGGGAGCATGCGTTTTTTATTTGATTGCTTTGATTTCTTGATCATATTTAGGTTTCTGTCTTCTGTTGTTTACTGACCTGCAGAGAATTTATCAGACCCTCATCAGTGGTGAAAAAGGTATAGCGAGGTAAGATTACCTAAATTTGGCCATTATTTGACATTTTGTTGCAAATTTGGTAGTATATTTGGTGTTTTTCACCTAATTGATCCATTGATATTGATATATCTGAGATTTTATCCTCTGTTATCAGTGACTTATTATTATTATTATCTTTATTGGTGTGCTTTTTGATAGTGTCTAACTTGTTCTATCTTTTAGGTGGAGTAAGTGCAACATTTTTCATTTAGACATCACTCTTTTCGTCTCACTCTTTTCTGACATTCTTATATATATATACTTGCTGTTTTTGTGATCTTTTGGCTTTAGATATGCATAGGAATCATAGGAACCGAGGAGGACGACAGGGTCAGCGACCCACGAGGCATACACGGAATAACCCCGTGTATGAGGATTTATTTGCCTCATCTGTAGCTCCATCGGAGACCTCTAGTGATTCTCTTCCAGCGATCGCCACACCAGGGCGAGGAGAGCCGATAGACGCCCCTCTTCCTACCGAGATAGTGAGACGACGTCTTAGCGATTACGCAAGACCGGTCGTCCAAAGGCAGACTACGCGAGTCAATGCGCCCCTACGACGAGGTGCGAATTTTAAAATTGACTCACATATTCTTGGCCTTTTGCCCACTTTTCATGGACTACCATCGGAGGATCCGTATCGACATGTGGACGAGTTCAGCCAGGTGTGCGAATTCAACCAGTTCCACAATGTCCCCTCCGAGACGGCCAAGATGCGCTTCTTCCCTTTCACGCTTAAGGAAAGGGCGAAGGAGTGGTTCTTTAGCTTGGGCCGCGAGTTTGATTCATGGAGAGAGATGGAAGACGCATTTTTCGCGTAAGTACTACTCGGTAGGTAAGACTAGTGCCGTGAGACGCGCCATACGCGAGTTCTCACAAGGGCCGGGTGAGGTTTTCTCCGAGGCTTGGGAGAGACTTAGAGATCTCCCGAGACAAAGTGTCCGCATCATGGTATACCTAAACATGAGATTACTCAGATTTTTATGATGGTTTAGGTGCACCTGACAGATATTTGCTCGATGCCGCTAGTGGAGGCACGTTCATGAGCAAGTACAAGGATGAAGCCCTCGAGTTGATCGAGTTGGTGGCGGAGAATAGCCATCATCATGCGGCTAAATCCTTCGGAGGACGGAGCGCTCCCGCGAAGGGAGGGATGTTAGATGCAAAGGCGGCAGAGACAGGTATGCTTTTTAGATAAGATTGAGAAACCGACGGAAGCCCGTAACTTGATCATGGACTCGCTTAAGGTCCGACCGGGTTCTGATGGCCTCGCGCCAGTTTCACATGTTGATGGCTCACCGTGTTCACATTGCTCTAGCTTTGAGCATGTAGAGTTGGATTGCCCCGTGATGGCAATCCAAGGACAGTTTCCATTTCGGCCAAACCATACTTCATATCCAGGTTTGAGCCAGGCGGGTAGGTCATCCTACCCGAATCAGGGTTATTCTAGTTATCATTACCCTACTTATGCGCAGCAGCGGAGCGGGCAGCCCACTTCATATCATCAGCCCTATGGATCCGCGCCGCAAAGATATGGGGGAACCCGAGGCCGACACCTTTCGCCCCCTAGTATTCCCCGAGCGGATACGCCGCCACAGCAAGCATACCACCTCCAGCACCTTCAGCTGACTCCCATCATGAGTGCATTAGCACAAATGATGAGTAAACTCGAATGAGGTTAGTGACTCGACTTGATAGAGTTGAGGGGGATAAAAACCCCATGCTCCACAGCCTTCTACCGAGCATAGGAAGGGTAGCGAGTAGAATTTGAGCAGCTACCTTCCCAGCCTCTAGCAAACCCTAGGAATGTAGGGCAAGCATCGTCCAGTCGCACCCACAATGTGAACGAAGTTCACATTGACAGCACATCAGAGGAGGCACATGCCATATCGGGCCTACGTAGCGGCAAGGTCTTAGTGGATCCTCATACGAACCACAAGCGCCGCAAGGACCCGCTTGAGGAGAAGGATGACCGTCCATCTCCCACGATTATCCCGGAGGATGACTCCGAGCATGAGGAGGCACCCGATGAGGAGAGTAGGGCAGAGCCCAATCCCGAGGTTTATAAACCTCCGGTGCCATATCCTCAGCTTTTGAGCCGGCCTAGAGTCCCTACTAGTGATAGCGATGATACCTTATTAGAGGCTTTTAGGCAGGTTACTATCACCATCCCATTAGTAGATGCCATCCAGCATATTCCACCCTATGCAAAGTTCCTGAAAGGACTTTACACCCCGGTGAGGAAGCCGAAACGTATCCATATGAGTGAGACTATTAGTTCCATCATGCTGAGTACGCTTCCTCGTAAGCGACGTGATCCGGGAGCTCCTATGATTAGTTGTGAGATAGGGGGTAGGACGTTCACTCGATCTCTCCTCAACACGGGGGCTAGTGTTAATATACTCCCGAAGGAAGTGTATGACGCTTGTCCACTTGGCGAGTTGCAGCCACTATTTATCGAGTTGAGCTTAGCCGATGGATCCGTGAGACGACCTCACGGAGTAGTAGAGGATGTGATAGTTAAGGTAGAAAACTGTTACTTTCCGGTAGACTTTATTATCGTGGATATGAAATCCACGAAGGACCTCACCGACTCTCCCATCATACTAGGGAGACCATTTTTAGCTACCGCGAAAGCGATTACGGATTGGGGCAAGGGGGAAGTTATTTTTCAGGTTGGAGATAGTACGATGAAGGTGAGCATCAACAAGTTGATGCGACATCCTTCACACGAGACCGATGAGGTAGGCGCCATCGATATCTACGAGGATCCGGAGATTTCGAGTTGCATCGAGGAGACGATGGCGGCTATTGAGGATAGGAGCTTCGAGGAGCCCGAGGATGATCCATTTCCCTCCGGCGAGACGGCACCCGAGCTAAAACCGCTACCTTCGACACTGAAGTACGCTTTTCTTGATCATCATAGTGCTAACCCCGTTATTATATCCTCGCAGCTAGATCACGACCAGGAGGAGAGACTATTGGCGGTCTTGCGAGCGAGGAAGGAAGCAATCGGATGGAACTTGTCGGATCTTAAGGGAATTGATCCCTCTTTGTGCATGCATCGTATTTTCCTAGAGGAGGACTCTCGTCCCTCTAGAGAGGCACAAAGACGGCTCAACCCTAAGGTATGGGATGCTGTTAAGGATGAGATTCTTAAATGGCTTAATGCAGGTATCATATATCCCATCTCCGACAGTCCATGGGTCAGTCCGGTGCATGTTGTCCCCAAGAAGGCGGGGATCACCGTGACGACAAATGACAAGGGCGAGGAACTTCAGACGCGTCTTCCGACGAAGTGGAGAGTTTGCATCGACTATCGGAAGCTTAACGCGGCGACGAAGAACGACCATTTCCCTTTGCCATTTATTGACCAAATTCTTGACAAGCTTTCAGGTCAAGGATTTTATTGCTTCCTAGACGGTTATTCGGGGTATAATCAGCTAGCTATTGATAACATGCTATTTATGCATGTAATTACATAGATATTAATGCAAATTAAGGCATTAATCATCACAAATCTATGCATGTTATCATCTTTTAAGCATATTTCTATCATTTTGTGTAAATTCATGTTATGATCTAAAAATATACTAAGTATGGATTATTATGCATAATTAAACATTTTAAATCTTTAATCCTAATTATATTTATGATCATAATCATGTTTTAAAGATGAAAATATAAGAGAAAAGACTTTTATTTACATTTACGTATTTATATGAATTTATTTTATATAATACATAAATGTATAAAATTAATATAAATTAATTCTCTTACTATTTTAATAATTTGACTTTTTATAATGATAGATTATTCAATTCTGAATCCAACAAAACAAATTTGACTTAAATTGGAGTTATATTTTGAAAGTTATGATTTTTACAAATTTATAGAATTTTCTGGAATTTTTCTGAATTGAATTTGATTTATTTTCGATTTTAATTGTTTTAAAATAATAAAAATATTAATAAAAAAAATAAATAAAAAGGTTTAGCGCGCGGCCCACGTGGACGCGACATGGAACGCATGGCCACGTGGCTCTGCCATGTGGACGCACGCGCGCCTGTTTGGCATTGATGACGTGTACACGCGTCATCATATATCCTATATATATTATTATTACTCTTCTAAAGTTTAGGGGTCCCCCGTGTATAAGGAGACGAAATTATTAAAGCCCTTAATTCGTCGTATAATATATAGTGTAATATATTTATTTTTTATGCCGTGTGGGACTAAACTTTCTCTTTATTTTTTATTTCAGGGCGACGTGGCGAGCTTAGGAGCGTCGGATCAGAGTCGGGATCATCGGGCGGCGTTGATGCGATGGACACGCGGTCCATCCGATCAGAATTCAAACACGTGCTTAAAAACTCACTTAAGTGAGTTAATCTCCGCCGTCTATCGCGATAGATTAACGGCTGAGATTAATCCGATTGATGAAGACGCGATGAATCAACGATCGATCGTGACCGCTGGATCAAAATCCAACGATCAAATCAAGACGACGATTCATATTAAAAGAACGTACGATCGGAGCCGTCAATTGCGATCATCATCAGATCCAACGGCTGAGATTGATTTCGGTTTTTATATAAACCGTTCTTCGTGCCGAGAGGACGTGTTCGCGATCATTTCTCAAATTCTCCTTGTAGAAAACTCTAAATCGCGCGCCGTTTGTTCGAGAGCGTTCTTGACCCATTTCCGCTTCCAGTGAATTCTTAAGATCAAAATTTGATTGAAGGAGAAGGAAGAATTTGCATCTTGAACTCCATCTTCGTCTTCGAAAATTCGGAATGAATAGCCTTGCATCCGGCGATTAATTGGATCATTTTGAAGGCTACTTTGGGTTAGGTTGGGTGAATTCTTCATAATCTTTCATCATTTAGCATTAAATTTAGTTTTAGAATCATAGATTTAGTTTAATTTAGATTTAATTTCGGCTTTAAATCGTTTTTCGAAACGAAATTATCTCCTATCTTCCAACTTCGATTTCTCTTCGAATTCTTATCCAAATCACCTGATTTTTGATTTCGTGGATTCGATTTTGAGTTATCTTTCTTAATATACTAAAACGCCCAATTTATAACCTCAATTCATCGTCCGATTTGACCGAATTTTAAGAGTATCTCTCAAAAATCCCTAATTCTCCGTGGATTCGACCCTTAATTACCATTATACTAATTAATTACTTTGATTAATCTTAAATTGGTAATATTAGGACTTTATTTTGACACTAAATTATGTGCAATCAACGACCATACGATTTAGTCTCGTCAGCTATCCACCCCGATGATCAGGAGAAGACGACGTTTACATGTCCATTTGGCACATATGCATTTCAGCGCATGCGTTTTGGACTATGTAATGCCCCCGCCACATTTCAGAGGTGCATGATGGCCATCTTCTCCGATTTTATAGGAGAGAGCATGGAGGTCTTCATGGACGACTTTTCAGTTTTCGGCCCGAGTTTTGATGCGTGCTTGGACCACTTAACGCAAATCCTCGACGTTTGCGTTAAGAAACGCCTAGTTCTTAGTTGGGAGAAGTCCCACTTCATGGTGCGAGAAGGTATAGTGCTTGGACATCTAGTTTCAAGCAAAGGATTGGAAGTGGACAAGGCCAAGGTTGAGGTAATCCAAGACCTTGCACTCCCTACGTCGATTAGGGAACTTAGAAGTTTCCTAGGGCATGTCGGTTTTTTTATCGTCGCTTTATTCAGGGATTTTTGCTAAGGTTTCAAAACCACTGACTTCTCTTCTTTGCAAGGAAAAGGATTTTATCAGTGAGGAAGAAGGGAAGCACGCCTTTATGCAGCTGAAGCAAGCTTTAGTGGAAGCGCATATTTTACAAAGTCCTAATTGGGACTTACCTTTTGAGATTATGTGTGATGCTTCTGATTTTGCAGTAGGCGCGGTTTTGGGGTAGCGAATCGACAAGAAGCCGACTGCCATTTGTTACGCGAGCAAGACGCTAACCGACGCTCAACTTAACTACACTACGACGGAGAAGGAGTTGTTGGCGGCTGTCTTTGCTTTGGAGAAGTTTCGGCCTTATATCTTGAGAAGCAAGATCATTGTCTACACGGACCACGCCGCATTGAAGTACTTGCTGTCCAAGAAAGAGGCCAAACCGCGACTGATTAGATGGGTTCTCCTCCTTCAAGAATTCGATTTGGAGATCAAGGACAAGAAGGGAAGTGAGAACTCGGTGGCTGATAATCTTTCTCGACTCCACATTCCATCTTCAGGTGAGATTTGTGATACATTTCCCGATGAGCAGCTCCTCGCCGTGGTGACTAAGGTACCTTGGTTTGCGCATATTGTTAATTACTTAGTCACTAAATCTGTCCCCGATTATTGGAACACGCATCAAAAGAAGAAATTTGCGTATGATGTTAGACATTATTTTTGGGAAGAACCCCAATTGTTCCATGTAGGGGCTGATCAGATTATTCGGCGATGCGTTCCGGAGGAGGAACAAGAGCACATTCTAGCTATGTGTCATTCATCTCTATGTGGAGGGCATTTTGCGTCAAGGAGGACGGGAGCGAAGGTGCTACAAAGTGGCTTCTATTGGCCAACTCTCTTCAAGGACGCGATCAAGTATTGCAAGGAATGTCTAAAGTGCCAATCCGCATTGAACATCTCCAAGAGAGATGAAATGCCCTTGCAAACCATCCTTGAGGTAGAAATTTTTGATCTTTGGGGGATTGATTTTATGGGACCATTTCCACCGTCGGAGGGCAAGGAGTATATTCTTGTAGCGGTGGACTATGTGTCCAAATGGGTCGAGGCGATACCGACGAGGACAAACGATCATCGAGTGGTTAATAAGTTCATTGTTAACAATATTTTTTCTCGATTTGGTTGTCCTAGAGCTATTATTAGTGATGGTGGATCTCACTTTACTACCTCTCATTTCAGGAGTTTACTTAAGAAATATGGAGTTCACCATCGCGTCACGACCATGTATCACCCCCAAGCAAATGGCCAAGTAGAAGTGAGCAATAGAGAAGTCAAGAACATCTTGAAGAAGATCATTCGCACGGATGGAAGAGATTGGGCAGCGAAGCTACCCGATGCTCTATGGGCCTACCGCACCGCATTCAAGACACCCATTGGGATGTCTCCTTTTAGGCTCATTTATGGCAAGCCTTGCCACCTCCCCGTCGAGTTAGAGCATAGAGCATATTGGGCAATTAAAAAGCTCAATCTATCTCTTGATCAAGCCGGAAAGGAAAGACTTCTCCAAATTCAAGAGCTCCAAGAACTCCGGAATGAGGCATATCAAAATGCGGAGATTTATAAAGCCAAAAATAAAGACTATCATGATAAGCACATTAATAGGAGATCTTTTCATGCTCATGACAAGGTATGGCTTTATAATTCTCGTCTTAAACTCTTTCCAGGGAAATTGCGCTCAAGGTGGGATGATCCATATAAGATCCTTGAAGTGTATGACAATGGATCGGTCTTGATCTTAGATCCCAAGACCCAAAATTCCTTCAAGGTGAATGGACATAGGTTGAAGCCATACATTGGTGAAGAAGGACCTCCCCCTCCTCATAGGGAAGAGCTGCAATTTCTTGAGATCTCAGCCACTAGTTAGTCGTTGGTGTGAGTTACGTCTAGCTAAAGACGTTAAACTTAGCGCTTGTTGGGAGGCAACCCATCTTTATCTTATTTTTGCATTTATTTTCTACTTTTAGCATTTGTTTTTATTTTTATACTTGCTGTTTGCTTTGATGTTTTCTGTGCTTCTTTATAAGTTTTTAGGTACAAAGGAGAAAGGCGCATAAAATGAAGAAATTTAGATTCAAAGCAACTCCAAAAATGAAGAAAAAAATGCAACCGATGCAAATTCCCGCTAAGTTTTTCTTTTCCCTTTTATGAATGTATTTCTTTTACTGATGTGCATGCCATGTATACTGATTTTCATCACTTTTTCCATGAGCATGTTGAGTTTTATTGAGGACAATAAAAGGAATGAGCATGGGGGGGAGTTTTCTAGAAAACTTAGAATTTTTCAAAATTTTTGCATTTCTTCATTTAGTATTCTATGCATGATCTGATTTTTAAACATGTGAACAGCAGCATGATCTTTTCAAAATCACATGAAATAGAAAAGCATAGAGTCCATTTACACCTCCATTTGGTTAGAAAGTTGTGGGAAGAGCAACCTTAAGTGCATGTTGAGGAGATGGTAGAGTCAATGGAATTAGGGATTTAGGTATTCCTTTGGGGAGCCATAAAATCCAAACTAAGGGTGTACTCAAGCTCATAGTATGATTTTTCAAAACTTTCTATACTTCTCATCCACTCATTCTTCTTTCTAAACTTTGAGTTGATGACTCCTTGCACGCACATCCTTCCGCTTTCCATAGCAAGTCGTAGCTTGTATCATCCTTTGTTGGCATTAATATTATTGACATAGTGAAGCTCCCTGATCCATAGAGATACCAAAACCTCTTCGGGGGAATAAGCTGCATGTATACTAAGGACGGCACATGGGTAGGATGAGCACCATGAAACGAAGTATGTGTTTTTCAATAAAGTTGCATAAAAAGTCTTGAAAATTTCAAATTCTAAATTCTCTAATCTCCTTCTTGAAAAAGGCTTGCAGCAAGTAGAATTAGGATGAATAAAGTAGAATTAGGAAGAAAGAAAAATACAAAAAAAATAGAATTAGGAGGAAAGAAAGAAAAAAATAAAAAAAGTAGAATTAGAATGGTAAGCTACCTCCCATGTGTTTTAGCCGATTCTATTTATAGCCCCTATGTATATAATGATGATGCTTGTTTCTACTTCTTGTGCCCTTATCATTCATGTCCATAGTGCAAGGAGGAATCGACGATTGGTTTGGTATGATGAATTTCTTTTAATTATGTATATTCTATGAGTATGTAGAGCAAGAGCATTCTTAGTTTATTTGGTGGATTAAAGTGCTTGCTCGATGAATGCCTTGATCTTGAATTTCTAGTACATTACTTTCTTCTTGGCATCATTTAAGGCAGAACATTCATTTCAGATTCTATCAATGCTCAACCCATGGCTTTCTAAACTTGTTAGTCCTATTTCATACTTTTTCTCTTTCCATTGCTAAGGGACTAGCAATAATTTAAGTTGGGGGGTGTGATAACGTGCATTTATAACCTGAATTCTTACCCTAATTAACTCATATTCATGCTTATTTTAGGTGAATATGATGCATGTTATCATACTTTTTTAGGCATGTCATTTCACTAAAGTTGATATTTATGCATAAATTAGGGATAATTTCATGCTTAAGAGATGATTAATCTTTTGTTTAGATTAATAAGAGTTAATCTCTATTATTAAATGATTTTTGACTTTAGGAAATGTTTAGAAAGATAATTTCAAGATGAATTTATGAATTAAAGTGTTTAATGAAAAAAAAATGATTTAAGTAAATTGTAAATCATTTTGATTTCTTCTTTCTAAATATATTTTAAATGACATGATATTAAAAAGAAAAGAATTTGTGATCCAATGGAGAAAATTTGGATTAAAAAGGAGTTTTATTTTGAGAAATATGAATTTCTGAAGTTTTATACTATTTTTCCGATTTTTATTTAATTTTTTAAATGATTTTTTAAAGTAGTTTTTAGTTAAAAACGCGAAAAAAGGGGAGAAATTACCTGCGGCTGACGTGTCGAGCGGGCCCAGGCGGGGCTGACGTGGCGAGCGGACCCACGTGGTGCGCGGGTCCACCGCGCCGTTACGACGTGGCGCTGAGGCCACGTGGCAGGACACGTGTGGCCCACGCAGGAGGCGCGCTAACTGACAAGTAGGCCACGTGGGCGCCCGTGTGGGGCGCCACGTGTCGCGGAGTATAGAGGAGATAGTATGATAGTTAATAGGGGAATCTTTTCCCCTATTTAAGCGCGACCTCCCCTTCCTTTTAATCCGTGTGGGACTATGTTCCCACACGGTTTTCTTACCTTGCAGGCGATGTGGCGGCTTGGCGGGCGTTAGATCAAATCAGAGCGGCGAAGATCAAATCGCAGGGCGTCGATCGCGTGGACCCGAGTCCACGCGATCGCCAGATCAAAACACGTGCCTAAAATACCTCTTAAGTGAACTGATCGCAGGGCATATCTTCCGCCACGTGGACGCGTCGTGAGCGTCCGATCTTCGTCGAGCCGAGAACCACGCGATCTCCATCGGACGGCCACGTGATCGCGCAATCGAAGCCGTCCAATCTACCTGGCTTCATGGATCCAATGGCCACATCGTGGGAGCGTACGATTCCGATCTGACGGCCAGGAGAAATCCCTATTCGTGAAGATCGGTGGAGCGTTGGATTCCGATCCAACGGCGTCTGCAGCGTGTGGAAGAACTCCACGATCGCGGCCCGATCGAACCGCGATCGCGGCGCGAACGAACCGCAATCGAGAAGAGTTCGCCGTGGAATCGTCGCCGGTCCAACCGATGGCGATCGAAGAAGGGTTATCACCACGATCGACGCCCGATCGCGACCCGATCGTGGCGTGATCGTGGCGGAAATCGCGGCGATAATCGTGGCAAAAGTGAACCGAAATTGAAGTTGAAATCACGTTGATTCGTCGCGGAATTGAAGCCACGATCCATGCCCATGGAATCGCCCCCTCGACGCCATCAAACCGCCTCCACGATCGCCTCCATCGCCCACGATTTCAAGCTTAATTTTCTCTTTAAAAGCATGTATTTCTCTTCTTTGTTCTTTAACTTTTGATCGACTCGTGAAGAAATTAAGTGAGTTTCGAGGAAGATTTTTAGTTCATCGTGTTCCCCCCGCGTTTAGACTTGATTGCGAAGCAATTGGAGCGGGATTGATCACGAATTTCTCCTTGATTTCATCGAATTTTCCCCTTGAATTCCGAACGTCCACGAGTATTGAAGCCAGATCCTTGCGGCAATCGGGTTAGTAGTGAGATTCGATCGATTATCAGGAGGTAATTTGAGTTTTTATTAGATTTAGAAGTTTAATTTTGCAAATTAGTTCATAGTGTTATTCATTTTCCCCAAATTTCATTCTGAAAAGTTGCTGATTTTGAAAATAGGATATCTCTCTGATTATAATTCCAAATCACTTGATTTTGGTTTCATTGGATTCCTCTTTTCATCAGCTTTCCGTGGATAGCAATTTCATCAAATTCCAAGTTTATTTGGCCCTTCAATTTAACGTTTGACCACGGACTGTTCATCTTTCATCAGAAGTCAAATGTTGACTTTCGGGGTCAATTACTTTTTATTGACAAATCAGAATTTGATAATTTCGGTCTTGTTGGATTCCTCTGGTTCTTAGCTTTCTATTGACATATAAATTGCAAGATTTGGATTTCATTTGGGCATTCAATTTGAAGATTTCCTCTGAGGTGTTCATTTCGGGGATTTTCTGATCATTGATTTTCAATAACTCATAATAAATCCATTTCTTATCCAAAAATTACAAAACTTATATCAATAAATTCCATTTTCTCTCTAGTTTCCAAATATATAATTTTCGTAATCTTCTGACTCTGTTTGATTCTCTGATTTTGCAGAACACCTAATGTTGGTCAAAGTCAACGCTTTGACTTTGACTTTTGACTTTTCTCTGTCAAATCCGAGATTTTAATTCTTAAAAATTCTTATTTACCCTGTTTATATCATTTACATATCTTAAATCTTATTTTCTCTTATTTAAGACTTCTTTTAAACCTATGTTTGACCAAGTCAACTCTGCTCTTAAAGTCAACCCTGCTCTCTGTGGATCGACCCGATACTTACCCAGTACTTGATTATTCTATCTTTTCTTTGTGAGTTCGGTTTTATAAATTTTGTTTGACTATCGTCTTTGTGCTTTAACGACGCACGAAAACGACACGTCACACCCCACACGGGCGTCCGCATGGACCCGCATGGACACGTGTGGCCTCCGCCACGTGTCCGCGCCCCTATGCGCCTCCTGTGCCTCGCGTGGGCCACCGGCGGCCCCGCCACTTGGCCTCATAGCCGCGCGGTGGTCCCTCGTGCCTTGGCAGAGAGCGAACGCGAGAGTGCGGGAGGAAAAAGAGAGAAAAATAAAATTAAGAGGTAGGATGAGAGAGAGAGAACGCGAGAGAGAAATGCAGATTGCGAGTGAGCGGTAAGAGAGGGGAAGCGAATTTTAGAGGGAGAAAGAGTAAGCACAAGAGGAATGAAAGAGATGCCAAAAGCGAGATTACGAAAGAAGATTAGGAGAAGATGGGGAGCGAGAAAGCAAAATTGATAGCGGGAGAGTTTGGGGTATAGGAAGAGGGAGAGTGTGTGAGGGGGTATTCGAAAAAGAATGAGATTGCAAGAGAGAGGGAGATAGCGAAAGAATGAGAGCTAGAGGACACTGGTCAACGGGAATAGAAAAGAGAGAGAGCAGGTAGAATAGGAAGACAAATCGGAAGAGATTGATAAGGAGAGTGGGCTGGAGGGACTCGAAACGGCAGGGAACTGTGGGGATAGAGGAAGGACAACTAAAGAGAAAGTGTTCGGAAGAGAGAGTGAATGCTAAAGATTCAGATCGATAAGCAAGAAGAAGTTAGAGAAAGGTAGAGAACCGAAATTTAGAGATACAGAAGAGAGAGAGAAGCAGAAGAAAGAGAGAAGCAAGTGAGGGAATTGACGAAATCAGAAAAGAGGAAGAGGGAAAGAGAAAATTGGAGAGAGAGAAAGGTTTTTCATAAGAAAACAAGAAAAATGATTTAGAAAGAAAGGACGGGAAGGAGAACAGACGAGTAAGGAAAGATTAGAAAGGAAGGAAGGAGCGGTTGCGAGTATGCTAGGAAGGATTCCTAGAAAACTTCGGGGAAAGGAAAAGACATCGTGGAGAAAACTGGATAAAGTTAGAGAGATGAAATGTGAGAAATAAAGAAAGAGATATTCGATGCGAGCGGGAAATTGAAAGAATCTCTAGTCGGGGAGAGTGATAGTAAAAGATCGTGGAGAAAGAGAAAAGGATAATGAGGGGGAGAGAAATTTGAAAAGGGGAAACAATCTTGGAAAGGAGAATTTCGGAAAATGGAATAAATTTGGAGAGAGCAAGAGGCAGCTGGAGATAATGACTAAGATTGAGCAGAATTAGGTGAAGCACACTAGAAGGCAGAAAGAGATGCAAAAAAAAATGCAGAATCTCAGAAGACGAGAGTAGGGAAGGCGACGATAGAGAGATTGTACGGGAGGTGAAGAGACAACTTCAGAGAGAAAAAGAAATGGCGAGAAGGATAGATAGAGGAAGAAATAGAACTGAAATAAAAAATAAATTCAACAACAAGAACTGAGATCTTTCGTTTTGATTTCTAAACTACATTTCGATAAGAAGAGCACACGAGTAATTCTAAACCTAGGAGAGAGAAGGAACAACCGAAAAAAGAAGAAGGAAGAAGAAGCTAGGAAGAAGAACCGCCTCCCGAAAGAGCTTTTTTTCCCTCTTTTATTCTCCGAATCTCCTCGGGTGGGCTCACATTGTTTGAGTGTGCTTACAATTGCTTGTCTTGGACAGCCCATTAAGCCCTTTAAGAACTTCCATTTTGGAGGATCTTGCTGCCCATCCTCTTGTATACTTCATTTCCTTGCTTTGGACAGCCCATGATGCCTTCTATTTTGGAGGGTCTTGTTAATCTTCCTTTTGTATAGTTCCTGAAAATAAGATCATGCAACATAATATCTTTTTGATGCATTAATAGTCTACACATCAAGTCAAGAGATAATGGGGGGATGGTGTATACATGAGTTTAATAAAGCTAAATAAGAACAATAAATGGGTGGTTATAACTACTATGCATGTTCTTATCACACCCCCCAACTTAAGGATTGCTAGTCCCTAGCAATGATTAGATAAAGAAAAAGATTAAGCCTAACTAAGTAGTAAGGATATCTGATGTAGGATATTATGAAGTAATGTTATATATGTAGATGAAAAGGAGAATAAGATGAATGATGATTAGAAGTATGAAGGATGTGATGAATATTTAATATTGTGTGTCAAAGCCCACTTCTTCTTCTCTCTCTCTTATTGGGCTTAAGCCCACTTACCTTTCTCTCTCTCTCTCCTCTCTATATATGTCTCACCCTCGTGCATGTAGGGGTCACATCAAACCCTATTGATTATTTTTCCTCTCTCTCGTGTGCCTCTTTCTCTCACATTGTGAAATATGTGATATCCTACAATCTTAAGGAGGATCTATGAAATGATACCACTGATAAATGAATGGATAATTCAATGAAGATGATGTGGGATTATTTTCGGAAATAAGAGAGGATAATGACGATAATGTGAATGATAACGATAAAGACGATAAGGAGAGTGGAAAAGAAAAGATGGATGGATGTAATGAAGGAGATTAGCATGGAGACTATTAAGAAGATAGTGAATAGGGTTAAGAGAGATTAGGATAATAATTATAGAGAAAGAATAGAGAGAAAGAAGGATCGAATGTGGACTGATGATATAGGGACTGAACTATTGATCACAGTGAAGAGAATGAGGATGATACCTGATAAAGACGTGAAGTAGATGCCCTTGAAGATCACCACACGATCACGATAATTCCTCTGATGATTCTTACTTCGAAGTGGATGAGAGAGGACAGCAATTGAGGGAGGAATGATAGGGAGATAGAACTCGGAAATGATTATGGAATAGGAGGAATGGATGGGCACGATGTTAACACGATGAACACACGGGTAACCTTGAAAACCAACAGACAATTTCATTCAAAAAAACATCTTTGTTCTTTACAATCGATTTCCTTTTAAAGGCGAATGAGAGAAGTTAAGGATGAAAAGACGTGTCGCGGAAGAGTGGCAGTTGTTGCGGTTTCTTCATCTCCCCGTAAGTTAACTTCAGGCTTCTTCTTTGGCGGGATAACCATGAGGCGAAAATACGTGGAATATTCCGCATTTTCTGTCGTTTTTTTTTGGCAGTGTGGATGTCGTCACGGTAGTGGTTTTTCGTAGATATTAACTCGGCCGAAGTTTTTTTTACTCGTCAGGCATCATGAAAGCTCCTCCGTCCACGTGATAGATAATTGAGAGCTCCCGCACTTTATTTCGGTGCTTACGTGCTGTAGTCGCGAAGATAAATGGAGAAGTCAGATGTTTGTTGCAGGTCAACGGGGGTGGCGCTCGTTCGTTAAGCTCAGCATTTTCTTGTCGTTTTCTCTAGTGTGTTCGTTGTTAACTTTGGTTTTCCCGTCGTTAACTGTCGTTCGTCATCTTCTGGAATCCTCTTTGATGTGTTCGATGTTGTAGGACTTTCTCTCACGGAGGGGTAAGCTGGCGGGCGATACTTCTGATGCATACAAGTTGACATTGTCATCAAGGTAATTTATCTACATGCTTCATCCAACTTCACGACTGATGATTGATGGGAACGGACGAAGGTTCTGTCCGTGTTTTCATGAGTCTTCATCAGTTTTATGTCGGCTGATGGCTGAGATGAGGAGGGTCTCTGAAGAGCCGTCAGTAGATATCAGGTCAGCTGTTCATCTTTCTTGTGATAGTAAGGAGAACATTTGTCCTTCTCTTCTTCAACCGTAGAGGTGATATTCTAAAGGAGGAGGAGTAGGACTTATCGTTATGAAGATCTCCCTTTGGCGATGACGTCTTTCAGTTGTAAGGCTTATTTTATGTGTTGTGATGAGCACCAATAAATAGATGCATGGTTTTACTCATACAAAAGCTTGGTCTTGAAATAAAACAAGAAGATAGTTTTCTTCCATATGTAATTGACATGTAGATCTCTCCTACAATTCTAATTAAAGGTGGTGTCAAAGAAAAGGGATCATAACAACAAAGATGTTCCTATCATCTTCTTTTGAGATCATATATTCACACAAGGCACCTAACATGTAGTGGAGGTGGTTTGGGAAGTAGGAACCTATATCAACGATGAAAGATGGTTGACTTGGTCTATTCAAAGAATTCTAGGTATCTAAGGATAAAAGTTAATTTCTTTTTACCAAGTCAATCTTTAGATCAGTTTATAAATGGGAGGGTAAGAAAAGTAATTCCCATCGGATCTTCAATCTCTTTTAATGACTTAGAGAGGTCTTTTCACTCACTTCATGGATAGTGAGTTTCTCAAATTTTTTTATAAGGAAAAGAATGGCATGTTGCTGTAACTGAGGGTGGGTTCTCTTCCTTAAAGTATACCTTGGTTCCAAAGGAGGCCTTGTGTTCATATGTTGAAGTGAGTCTCCATCAATATCTCTACCATCATTCACTCCAGCAACCTACACTTCAAGTGGGTGGGGAATAGGCATTGAGTTAGATTCCTCCTAAGCACCGAATATTTGCCACAATGAGGTGTAGAGTCTCATCTATTAACCATGTTTCCTTGGTAAGGGTTTCAGCTGAGATTCCATAATTGTTTTTGAATACTCATCCCCTCGTCCCCCTTTTCTGTCCAGAAGGTACGCAAGGCCTTGGTCATTGCTATAAGGATTGAGGTAGGCAGCTAATGAACTATTATAATGATGCCTTGAGGCTTGATTTACAATGCATGAGGTTCACATAACTTGCCTTTGAGGCTTTTCCTTGAATAGTAAGACTTTAGCATTGAAGCTTTAAACTTTACATTTTTTATTCTCGCTTTGCACTTTGAAACATTGAAATTCATACTTTTTCTACCCAGCTCTTTTATCCTTGCTCCTTTTTTTTCTAGGAACTTCATACTTTTTCAGCTACCTTGGACTTACAAGATAATATACCTCTAAGACTCTTGGGGGTGAGGGTCTTTAGAATCTCAAGACTTCAGAAATCTCAGATATCCCAGCCAGTGGACACATACCCTTAAGGTTAATAGACTCATTGAATCTAATCTTAGGAATACATGAGTATAAATAATCACTGCCACTTCCCCACAAAGGAATATCTTGAGCTTCTACACTGAAATGGAGTTTTAGAGAGGATGACTGAGATAGCAATCTACTAAGATAGGTTTGTGGTGCTAATCTACTTCAATTCATGCATTTAAACTTTTAAATTTCATGCATATGCCAGCTACAGCTCAACTACAGCTATCCCCCCTTTCTTTTAAGGCATTGTCCTCAATAACATGTATATATAAAAGTATGGAAAGATGCCACCTGAATATTTGAAGGGCCATGAGGAAAGACTTCATATTTGAACCTTCTTTATGCTTCATATTCGAGCCTTCCTTTCCTTGTGTTCTTTGACCACCTTCCACTTTCTACTTGCTGATTTTGCTATCATGTTCATCTTTGAGAATTTCTGTGAAACAAAATAGAAAACTAAAACAGAGAGGAGAAGACAAAAAGATTACTGTAAGTTCGCTTGGGTTGCCTCCCAAGAAGCACTTAGTTTAGAGTCCTTAGCTAGACATTCAAAAAGGAAAATTTCAGAAAGATAAAAATGATTTTGGAATCCACAATTCATGCGCTGCAATCTACCGATAATTATCCATGATGAATTTTGGAATCCATACCTTTCTTTGCAGCTGTTGATTTCCTCCTTCAAAGATAACTTTAGCCTTTGTTTTTCTTTTCCTTCTTTTGTAGCTGTGGATTCTCAATTTTATCTTGAGATTTTCATTTTCCTTGGTCAATTGCTCAACTTTATCATGCCTCTCTCTTTCTCTTTCTTTTAAGGTTTTGAGATTCATCTTCATTCTCTCATTTTCAATCTTTAATTCATAATTGCCTACTTCTACTCTTCTAAAGAGATAATGATGTAGGATATTTTAGAAGATGTATCTAAATCCTACAATATGGGGAGAATCTATGAAATGAATTTATAATTCAGTGAGAGTATATTGAAGAATAATTCAGAAGTATGGAGAGAAGAGTTTAGATGAAAAGTTAATATCTATATTTATATATTATTAATGAATAAGATTATGGTTATGAAGAGAAGAAGAATAGGTAGAATGTTAAATAGTTTAGATGATGGCGGAATTACGATAGAGATGATAACAGAGAATGCGATGAGAAGAGATATAGGATAGAGGGTGGTGGTGGATTGTGTAATGAACAGGAGATTGACAGAGTGATAAGAACAGCGGTTATAGAAGAAATAGAATACGATAGAGGATAGAATAGTCAAGACGGGAATAGACGGTGAATTAGATTAGAGGAATAGGAGTAATATATTTATTACGTGGTTATTATAATGATAATATAAGTGAGATATTTGAAGGAATTCTCAGATAATGACCACGCGACGGAGAGGAGATAAAACTCAGAAAGCGTCAACGTTGGACTTTTGATCATGGAGAGGAGAACTATTCCACAGTTTAAAGACGGGAGAGGATGATTATCTGAAGACGGAGAACACGATGCTTCCAGGGTTGCCGATTGATCCAGATTTTCCGTCGCTTGAATCTAGCTTTGAAGTGGATGAAAGAGGAAAGAACGGGAGGGAGAAAGGAAAAGAGAGATAGAATCGGAGAGAAGAAGATGCGGAAGGAGTGATGGAGATACGGGGGAAGAACACGAACACAAGGTGATAAACACCAAAGAACCAAAGTAACCAACCTTTAATCAGAAACAACATCTTGTTCTTCTCTTACAAATGTCCTTTTATAGACTACGGAGATGAGGAGTGAAATTGAAAAGACGCGTCGTTTTTAATTCCGCGTATGACAGTTCAAAAATCGCGGTAGTTTCGTCATTGCTTCTTACGTGGATTCCGTCTCTTTTGTCTTGTAGTGAATCCGCGATGTTGTAACTTCCGCGTACGAGCGGTTACGCTCGTCGTGGACACTTTCTGAGGTCCATAGCTTCCATGGTGACGACCGATGAAAAACCAAAATCTGCTCGATCTGTGCTGGTTTTGACGGTGATAGAATCGTAGTGGAAGCTCATATGAAGTTTGACGGGAGGCGTAGAGACTTGACGTCGGTTGAGGCGGTTGCACGGGTAGTTAGGCTTTCTCTCGTGATGGTTTCACGTTCATTCGTGATTCTGACGCTGTTCCGTAAGGTTGGGAATGTTGGAGTTGACCGGTTGACCTGGCTTGACACCCGTTGGCATTGATTCGGGAAGCTGACGATGAGACGATAGTTCTTCGGAATGTCTCATCCGAGGCTATATTGTCGGTGGGAGTGTTGGGCAGCTGTTGCGACATGGGAAAATCCTTCTGGACGGGGTGACATTAACGGTTGTAAGGTTGTAATGATGCCTCCTGGCTTTGATCGGTTCTGAGGCATCTTGACTCTCTCTTGTTTGAGCGCTTCGTTTAATGTAGTCGTAAGAAGAGTGAAACATCATTGTTTATGGAATGAGCGGGTGACTGGGTTTGAACCGATCTCTTATCTTCTGGATATTCATCAGGACAGGCACAGGAGAGCAGTGAGCAGTTGGTGATAAGAATGATTGATATCCCGTGAAGGAAGAGCAGGTTGATGAGCTCGGCTATTGAAGTCACGTGACTTTGATATTTCTCTTGCTTTGCTTCTCTCTTATGACGTTCTAATGCCTTCATCATTGTGGATTACCTTTGTAATCCTCGGGAGTTGAATCCTCATTGGACTTTGTCTTCTTCTCTATTGGAAGCAGTATTGCTAGACGTTTCCTTCTGACCGTATTCTCTATCTTCATTGGGAGAAGAGTTATTTTTTGTGTTGAGTCACAACCCTTTTATGTATAAAATTCTATCATGTCTAACTTTCTTCTTTTTTGAATTTAGAACTATATTTCTCCATTTCCATTTCTGCAACCCGTGGAGATGTCTGGGTCTTTGAAACCATAAGCCATTCCTATTGTAGTCATCCTCATGATAATTTGAGTGAGTCATGGTATTGAGCTTCTTTAATAATGAGGCTTCCTTGATGTTTAATCATGGCTGTCTTCTTTAAGGGCAGATATTTCAAATTGAGTATCAATAAGTAGATGCCTGGTATACTCATGCAAAACTTTGTCTTCAGGTAGATTTTGAATACCATCTTTTCATAATTGAAAGTAAATAGATCTCTCCTAGAATTCTAACTAAGAGTGGTTTTCAAAGAAAGTAGGAATTTAGTAACAAAGATGTTTTTATTATTCTTTTGAGATCATTAACTAAATTATATATGGTACCTAAGATATGGTAGAGAAGTTTTGGAAATTAAGGAACCTATATCAAAAGTAAAAGGGTGGTTGACTTGGTCCATTCAAGGAATTCTAGGTTTCTCTAGATAAGGATTAAATGTTTGACCAAGTCAATCTTTAGATCAGTATAAAATAGGGAATGGAGGGAAGGTAATTCCCTTAAAATCTACTCTCTCTCTTTAATTATTTAGAGAGGTCTTCTTCATCCATTTAAGGAATGGATAATTTCTCAAATTGGTAGATAAGGAGGAGGAGGAGGAGGAGGAGGATAGGTTCACTTAGAACACTTGTGTTCATGTGTCAAAATAATTCTTCATCAAATAAGGTGAGGGATTTGGGAGTAGAGAAGATATGCCATGATTTTGTGAAGAAATTCTAGGAATGTCACTAGGATCAAACTCAGTGGTAATAGTGTGACATTCTTCATTATGTCCTTGCCCTTCAATATCATCAAAATCTTTTATCTCAATGAAAACTTTTAAAGGAGCCCTCTTTCCACCATACGACATTACTACTACCCCTGTTTTACAATCAATATTAGCTTTAGCAGTAGCTAAAAAAGGACGGCCTAGGATGATGGTGGAATCCTTAACATTCTCTGGTGAGGTCATATCTAATACAAGAAAATCAGCTAGAAAGTAGCAACCTTCTACCTTGACAATGACATCTTCTATCATGCCTCTAGGATACCTTAATGATTTATCTCCCAAGGATAAAACAATGGATGTGGGTTTCAAATTCCCTAATTTCAGCCTTTCAAATAGATGAGTGGGAAAAATATTAACACTAGCCCCGAGATCTAACAATGCTTTTCGGAAAGTAAGGTTTCCAATGTTACATGAAACAAGTGGGATACCAGGATCCTTTTGCTTTCTTGGAAGTGTATTAGAAATGAAAGCACTCACCTCAGCTGATAGAGTTATGGTTCTAGCTTCTTTCTTGGGATTGCACAATGATGTTTTTGGTGTAAGCTTAGGGATGAGGGGTGTAGGAAAGGGTACGGGTGGATCATACTTAGATTCTACGAGTTTATTTGATGATTCATTCCATTGTGACTCTTCTTTTTCCTTCATTGACTCATCCTTATCACTAAAAGAATCTTCCTCCAATGTAATTTTCTGTTTACCCTTTTCCTTTTATTTTTTCTCATTACTGTCCCCTTTCTCCTCCTTATTTCCCAACCTAGAAAGTACTCTTTTGGGTTCGTTCATATCAACCTTTGGGACAGATTTCTCATTCCTCAATCTAGTGATTTCCTTAAATTCCTCTACGTGAGGACCTTGACTTGAACTTGCTTGGGTATGAGAAGCAAAACCTTGTGGGTTATGCTTAGGATTTGCTGTGGGTTGGCTTGGTAGGTAACCCCTAGGATTTGATTCCACATTTTTCCCTTGCGATAAAACCTTACACAATTGAGAGAGTTGATTTTGAAACAACTGTCCTTGGTTTTGAATGATCTGATTTTAATCTTGTATTTGGGACATCATTTGTGCTAAGGCTTGCTGTTGACTAGCTAATTGTTCTTTCAAGGTTTGGATGGAGCTATCCATGTGAGGATGAGATCCTAAAGGGACATTTTGAAGAATTGGAGGATTTTGAAATGAGGACTGTTGAGGCGCTTGATGATTTTGAAAATTAGGGAAACTATGAGAGTTTGGCATACTATGAGGGTTTTGTATATGAAGAGGATTTTGAGATGCATGAAGGTTTGGGAAATTTTGATTATGGAGAATGTGAGGGTTTTGAAAATTTATGTTAGATTTTGAAAATGTAGCCATTTGGTTGGACTGATTTTTCCGAGAATGAGTTGGTGGATTCCAGCTAGGATTATGAGGATAGGATTGGGAAAAGGCATTAACTTCTTTCTACATATTCATAAAAGCTACACATTGAGCCTCATTATGATCTTGACTAGAGCAAAAGGAGCATACATAATTTTTTGGAGAGGGATTAAGTGTTTGGGCTAATAAAAGTTTCTCTAATTTCTTACTGATTTCACTAACCTCATCCCTTAATTCTTTATCAGCATGTCTCACTAATTCATATATTCCCTCTTTCTTAAAGGAGACATTGGGTCTATCATATGTGGAAAAAGTAGTGTAATTAACAAAATTTTGACTTAATTTCTCAAGAATTTTATATTCTTGATCTTCACTTTTGCTTGCTATAGAACCTCCACAAGAAGCATCTATGATTTGTTTATTTTGGTAATCCATTCCCTCATAAAAATAGTGGACTAACTGCCAACGGGAGAAACCATGATGAGGACATTTCCTTAAAAGGCTTTGATATCTACTTCATGATTCATGTAGTTGCTCATTGCCATTATGTGAAAAACTCATAATCAATTTCCTCATCATATTAGTCTTCCCATGAGGATAGAAGTTGGTAATGAAATCATTGAAAAATTTTGTTCAAGAAGTGATTTCTAAATTTGAGAACCAATAACTAGCTTCACCCTTCAAAGAAAATGGAAAGAGGGCTAACCTAAGAGCATCATCAACATCCTTAATAGTGGCACATATCTTGGAGAACTCTTGCAGGTGATCATAAGGATCCTCATTAATATTTCCATAAAAATTTGGAAGGATTTGGAAAATTCCTGGTTTAATATCATGGCTACAAGAAGGTTTATCAAATAATTCAACTCCAATTGAAGGATTCAAGTAATCTTTAAGGAGTTTAGGTTGATCGGCTAGATTAGGCGGAGCCATAGGAGTGGGTTGATTTTGAGGATTTTTAATGGGATACTCGGCTTTGGAATAGGAATGCTGACCTAGATCAAAGATTTTAGGCTTCAATGATCTTCTACCGTGCATGCAAAGAGTTTAGGCTTACCTCTTAATCGTGACCTTTGCAATAGATTGAAGATGACTGCCCGTTTCTTTCAATATTGTTGACCTTTCTGATTTTTCTGATTTTTCCTTTTTTTATCTGAAATAGAACAGAGAAAAGAACAGGAAAAAAGGAAAAATTACATTGATATTTTGACGCACCTAAAATCCCCGGCAGCGGCGCCAAAATTTGATAGGCTCGAGATCCTCGTGTGTTCAAGCATAAAAACCTTACTATTTATAAGCTAGGAAGCTATGGATGATAGATTTATGTAAGGTGTATAGCTTTCTAGGTTGATCCACAGGGATTCTAGGGCACGAGAATATCAATAACAGGAAAAGAGATGAGAGTAAGGATGAAGTATTGGTGGTCAACTCTATGAGTTTACTATGGGAGGAAGGAATTTTCATGGATGATTTCAGTGAACCTACTGATATAAAGATCCTAAATTCAGAATACATAAAAGTATTCGAATAAATAGTTCAAGAAATCTAAACTATATAGAAAGGAAAGAAGTAAGAGGGAAGATTAGGAGAGAGAAGCGAGAGTGCGAGAGGAAAAGAGAGAGAAAAGAAATTTAAGAGGTAGGACGAGAGAGAGAGAACACGAGAGAGAAATGCAGATTGCGAGTGAGCAGTAAGAGAGGGGAAGCGAATTTTAGAGGGAGAAAGAGGAAGCGCGAGAGGAATGAAAGAGATGCAAAAAGCGAGATTACGAAAGAAGATTAGGAGAAGATGAGGAGCGAGAAAGCGAAATTGATAGCGGGAGAGTTTGGGATATAGGAAGAGGGAGAGTGTGTGAGGGGGTATTCGGAAAAGAATGAGATTGCAAGAGAGAGGGAGATAGCGAAAGAATGAGAGCGAGAGGATGCTGCTCAACGGGAATAGAAGAGAGAGAGAGCAGGTAGAATAGGAAGACGAATCGGAAGAGGTTGATAAGGAGAATCGGCTGGAGGGACTCGGAACGGCAGGGAACTGTGGGGATAGAGGAAGGACATCGTGGAGAAAACTGGATAAAGTTAGAGAGATGGAATGTGAGAAATAGAGAAAGAGATATTCGATGCGAGCGGGAAATTGAAAGAAGCTCTAGTCGGGGAGAGAGACAGTAAACGATCATGGAGAAAGAGAGAAGGATAATGAGGGGGAGAGAAATTTCAAAAGGGGAAACAATCTTGGAAAGGAGAATTTCGGAAGATGGAATAAATTTGGAGAGAACAAGAGGCAGCTGGAGATAATGACTGAGATTGAGCAGAATGAGGTGAAGCACACTAGAAGGCAGAAAGAGATGCAAAAAAAATGCAAAATCTCAGAAGATGAGAGTAGGGAAGGCGACGATAGAGAGATTGTACGGGAGGTGAAGAGACAACTTCAGAGAGAAAAAGAAATGGCGAGAAGGATAGATAGAGGAAGAAATAGAACTGAAATGAAAAATAAATTCAACAACAAGAACTGAGATCTTTCGTTTTGATTTCTAAACTACATTTCGACAAGAAGAGCACACGAGTAATTCTAAACCTAGGAGAGAGAAGGAACAACCGAAAAAAGAAGAAGGAAGAAGAAGCTAAAAAAAAGGAAGAAGAACCGCCTCCCGAAAGAGCTTTTTCCCTCTTTTATTCTCCAGAATCTCCTCGGGTGGGCTCACATTGTTTGAGTGTGCTTACAATTGCTTGTCTTGGACAGCCCATTAAGCCCTTTAAGAACTTCCATTTTGGAGGATCTTGCTGCCCATCCTCTTGTATACTTCATTTCCTTGCTTTGGACAGCCCATGATGCCTTCTATTTTGGAGGGTCTTGTTAATCTTCCTTTTGTATAGTTCCTGAAAATAAGATCATGCAACATAATATCTTTTTGATGCATTAATAGTCTACACATCAATTCAAGAGATAATGGGGGGATGGTGTATACATGAGTTTAATAAAGCTAAATAAGAACAATAAATGGGTGGTTATAACTACTATTCATGTTCTTATCAACCATCATCTCTCTTATCTCCCATCTGTTAATAACCTCTGTCGTTTTCATCATCTTCTATCTATTAAACACAATATCTACTATTATAATTATCTTTAAATCATCATCATATCAATCTTATACCTCTTCTCATATCATCTTACCTTCATTATTCCTTTCTACACATTCATCTTATTATCTTTACTCCTATTATCCTTTGTCATCATATTTCCACATTACCCTATAACTCATTTCTTCTCATTTATCATTTATCCCAAATGATATCATTCATAGATCCTCCATTTACTTGTAGGATTATTTCTCTATTATATTATTATCTTCATTCATATCATCATATTTCAAAATATCGTACATCAGAAACTCACCATCCACATAGTGAATGAAGAAGACCTCTCTAAAACATTGAAAGAGAGTGTAGACTTAAAAGGGAATTATCTTCCCTCCTCCTCAAATTAAAAACTGATCTAAAGATTGACTTGGTCAAAAGAAAGTTAACCCTTATCCTTAGATACTTAGAATCCCTTGAATGGTCCAAGTCAACAACCTCTTATCTTGATATAGGTTCCTAGTTCCCAAACCATATCCACTATATCATAGGTACCTTGTATAGTTATGAATAATGATCTCAAAAATCAGTAAGAAGCATTTTGTTTTAAACTCTCTTATTCTTTGAAAACAACCTTTAGTTAGAGTTCTAGGAGAGATCTAGTACTATCAATTATGAAAGAATGGTCTTCGGAATATACCTCAAGACAAAGCTTATGCATGAGTAAAAATATGCATCTACTTGTTGATAATCAACAAGAAGGATCTGCCATTGAAGAAGAAAGTCATCAAAGGCCTTCCTCCTAATTATCCAAGAGCTCAAACATCCTGAACAGAATTTATATTGTGATGTTCAATCTGAGGAAAGCTATCATTGAGGACAGGCAATCACAAGGAGAAGTCCTCGCTATTTCCATTTAAATGATACCTTCCCTATCTCCTAATCAAGCAATAACCTCATGATTAAAAATGAAGATGAAGAAAGTTTTTGTAAGGAAGACAGTCTTGAAGACCGTCCACCTAACTATCTGCTCCTCGAGTAATGATATCCCAGTTAAAGGAGAGAAAGGGTGCTGGCGTACGACCCCTGTCGCTACCAAGACACGATATCACGGCGCCAGAGGAGCCCTTTCGGGCGATTGGATCTATCTGCTTATCTTTATTTATTTATTGTGAAATTTTTGATCTCCATGTGTTTAAGAGGGTCCTCACTTATTTCCCTCTCCCTTTTATGCTTCCGGGTGGGTTCTTCCCTTTTCAGGATCCTATTTGTGGAGCCCTTCTTCTTTGTGAACCTTTATTTTCTATGAGTATGTTTAGGTTTTGGGTTGTGGGCCTCAAGTGGGCCCTTTCCCCTCTTGGCCCATTATGGGCTCTATAAGAGGGGAAGGGACCCCCCCCCCACAAGCCCTAGCCATCATTTGAGAAAGAAAAAGAGTTTTCTCCATCTCGAGTGGCTACTCACGGAATGCCAGGGGAGGAGTCCGACCGCCGTCGCTACCACCCCCGCCGCGACCACCGCCACTCCTTGCCATGGCCACGAGGATACCAACATCCCCACCTCTTGCATCAACCCCTCACCACACTCGCACCTTGACGAGACGAAACCGCGAGGTCGTCAATTTCAAGCGGTATCGCGTCAAAAATAATTCCAAACTTACCAATTTTGATAATTAATCACGAATTCAAGGGTATCATGGTAAATATGGGTCGAATCCACAGGGAATTTAGGAATTTTCAGAAGATCTTTTAGAATTTGGTCAAATCGGACGAGAAATTGATGGAAGAAATTGGGGAAAATGGTATTTTATGAAAGTAGACTTCAAATCGATTCCACGGAATCAAAAATCGTCAAAATCGGACTTGATTTCGCGGAGAAATCATGAATTGAAGTGGAGAGAAATTTCGGAACGGCGAAATCACGATTTTAGAGGAAATTTAACAAAATTGAAATTGAAATCCTATTCTAAACAGAAATTAAACATGATTGGGAGGTAAATCATGCAAAACCGATTCCACTAAACTCGTTTTGCGATCAAATCGCCGTGATTAAGCCAATTAATCGCGAAGAAAATCAAGAACGCCTCGACGAACTTCAAGCTGCGATTTCTCACTCAATACTCCACCAAATCTCGACTTCTACCCCTCCTTGGACGCGGAAATTGAAGAGGAAGATGAAGAACCCGAGAGAAACAAGCAAGGAAGGTGTCTAGACAATCAATTAGATTGATTCTTGCTTGGATGCTTAAGAACGTGAAGAACACATGTATATATAGGGCTTTTGATCGTAACCGTCCGATCAAAACAATCGACGGTTACGATGAAACGGTCCATCGTGGACCGTTTCAATTAAGTCGTGACCGTCGGATCATGATCGACGGTCACGATCTAATCCGAAAATAAGCGTTTTAAAAACGCTTAAAATCGCTTCCGTTGGATCTTGATCTAACGATCGTGATGCTCCCACTCGCTTTTAATCTGGGCCGTTATAACGCCTTGATTTACGCACGTGTCTTGATCAATCTCCCGTGGTCCGCGCTCCACGCGATCGCGCCATCAGATGCGGCCACGTCGCATCTAATCCAACCGTTATAATAACAGTTAATCAACACGTGCGTTGATCCCCGATCAATGGTCCCGCGCTCACCCGATCGACGCTCGTCGATCACCCATCCGCTAGATCCGACGGCCGTCGTCGCGCCATGTCGCCTGCAAGGTAAGTCAGACAAATTTTTAGTCCCACACGGACTTAATTAATTGAAACTGTCGGGTATATAATACCCGACCGTTTCTATGGGTGTGACCCTCCCCATATAGGGGAGGACAAAGAACATTTTATATATTAAGTAAATAAATATAATTATATATATAGCGCCACGTAGGCGCTGGGCGGGGTCTGCGTCGCGCTGCCACGTGGCCTTGCGTGCCACGTCGCATCCACGTGGGCCCCGCGCCCCTTTTTTTTAATTTTTTTTATTTATTCTTATTATTTAAAATCAAAAATAAAATACGAAAAACTGTTTTAAAAATCCGGAAAAATCCTTTAAAAATAGAAAATTCATAACTTTTAATATATAACTCCAAATTAATCCAAATTTCTTTCATTTGATCCAAAATTTAATTATCTATTATTCTAAAAGGTCAAATTAATTAAATAACAAGAGTTAAAATTATTATTTCAAAAATACATTCATTTATTAAGATTTTAATCTTTAGAAAATAAAATGAATGTTTATAAAAGTTGTTTCTCTCATTATTTTATCTTTAAAAACAGTTATAATCTCAAGAAAATATGGGTTATCAAATTATGAAACTCTAATTTATAAAAATTAACCCTAATTTAAAGTATTTTGAGATTATAATGACTTTTTAAGAGAATAATAGAAAAATACATAGAAATATGATAACATGCATGTAAATGAAATTATTTATGCTTTAATATGCATGAAAAATCATGTTTAATGATGTAAATATAGCATGTTATCACACCTCCCCCATTCCCGTTCCTCCTCCAGCTTCCCCTCCCGCCGGTCATCATCCTCCACATCTCCTCCCTTTTCTTGCTCCACGAGCTCCCCTCCTCTGCCGTCCATCTTCCCCCGATTTCTCGTCCAGGCCAACCCGCCCAATTTCCTCTCTGCGACCAACCTCCCTCTCCGCCGAAACCTCCCCTTCCTTCCCCAAATCCTTCCCACTTCCCATCTCCCGTCTGCCATCTTCTCGATTCCCCCCTAAATTCCCAAATTTCCTCTTTCCCTCCCACATTCAAGTCTCCCGACGCTCCCTTCTCCCTGCACTCTCCATCCCTCTCGCAAGAATTCTACCCCAACGCCCCTCAACAGCCTCCCGATATCTGCATTCTTCCCCCTGATCTCACTGTCCATGCGCCTCGCAGAATTCTTCACCCAGAAATCTTACCAAATCCTGTCGTCTTGCAAAACCATCCGAATTCCGACGTATAGTCAACCCATCCGAAATTCCGTCGCTCGCCACTCCCGCAGTCATGAGCATCCTTCCTGAATTCCCCGTTTGTCTTCCCCGTTGGATCATCCCCTTGTCCATCCCGAGCTCTCCCCAGCTTCCCCAGCTTCCCCTCCATTCCCTCTGCCACACTCATTGGCATCCTCCATGAATTCACCCGTCATTTCTGTCGCTGGAATCTCCCTGCGCAACCTTACCCCACCGTATCTTGAATTTAGGCCGCAACGACCTCCCCCCCCTCTACGCTCCAGTCTTCTCCTGCAACCGTGTTTGCTCCACCTTCCCCGAATCCCAATTTCCCTCGTGATCGCAAATTCATCTTCCCCCCCCCCCCCGGCGGAAATTCCGATCCACGCCTACCGAAGTTCCTGTTAAACATCCCCACCTCATCCCAAAATTCATCATCAAGTATCCGTCGCCCATCCTCTTTCCCCTCCCGACTTCGTCTTCCATCTCCCTGTAGGCACTAAGACACTTGCAAGGTTAAGAACTTAACCTTCTCTAATAGAGGCACACTCACAATGGAGAGTTTCTAAACAAAAGACTCTCTAAACTTCTTGCTTGAAGTTCATAATTACCATGAGGGTCTCACCCTCCTTATATAGACACAAGTAGAACTCTCTAGAATAAGCTAGAGAGTTTGTGTGAGAGAGAGATTTCTAGAAATATCTTGAAATGACATTGCTGAGATGTCATTTCAAGAAACTCACGCACTATCCAGAAAATTCTGGAAAAAGCATTTAATGCTTGAAGCCTTCAGTCTCCCTCCCAAGCATGATGCTTTTTCTAGACTGGACGTATGCCCAATCTTTGGCGGAGCTCTTCAAACTTCAGTCTTCCCAATGACTTTGTAAACAAGTCTGCCAGTTGATTCTCTGAGCTTATGAAGTCTAGCTCCATCTTCTTTTCTTCCAAGCAAGTCCTTATGTAATGAAATTTGGTCTCGATGTGCTTGGACCTATTATGAAACACAAGATTCTTTGACAGTGCAATGGCTGATTTATTATCAACCATTAGCGTCATAGATATCATCTCCTTGTTCATCAATTCTCCAATTAATCTTGCTAACCATATTCCTTGACAAGTTGCAGTGGTGGCTGCGACATACTCAGCTTCACATGATGATAAGGCCACGATCTTTTGCTTTTGAGAGGCCCAACATATCAAATTGTTTCCTAAGAAGAAAGCCATTCCCGTGGTGCTCTTCCTATCATCTGGATCTCCCGCATAATCACTATCACTATAGCCAACTAGGTTTATGCGTGCTTCATTTTTCTCATATACCAAACCGAGGTCTAGTGTGCCTTTTACATACCGCAAAATCCTCTTTACGGCAGACATATGTTCGGTCGTTGGATTTTCCATATATCTACTAAGATACCCCACAGAAAACATGAGATCTGGTCTTGTATGGGTTAAGTACCTGAGGCTTCCCATTAAGCTTCGATATATCGTAGAGTTTACGCTTGGATGTGACTCTTTTCCAAACTTGCATCGGCTCTCTAGCGGAGTATGTGCTGGATTACATTCTGACATGTGACGGGTCGTTTTTGTGCGTCGTTAAAACACAAATACGATGGTCAAACAAAATTTATAAAACCGAACTCACAAAGACAAGATAGAATAATCAAGTACTGGGTAAGTATCGGGTCGATCCACATAGAGCAGGGTTGACTTTAATTGCAGAGTTGACTTGGTCAAACTTAGGTTTAAAACAAGTTTTAAATAATAGAAAATAAGATTTAAGATATGGAAATGATATAAATAAGGTAAATAAGAAGTTTTAAGAATTGAAATCTCGGATTTGACAGAGAAAAGTCAAAAGTCAAAGTCAAAGCGTTGACTTTGACCAGCGATAGGTGTTCTGCAAAATCAGAGAATCAAACCGAGTCAGAAGATTACGAAAATTATATATTTGGAAACTAGAGAGAAAATGGAATTTATTGATATAAGTTTTGTAATTTTTGAATACGAAATAGATTTATTATGAATTATTGAAAATCAATGATCAGAAAATCCCCGAAATGAACACCTCAGAGGAAATCTTCAAATTGAATGCCCAAATGAAATCCAAATCTTGCAATTTATATGTCAATAGAAATCTAAGAACCAGAGGAATCTAACAAGACCGAAATTATCAAATTCTGATTTGTCAATAAAAAGTAATTGACCCCGAAAGTCAACGTTTGACTGCTGATGAAAGATGAACAGTCTTTCATCAAATGTTAAATTAAAGGATCAAATGAACTCGGAATTTGATGAAATTGCTATCCACGGAAAGCTGATGAAAAGAGGAATCCAATGAAACCAAAATCAAGTGATTTGGAATTATAATCAGAGAGATATCCTATTTTCAAATTCAGCGACTTTTCGGACTGAAATTTTGGAAAAATGAAGAACACTATGAACTAATTTGCAAAATTAAACTTCTAAATCTAATAAAAACTCAAATTACCTCCTGATAATCGATCGAATCTTACTACTAACCCGATTGCCACAAGGATGGGGCTCCAATTCTCGTGGATTGAAGCGAATTTGCTCGGATTATTCCTCGTGGACGTTCGGAGTTCAAGGGAAAAATTCGATGAAATCAAGGAGAAATTCGTGATGAATCCCGCTCCAATTGCTTCGCAATCGAGTCTAAACACGGGGGGAACACGATGAACTAGAGATCTTCCTCGAAACTCGCTTAATTTCTTCACGAGTCGATCAAAAGTTGAAGAACAAGAGAAGGAGTACATGAGTTTTTAAAGGAGAAATTTGCCCGGAATCATGGGCTGTAGAGGCGGTCGTGGGGCCGATTTTCAAGCGTCGTGGGGGCTCTTCCTTAAGCATGAGTCATGGCTTCAATTTCGCGGCGCTTTTGACCAAATTCAGTAGTGAATTTGGCTCCTTTTTCCACGATTTTAGCGCCACGAGTGGACCACGATCGAGCCACGATCGGGTCACGATCGGGCTTCGATCGTGGTCCTAAGTCTTCGCCGATCACTTGTCGATCGGTGGAGGACGATTCCGCTCCGACCCCGCGCCATTTTCTCCTCGATCGCGGTTCGATCGCGCCGCGATCGCGGCTCGATCGCGCCGCGATCGTGGAGTTCTTCCACGACGTTCAACCGCCGTCCGATTCTGATTTCGCTGGATGGACGATCGCGATTATCTGATCCCGTGCGCCACGATCGCGATGTAAATCAGCCGTCCGATGATTTGATGCGAGTCTCCTGCCAGCCGTCCGATCGCGATCGCCTCTCGACGAAGATCAGCCGTCCGATCCTTCCAAAGCCTTCTGTTGATGCCGATCGGGAGCTTCTCAGGATGCCACGTGGCGCGAGGTAAGTCGTCCGATCCTCTTCACTTACTTTCTCTTTTTCGCATGTGTTTTGATGAAGATCGCGTGGACTCGGGTCCACGCGATCTCAGCTCGTTCCTCTGCATCCAACGCTCATCGCGTTGCCACGTCTCCTGCAAAACAAAAATCGTGTGGGAACATAGTCCCACACGGATTAAAAGAAGGAAAAGATTGCGCATAAATAGGGGAAAACTTTCCCCTATTAACTATCCTAATAAGCCTCTCTGCTCCGCGACACGTGGCGCCCCACACGGGCGCCCACGTGGCGCGTGGCCTCCCTGCCATTTGGCGCGCCCCGTGCGCCTCCTGCGTGGGCCACACGCGCCCTGCCACGTGGCCTCAGCGCCACGTCGTAACGGCGCGGTGGACCCGCGCGCCACGTCAGCCCGTCGCCTGAGCCCGGTCGCCACGTCAGCTCCGGTCGCCACGTCAGCCGCAGGTACTTTCTCCCCCTTTTTTTCGCGATTTTCACTAATAAAATACTTAAAATTCAATTAAAAATCAAATAAAAATCGGAAAAAATAGTGTAAAAATTCAGAAATTCATATTTCTCAAAATACAACTCCTTTTTAATCCAAATTTTCTCCATTGGATCACAATTTCTTTTCTTTTTAATATCATGTCATTTAAAATAGATTTAGAGAGAAGAAATCAAGATGCCTTATAATTTACTCAAATCATTTTTCATTAAACACTTTAAATCATAAATTCATCTTGAAATTATCTTTATAAACATTTACTAAAGTTAAAAATCATTTAATAATAGAGATTAACTTCTATTAGTTTTAAACAAAAGATTAATAATCTATTAAGCATGAAATTTTCTCTAATTTGTGCATAAATATCAACTTTAGTGAAATGACATGCCAATGGAGAAAATTCCTAAAAAGTATGATAACATGCATCATATTCACATAAAATAAGCATGAATATGAGTTAATTAGGGTAAGAATTCAGGTTATAAATGCATGTTATCAACATGCCACTTTGTTCCACGATCCTTAACGCATAACTCTTTTGACTTAGTAGGATTTTTCCTCTTTCTTGTTTCACCTCAATTCCGAGATAGGAGGTGAGTAGACCAAGGTCACTCATCTCAAATTTGTTGTTCATTTGTGCCTTGAAGTCTTCGATCTGATGATTCTCTGTCCCTGTAATAATTAAGTCATCAACATACACGCCAATAATCAAGCGTGAGGTACTTGATCTTTTGAAGTAGACCGCATGCTCTTGAGAACTTCTCGTGAAATCAAGAGATCTTAAACACTTGTCTAATTTAGTGTACCATGCCCTAGGTGCTTGTTTTAATCCATAGAGTGCCTTCTTTAGTCTCATCACGAGATGCTCTCTCCCTTTCTTGATATACCCATCTGGTTGTTTCACATAAACTTCTTCTTCTAACTCGCCATTCAGGAAGGCAAATTTAACATCCATGTGATGGACTTGCCATCCTTTTTGTGCTGCAAGAGCTAAAAGTACTCGAATAGTCTCCATTCTCGCCACTAGAGCAAAAACTTCTTCGTAGTCAATGCCAAACTTTTGAACATATCCTTTAGCCACGAGTCTAGCTTTGTACCTCACTATATCACCGTGAGAGTTTCTCTTTATCTTATAGACCCACTTAAGACCAATAGGCTTGCATCCTGGTGGAGGAGTCACCATCTCCCATGTTTCATTCTTCTCAATTGAGTCTAACTCTTCTTCCATGGCTTGTCTCCAAACACTCTCTTTAGATGCTTCATTATATGAACTTGGCTCTTCTTGAGTCAAATAACATGATTCAGGGTCTATACTAAGCTGCTCTGTCGCTTCGTATATTCTATCAAGGTCTGCAAACTTTCTCGGCGACCTTTCTTCTCTAATTAGATGACCGTCTTGCCCATTATCAGGAATGTCATTGAGGCTTCTCACGTCTTCATGATAATCATCTAGTGGAGCCTCCTGATCAATATGTTCCTCATCTATGTCAAAGAAATGTGGAGAATAAAAAGTACCTTCCTTCTTTTCCATGCTTGAATTTCTCCAATTCCATTGGCTTTTCTCTTCAAATATAACATCTCGACTGATATATACTCTACCAGTCTCTGGATCATAACACTTATATCCTTTGGTCCCAACTTCATACCCAATAAACACCATGGGTTTGCTTTTATCTTGCAACTTCTTCAATTTTTCTCCGAGTACCTTCACGTGACAAAGGGATCCAAAGACTCTAAAATGTTCTACGTTTGGCTTTACTACTGTCCAAACTTCATATGGTGTGGCTCCATCCAAGCTTCTTGATGGGGCTCGATTCAATATATATACACTAGTATTGACGGCTTCTCCCCAAAGCTCATCTGGAAGATTCTTGTCTTTTAGCATGCTCCTTACCATATTCATCACTGTCCTATTCCTCCTCTCAACAACTCCATTTTGTTGAGGAGAATATCGGGCTGAAAATTGTTGCTTGATTCCATGTTCGGAGCAAAACTTTGAAAAAATTGATGAAGTAAATTCGCCTCCTTGATCGGTTCTCAAACACCCAATTTTCATTCCCTTCTCGGCTTCGGCTAAGTTTTTGAACTTAACAAAAGCTTGAAATGCTTCACTCTTGTTCTTTATCATTGCTACCCACATGAGTCTAGAGTAATCATCAACTAATAATAAGAAATACTTACTCCCTCCTAGTGTGGCAGGTGAGATTGGTCCACAAATATCTCCATGGACAAGCTCTAAAGGCCTGCTTGCCCTATACGTGGCTATAGAAGGAAATGGACTTTTGTGCTGCTTGCTTGCAATGCAGTCACGACATATATTTTCTGGGATCTCTAATGTAGGAAGCCCCCTAACAATCTCTTTAGAAGATAATCTCCTTAATGATTGAAAGTTTAAATGTCCATACCTTTTATGCCACGTCCAAGTTAACTCTGAACTATCATCTGCGACCATGCAGCTCAATCTTGGATTTAGCTTCAAAAAGATAAAGTCTGCTTAATGTTTTTCTTCACCTTCACTAGGAGTCTTCCATGTTGATCATAGATGGTAAGAAAGCCGCCCTCCATTAATATTCGGCACCCATGCTCATCGAATTGACCCAAACTTAAAATATTAGCTTTTAATTCGGGGACATAGAGAACATTATCTAACCTCATTTGTCCTCCATCTTGACACTCAAGCATGATCCAGCCACGTCCTCCAATTTTTGTCGTAGATCCATCCCCAAATCTCACTGTTCCTTGTGAGACTTCCTTCAACTCTTGAAACAAGTGGCGATCACCTGTCATATGGTTACTTGCTCCATTATCAAGATACCACATACCTTCGTTCATTGCTTGCTCATTGACTCCTTGGAGTAAACTAACTTCCGGAGTATCTATAATCGCCATCAGAAGGGTGGGTTGTGGCTTTTCCTCAACTTCAGCAACTTGAAGTTTCTCCTCTTTCTTACTCTTACGACATTCATATGCGAAGTGTCCAAGTTTCTCGCAATTATAACATTTTACCTTTGACTTGTCTCGAGGCCTCTCTTCATCTCTATGCTCGTTTTGTTTGCCATCACCTCTTCCTCTTCCTCATCCTCCTCTCCATCCGCGGCCACAACCTCTTCCACGAGTGCTACTTTCTTCATATTTCTTTTGTTTCCCCACGGCTTTAGAGAGAAGAAGTTGCTCCTCTCTCCGAGCTTCCCAATCTCGGAGCTTTTCTTCATAGATCTTTGATGACCCAATTGCCTCCTCAAGTGACATTGAGTCCATGTCACCAAATTGTTCAATAGATGAAGTGATAGCATCAAACTTTGCAGGGGCTGCTCTAAGGAGTTTGGCAACTAACACTCCATCATCGATCTTCTCCCCGAGGCTTCTTAGTTGAGTGGCAACCTTAGAAAGCTTTCCAGCAAAGTCGGCCACTGATTCTTCTTCACCCATGAACATAGTCTCAAACTCACGTCAAAGAGCTTGAACTCTAGCCTTGATGACACGAGCGGCTCCCATATGTATTGTCTTCAAGATTTCCCAAATCTCCTTGGCAGACTTGGAAATATCTAGTTGTGCCACAATATCTTCTGATAGTGCCCCAAATATTACTGACAACGCTTGGTGATCTTTTTTCCTCGGGACCGTGTCGGACTCGATTGCCTCCCACAAACCATATGCCCCTAGATGCACTTGCATCCGTAATGCCCAAACTGGGTAATTAGTCTTCGATAATACCTGAAGAGGACTTGGGGAGATTAGATCCCCCATCCCCCTACTAAAACCGGCATTGGTAGCTCCAAACTCCTTCTCAAAAGAAGCCCTACCAAACTCTGATGCCGCCTCTCCTCTTCTCGGCATGATGCTCCCCTTGGATCAGACGCGCTCTGATACCAAATGTAGGCACTAAGACACTTGCAAGGTTAAGAACTTAACCTTCTCTAATAGAGGCACACTCACAATGGAGAGTTTCTAAACAAAAGACTCTCTAAACTTCTTGCTTGAAGTTCATAATTACAATGAGGGTCTCACCCTCCTTATACAGACACAAGTAGAAATCTCTAGAATAAGCTAGAGAGTTTGTGTGAGAGAGAGATTTCTAGAAATATCTTGAAATGACATTGCTAAGATGTCATTTCAAGAAACTCACGCACTATCCAGAAAATTCTGGAAAAAGCATTTAATGCTTGAAGCCTTCACTCCCGACGCCCAGTTTCCCTTTGCCTCAAATTCTATCGCACCTGCAAGTCCCGATTTCCACGGATTCCCCCGATTTTCCCTCCTCCCGACCAAATTCCTCACCCCTTCCTTTCGCCCAAGTCACTCCCTGAATTCCTCTCCAAATTCAGGCCGCTCGAATTCCCCAAATCGGGATTCCATCTCCAAAGTCCCCTCCGGATTTCCTCCATAACCTTACAAAACGTCCCTCTTCGCCCTTCCGAATTCTCTACCTTGCTCTACCTTGTCTACCCATCGTCCCGCCGCCTTCCACCCTCGTACCGCGGAATTCACTCCGTCACACCGATCACGGAATGATGTAGGATATTTCAAAACACGATGCTATATATGATAGAGATGATATGTTTTAAGGAAATAACCCTACAAAATATTGAAGGATCTATGAAGTGATATCACTATGAATGATTAGTATTTAAGGAATATATAAGAAGGAAGAGTAATGTAGAAAATATTTAGGATTAATAATTATTAAATCTAATGTCTAGATGAATGAATATAGGAAGAGGATAATACGTTGGTTTATGTAAATTAGAATAAGGAGAGAAGATGGAGATTTAGATAGATTAGAAAATATATTTATATATATATATATATATATATATATATATATATATATATATCAGTGAATGAGGGTAGAGAGAATTAAGGTAGAAGAATGTATAGATAATTAGATTGAGTGGTTATGAGGAAGGATAATGGATAATGGCAGAGAATATGAAGTAATATAGTAATGTATATATATTTTTTTTATTGTCATAAGACTATAAGGTAATATAAGGGAATAGTCGAGAGGATTTTTGGATGAGGAATAAGAGGGGAAGGGTAGACGTGACGATGAGAAAAGAGGAGGTACGGAAAGGAGGGTGACTGAGAATAGTTTAGAAATAAAGTTTTTGGAATAGAAAGAGAATAGATGGAGAATAGGATATTAGTTATAGAGAGAGAATATAGATGGGAAGGGAGAGATCGTCGGACTTATGGATCTTCTTAGCGAACTACTTCTCACAGTTAAAGGACAGAGGATGTTACCTTAACCTTTCCGTGAAGTGGATGCTCGTTGAATCACCAGAACGATCCAGGGTCTCCTCGGAATGCTTTGGATTCGATAAATATGAAAGTAGACAGAGCGGGAGGGAGAGAAGGAACGGAAGATAGAATCGGAAGATGAAGGAGATGCGGGAGGAGTGGTGGAGGCACAGGAGAACACGATGATGAACACAGGGTAAGAAAACGTAACCGATAACCAATTTCTTTATCAAAAAACATCATCCTTAAATCGCTTACAATTTTTGTTTTATAGAAATGCAGGAGAGGGAAGTTATGGTGGAAGTTGCGTCCCGTCGGTTACTTCCGTTTTGGATAATCGGTTGACTCGGTGGGCGTTCTTTGGCGCTTACTTGGCGAGGTGATGAAATTTTATTGTGACAGTATTCATACTTTCGCACTTCACCCTGTTGGAAGCAGTTACGTCGTTGATTTTCCGTCGTCGGATTTGTTGGGCAGCTGCTCGTCACTGTTGTCCCTCGAGGACAAACCATTGGAAGAAAAGCCACCTCTCGAGCGCAAAGTGGATGATGAAGACGGACCCCACCAGATCTATCAGCTTTGAAATACACTTCACGGCGCGGACATGATCGCTGGATTCGAGAGCTTCCTTGCCAATTTGAGGCACTTCAACGCCTCGTTTTTATTCCCGTGCATAAGTGGAAGATTTGCGCAGAAGACTCTCTCTTCTGTGGCGTTGACTTAATTCATGTCACGCCTGGTAATAGCCGTGATAGTTATGCTCGCGGGAGTTGTGGTGACGTGGAGAGAATTTGTCACGTAGAGTTGACAAGGTGATAATCCCGCAGCTGCTTGATGAACTCGCGGCTGTGTAAGCGGCGTTTTATTGAGATTTTTCTTGGCGTCGAAGAGTTCTCCTGCACTGGGTGACGAGAAGGCAGAGTCGGACGTGTGACCCTTCCACTCTCTTCGATCATTGATTGGAAAACTTTTAATCTCTCGATGGTTGTGGCACTTCTGATCGCAGGGACTGTAGTAGTTAGTTAGTTGGCGGCCTTACGACCAAGTCTCCATAACCTCTAGAAGACGTGAGGATAGTTCTTGATGCAGCTAAATTCATGGAAGATGGTGACAGTCAAAGGCTATTCCTGGATAGATATCAGGCTGACTTTCTTATAAACCGTGAAGACCTTGCTTAAATGGGAGTTAGCTTTGTTCGCTGAATTCTTCTTTGTGCTTATGATAGACGATGATTGAATATGAAGCCTCCTTAGCTTCGATGTCTTCAATTCTCCTGAGATATTCTTGCAAGAAAACCGTTGTCTTGATATCTTATCTTCATGGATCCTGATTAACGTATAATTTGTGGTAATATTCCATCATATTCTTCGTGGTTGGCTTTAAGTATCTTCTGTGCACTCATAACGGCTGACAGATGAGATGTGGGACCTCATTACTCTTGGATAAGAAGAAGATGATCATGGGAGTGGTTTTCCTTGCTGTAGTCTTCTTTAGTGGCATCTTCCTTCAAACTTTTATCAATGTGGGTCTATCTTCATACTTTCATGGGTTTACTCATGCACAAGGCTTTGTCTTGAAGTAGAACAAAAGATAATTTATTTTATTTAGATCTCTCCTATAATTTCTATCTAAGGGAAGTTTTCAAGGAGAAGGAATTTGAAATCAAGGATGTTCCTACTATCGTCTCTTGAGATCATTATTCATAATTGTATAAGGTACCTAAGATATGGTGGTTATGGTTTGGATAATTAGGAACCTATATTAAAGGTAAAAGGTGGTTTACTTGGTCCACTCAAGGAATTCAAGGTTTCTAAAGATAGAAGGTTTATTTTCTTTGACCAAGCCAATCTTTAGATCAGTATAAAATAGAGAAAGGAGGGAAGATAAGTCCCTTAAGATCTACACTCTCTTTCAAGTATTTTGAGAGGTCTTCTTCATCCATTTAATAAATGGATAATTTTTCAAACTCATGAGTGAGGAGGAGAAGGAGGAGGAGGAAGAGGAGGATAGGTTCACTTAGAACCCTTGTGTTCATGTTTCAAAATAATTCTCCATCACGGAATCTACCTCAATCTCACGCCCGATCAAATTCACCTTGCTTTGGCCACCCTCCGCTGGTTGTCCGGCCCACCGCCCCCTCATCATCCTCCCTTGAGTCGCCATTTTCCCCGACACCCCCAACGCCCTCTTCACGCTTACCCTCCCATCCTCATCCCGTCACTCCGACATGTTCGCTTGTCTTCTTGCCAATCATCAAATTTGCGAATTGTGAAGGGGAGAGAATTTCGTCACGCCGAGAACTTCCGCGACCTATCTGACGGCGCCACCACCTACCGTGCCCTGCGGTCATACCTTCCGCATCTGCCTTAGGCTGACCCCACCCCTCGCTGACTACAGCTCTTCCGGTCCACTCCGAAGGTCTCGCTTGCATCTTGTTCCATCCGCGCTTGCACCTCAACTAACCTGCACCCATGGCAACACCGATCCTCCCTTGTCCGCACTAGACTTGTACCCATATTTGATCTTGAGTCCGCCCCACGGTGCCCCGTTTCAGCACCGCGCGCCTCTGCTGCACCTGCACCTTGAGCCAGTGCCTAAGTCTATGCCCATGCCACACTCAGACCAACGCTCTTGCTCTGCTCCCAAGCTTGCATCACGTCTACACCTGTAGTCTGCGCCGCGTCCCCTCGCCGTGCGAACCGGTTGCCTTCGATCTGTCTAACGCCTGCCCGAACCGTGCTTCCTCATTCTTGCAGTGCCTGCTCATCTAATAGCTTGTCCCCGCGTCGGGGTGCCACAACGTCCTTGACGCCGTCGACTCGGCCCGCTTCTACCGACCGTTCATGCCTCGTACGAATGATCTCCATCATCACGACCGACCGGGCTCACGCCCCGCATGTTTGCTTCAACCCCTCATTTTGAAGTTCAATTACTTTTCAAAGTGTTTCCTTTACTCGTCTCCGCTGGCGTCGGACGACGTAGGTAGGGTAGAGTGGATATAGGTTTGAGAAGTCTCACGCGTACGTCAGGTCTGGCACTAAGCGTGAGCAACAGCTTTGGCTACTCCATAACGAGCTACTCCATGCCTCTAGATGTGGATCGAGAGGATCTCACCCTACCCATCATCGCGAGTTTCCCCGGGTTACCTGGACTCGACTTTGCCGACCGACACGCTTGCCTGCACTTAGGTTCAGGTTAGGTATCGTACTTAGGGTCTAGGACTCGCCTACTCGTAGGTTAGGCTTAACCTCCCTATCTTTAGTCAGCCTCCGTTCCATTGATCAGGCATGAGGGTTTTCACCGGTCGCGTTCGCATTAAAGGGGTCTTACAGTTTAATTATTCAAGGGCTATCACCTCCAAGATCAACATCTCAAAAGAATTATGAAGACAGTCAGCATAGAAGAAGCTCGTACTTTAAGGAAGGAAGTGCCAATTTGAAGGAAGCTGTCATCATTGCCATTACCCTCGTCAACATTCCCTCAACATTTCTCAACGTGCGACTGGAATAATCGCACCTGTTGGAACTTACCCTCCCGCGGGGACGATCGAGGAATGACCTGACCCTCTATCGAAGAGCTTCTGTCACTTCGGAAGACGCTAAGAAAGCTGCCCGGTTCATACACGGAAGCATCCTCCTCCCCTTGGAGGATTTCCCTCCTGGACAGGCCTTGTCAACTGCACCAGTGATCGTCCGAGCCAACATCACCAAACGGGAAGTCTTTTATGCATCGATCAATATCTTGACCGCGCTCCCGATGCACCTCTGGCTCGCGAGCACTCCCTGCCCATTCTCTGCTAGTCGCGCACCTCCTACGCATCTCCAGCTTGTCGTGAGTAATTCGGGCCTATTCAACCGCGCCTACAACGACACCTATTGTGGGAACACAGAGCCCTCTCTCATCAACTCACACAAAGGAAGAAGAGACCAGGGCAAAAATAAGAAGGGCGAATTACAAAAGACTAGACCTCCGTCTGAGAAGAAATCGGTGACTTCCAGCAAGAATCAAGAAGTCAACGACAAAATGATGGAGAAAGCGGCAATAAAAGAAAATGATGATGAGTTTAGCGAAAAAATGCCAAACACCCCGTCAACATGCAACAATCATCTGACGGCCATTGTGGACTCACTAAAAGACAAAAAAATAGAAATTCCCAACAAACGACTGTCGTCGTTATCCTCGGCGATAAAACCCTCGATCGGAACTTCACTTGGACTAACATCCAAAGGAAGCCTAGTCCATCCAACCAATTTCGCAACCGACGACCTCATTCCGGACCAAACAGACCTACATTCCATTCAACGGTCATTACGAAATCCACGTAAGAAACAACAAAAAAACTTCCGCAACTTTTGAACTATCATACGCGGAATTTAAAACAACGCGTCTTCCCGATCTCACTCCTCATCTCCCTAATCAATAAAAGGAGATTTGTAAGAGAAGAAAAGGCAGTTGTTTAATTGATGAAAAATTGGTTACTTGGTTACGTTACCTCTGTGTTCGTGTTCATCCCTGTGTCTCCCTCTCCAGCATCCACTCCATCCCGAGTTCTATCCTTCTTTCTTTTCCCCCCCCCGTTTTGTCGCTTTCATCCGCTTCCTGTCAGAGAAAACCGTGGAGTGCTGAATTCATTTGGTCAAATCCGAAGCATCGTCTTCTCGTCCTCCTTCAGGGAACATCCTCTCTCTTCTTAAACCATGAACAATAGTAATTATCTTAATATCGTAAGTCCACATTAGATCCCGCTTTCCATCAATTCTCTCTCTAAAAATATTATCCTATCATCTATTAATTCTCTCCATCTTCTTTATCTCTCTCTCACTATTCACCTTTCTCATCACCATATTTAATCCTCTTCCCATCGCGATCACCCTCATCTTCCTTATCCTACCCGTTCTCATCTCTCTATCTAATACTATCTATCCTATATCATCTATTCTGTCTTCCCTATCTTATTCTATACTCTCTTATCATCCTTTCTATCTTCTCCAACATTATTCTCTCATCTTCCCATCTATTCCCATTCTTCTACCTCTTATATTCACTGACTTATTCACCGTTCCATCATAATAATAACCATCCTCAATAGTCTCTCTATAAATTATCCTATTCATCACATAAATAGAATATCCTCTCACCCATACTCCTTCTCTTCCCACATATAATCCTATCTATTTTAAAGTATCTATTCTACATTATTCTCACTGATATCATTTTATAGGTCCTCCATTAGATTGTAGGATTATCATATAATTAAATCAGTCGAAGTTTATATCATACTTTTTTCACCTCTTCATTACATACATTGACGTGTCGTTTTCGTGCGTCGTTAAAACACAAAGACGATGGTCAAAAAAAATTTATAAAACTGAACTCACAAAGATAAGATATAATAATCAAGTATTGTGTAAGTATCGGGTCGATCCACAGAGAGCAGGGTTGACTTTATTCGTAGAGTTGACTTGGTCAAACTTAGGTTTAAAAGAAGCTTTAAATAGGCGAAAATAAGAAGTGATGAATAGAAATGATATAAATACACCTAATAAGAAGTTTTAAGAATTGAAATCTCGGATTTGACAGAGAAAAGTCAAAAGTCAAAGTCAAATCGTTGACTTTGACCAACAGTATGTGTACAGTAAAATCAGAGAATCAAACAGGGTAAGAAGATTACCAAAATTATATATTTGGAACTAGAGAGAAAATGGAGTTTATTGGTATATAGTTCGTGATTTTTGGATAAGAATTGGATTTACTATGAATTATTGAAAATCGAATATCAGAAAATCCCCAAAATGAACACCTCGGAGGAACTCGTCAAATTGACCAGTCAAATAAAATCCAAATCTTAAAATTTATATGTCATTGGAAAGCTAAGAACCAGAGGAATCTAAAGAGACCAAAATGATTGAATTCTGATTTGTAAATTGAAAGTAATTGACCCCGAAAGTCAACATTTGACTTCTAATGATAGATGAACAGTCCTCGGTCAAATGTCAAATTGAAGGGTCAAGTAAACTCGGAATTCGATGAATTTGCTATCCACGGAAAGCTGACGAAAATAGAAATCCATTGAAAACAGAATCAAGTGATTTAGAATTATAATCAGAGAGATATCCTATTTTTAAAATCAGCAATTTTTCGGACTAAAAATTACCAAAAATGAAGAACAGTATGAACTACTTTGCGAAATTAAAGATCTAAACCTAATAAAAATACAAATTACCTCTTGATAATCGATCGAACCTCACTACTAACCCGATTGCCGCAAGAATGGGGCCTCAATTCTCGTGGATTGAAGCGAATTTGCTCGGATTCTTCCTCGTGGACGTTTTGAATTCAAGGGGAAAATTCGATGAAATCAAGTGATGAAATCGTGATTATCATGCTTCAATTGATGCGTCTCTTTACACTTGGAAGGAGAGGATCACGAGAACTTAAGACCTTCCTTGAAATTCGCTTAACTTCTTCACGAGTCGATCAAAAGTTAAAGAAGAAAGGGAGAAGTACATGGGTATTTAAAGAGAGAATTGGGTCTACGATCGTGGGTAATTAGCGCGGTTGTGGATGCGATTTCTCGGCGTCGAGGGTGCGATTCCGTAGGCCTGGCTCGTGGCTTGAATTCCGCGATGACTCAGTGATGCAGGACACGGTGGTGACTACCCTCGTGCCTGATCAATGGGACTGAGGTTGACCGGAGGTAGCCGGTCAACCCTAACCTATGGGTAGGCGAATCCTAGACTATAAACACGAGACCTCTAACCTAAGCCTAAGTGCAGGCAAGCGTGCCGATCAGCGGAGTCGACTCCGGGTGACCCGGGGAAACTCGCGATGATGGGTAGGGTGAGACCCTCTCGATCCACGTCCAGAGGCGTGGAAGTCGCTCGTCGTGGGGTAGCCAGGAGGCTGCAGCCCACGCTCGGTACCGGACCTAACGTACGCATCAGAAATCTCGAACCTATAATCGTACTACCCTATCTACGTCGTCCGACGGCGGTGGAGACGAGTAAAGGAAATGCTTCGAAAAGTAATTAACTTGAAAGAGGGGTTGATGCTAACCTGCGGGGCGCGAGCCCGGTCGGTCGGGGCGGGGGAGATCGTCGGGCGCGGCAGCGATGTCGGACGCCGGGACGAGTCGGCGAGGGAGTGCAGGGGAGCGATCGGCGCGGGGCAGAGCGATGACGAGTCGTGGCGAGCCGGACGGGTCGTGGCGAACACGGGGAGGCGGGAGACGGCGTCCGGGCCCGGCTCGGAGAGGTCTGGGCCGGTTGAGGCGGTGCAGGTCGGTCCGGACCGGGCTGCAGGTTGTCTGGGCGGCTCGGGACTCGTGGTGGGCCGGTTCGGACGGTCCGGACCGGCTCCGGATGGGTTGGACGGTCCAGGCGGACTGGACCGGTCGGGGTCGGGCCGGTCTGGACCGGCTTGGACCGGATTCGGTCTGGTGAGGAGCTGGGCCGGCCTGGCTGGGGTCGCCCGGGGCGGCTTGACCCAACCAGGGGCGGGCTGGCTCAGACCAGACCTGGGGCGGCCGCAGCTGGCCTGGTGCGGTCCGGGCCGGTTCGGGCTGGCTCGGACCGGCTGGTGGCGTGGGTGGGGTGATCCGAGGTGGGCGATTCCCTGTGAGTTGACTCAGCGGGAATCGTTCATTTCTCACCTTGTCGATTAGGGTTTCGCGCAGGGGGTCCCGGGCGGCGCGCGGCGAGGAGCAGCAAGGCGATGACTCTGGCGCGCTGGGAGGTTAGCCGGGCGGCGGATCGGGGGAGAGGACGGGGCGGGCTCGGGCCCTTGCGGGGACGCGTGAGGCGAGCGGACGGTGGCGCGGATGGTCGCGGAGGGGGTTGCGGGAGGAGATCAGGGAGGCGGTGGCGTCTGCGGCTGGGTGAGGCGTCGACGGCGACGGGAAACGAAGGCGGCGGCTGCGAAACGCGACGGCGGCGGGTTCCTGGTGGTCGAGGGGAGGGGAAATCGGGGAAGGAGGAGGAAGGGTGGCGGCGGTTGGGAGGTTCGCCGGAGAGAGTGGTGGAGGGGGAGATTGGGAATGACGGTCCGGGGAGGAGGAAGGGAGGCGAAATCGTGGGGAGGAGGTTGTTCGGAAGCGGCGGCTGGGAGGTTCGCTGGAGAGGGAGGTGGAGGTGGAGTTGGAGATGGAGATGATGGGGGTGGAGGCGGTGCTGAACAGCAGCAGCGGCGGCGGAGCAAGGGCGGCGGCGGCGGCTCAAAGGCGGCGGCGGCGGTGCTAGGTCGGCGGCGGCGGCTGGAGCAGCAGCAGAGGTATCAGCGTGGCCGGGGCAAGGAGTGGCGGCGGTCGTCGCGGCGGCGGCGGCGGCGGCGACGGTGGTTGGACTCCTTCCCCGGCCTTCCGTGAGCAGCCACTCGAGATGGAGGAGACTCCTTTCTTTTTCTCAAATGACGGCTGGCGTTTGTGGGGGGGTCCCTTCCCCTCTTATAGAGCCCTTGGTGGGCCAAGAGAGGAAAGGGCCCACTTGAGGCCCACAACCCACACCCATACTCATAGAAATAGAATAAAAGGTTCACAAAGAAGGATGGGCTTCACAAATGGGATCCCGAAAAGGGAAGAACCCACCCGGAAGCCTAAAGGGAGAGAAGAAATAAACGAGGACCCGCTTAAACACGTGCGGGTAAAAAGGTCCATAATAAAGAAATAAAGAAGTAAAGATAAGCGGATAGATCCGCGCGCGCAAAAGGGCTCCTCCGGCGCCGTGGTATTGTGTCTTGGTGGCGACCGGGGTCGTACGCCACCAATCCTCCCGGGGTCGGAAGAACTCGACTCCGTCGAGTTAGCAAGAGAAGACGGCAGGGGCTCCAAAGATCTGATCGTAGTCGCTCTAGGTCCACCTCTGAGATGTATACGTCGTCCTCCGATGGTCGGTCTGGCCAGTGCACAAAGAATCTCCACGAAACTCCGTCCCCTGAAAAGTCAATTACCTCCCGAAAAATCTCCTCGACTCGCTCGTGCCGATCGGGTGGTAACGCGGGGAAAGTGGACTTCCAGGCAAACTCTCTCTCAAAGAATGGGCCGGTAGGTGAAGGCTTAACGTCAGATGAAAGAGGTGGAGCTGGGTGCGATGTCAGATCCATCACATGGAACGTGGAGCTATTCCCCCACGAAGGAGGGATGTCGACGACATAGGCGATCCCGCCTATCCGGGAAAGGACTCGAGACGGGCCGGTGCTAAGAGCGCTGCCAGGAGCATAAAGCTCGGGCCTCAGCCTAACCATAACCTCGGTCTCCCACCTGGAAGACCCAGGGGTCGACAGTGCAAATCGGCAGCTACGCTTGTACGATGCATACGACTCAATACTCTATCATGAATGTCCTGATGCAGCGACTAACATGCTTTGGGCAAATGCGACTCGACCCTATAAACTCTAACATGAGGGTCGAGGGGAACTATGTCTAAGGGCTTGCGGGGTGCTAAGCCATGTGCAATCTCGACGGGGCTCACGCCAGAGGTATGGTCGGAAGAGGGGGGGTAGGTGCACTCGGCGCGTAGTAGGATCATGTCGCAAATGATCAAGCTCGCGCTGGCCGATGACCAAAGTCGTTTCCTCACGCTACGATTGACGTCGTCGATCTGACCGTCACTATGAGGATGATAACTGCTAGAAAATGTGGGCTCAGTCCCAAGTAAGCCCATAAAAGTCCTCCAGAAGTGACTAGTAAACCGCATGTCGCGGTCTGAGATAATGGACATGGATAGTCCATGTAGGCGCATAAGTGATGGCGCGCCTACCGAAGATGCATCGTCGGGCAAATGATGGCTGACGGGCAACTGGGGTGGTAGGGTCACATCCACTAGTGATCTCGGAATAGCAACGCTAATCATGTCCCTCATCGGTGTGCTCGTCAGGGTGCTGGCTGGAGCGGGGGCCTCGACGTGTGCGGGAGCGGCTGGCCTGATCGGGGTGTGATCAATCAGCTCAGGAGTGTCATCGCACTCGTCTGCCAGGGCCTCATCAGCGAGATAGACATCGTCGCCTGAGGGAACGTCATCCTCATGGGAGCCACGGTCGAGTCCCTTGACCTCGAGAAGGAGGTTCCACAAAGGACACTGGCTCGTCCAATGTCCCTCGCCCAAACACTTGAAACAAGTGGTGTGGTCTTGGGACAAGGGCTGTCGATGCAGTGAGGTGCGTCTGCAGGTGGTGGTCGCCGGGATGGTGCTGACGCTACTGACATCTTGGGTGTAGTCCGTCCATTCCCGATGCTAGATCGTATCGGTGAAGTCGAGGTGGTCGGACTAGATCGCGTAGGAGCAACCCTCGTAAGAGGCTGAGATGGAGAAAAATCGAAGTCATCGGTGGGTCGCACCATATGCTCCATGTGCTCCCGGACAGGCATCGTGCCCTGCCTGGGGAATGACGTGGACTCATACTCTCGAGGAACATACTTGTTCCTCAAGCGTTGAGCCATATCTATCCATGAAGTGATGGGCTGTCCTCGTCGATAAGCTGCATGACGCTCATCCTCCCAAAAGATCTTGGCGTGTCCGCCAAGTCTCGTCTCGGCGTACTCAACGCAGAGGTCGTCATCCATGCGATAGTATCGAAAGTAGGATTTCATAGCGGACTCCCAATCGATATAGTCTCTAGGCCCTCGAGAGCCATAAAAGACTAGATCAACGGCGCGCATACCTTTCAATATGGAGGCACTATGATCCTCGTGTCGCCTATCCCGATCGTCGTATCGGTCTGCGCGGTAGTCATCACCAATGTCGTGGTGGGGAGGACTCCGGTAACGCCTATGATCGGGATAACGCTCATGATCGTGATAACGATCATAACGTGCGTCCTCGAGTGCACGAGTGTAGTCTCGTGCACGCGGATAGTCGCGATGATAAGCATCGCGATCTGGCGACTGACGGGCAACTCGCCGATCGAGATCGTCTCATCGGGGAGGGTCACCTCTATATCTAGAGTAGTGTCGCTGATCCTGACCCTGATCACGATCGTGGTGTCGATGGTCGTCATAGCGCGGTCGTGGCGGTGGCGGATGGGGTGGGTCGTCCAAATGAGCGCGATAGGCCTGTCCGCGGCGGTCATATGTATCCTGGGGCTAACGACTGTCCACTCGGTCGCGTCCATCGTCATGGCGTGGGGCGCCTCGACGACTAGGCTCATCCTGATAATAGTGGTAGTCAGGGTAGCGGTGATCGTAACGATCACTACTGGGGTTCACGGGCCGCCGGGGCTCGTGAAACTCTAGAGGGGCCTGACTAACAGGCGGTGTGGTGAGCCGTGCGGATAGTGGTGGCAGCGGCGAACGGGCTCGATCATCCAAATGAGCTGGGTAGGCCTGTCTGTGGCGACCATAAGCATCCGAGGGCCAGCGATGGTACACTCGGTCGCGACCATCGTCGTGACGTGGGTCGCCTCGACGACTAGGATCATCTCGATAATCATAGTAGTCGGGGTAGAGGTGATCATAATGATCACCATATGGGCTCACGGGCCGTCGGGGCTCGTGAAACCGCGGGGGAGGTGGCTCCGAGGCATCACACAAGTGCCGTGAAGAAGGGGATCCTCCTCTAGCTCTGGCGGAGCGTGTCTCGAATGCCATGATGATAACCTAGGGGTGCCTATATGATGCAATGACCTAGATGATGTCCTAACTACGCTACGGAGGCTCAGGTGAGCGTCCTCAAGGACCGGGTTGGGTGAGAACCCAACAACCTGGCTCTGATACAAATTTAATGCAGGACACGGTGGTGACTACCCTCGTGCCTGATCAATGGGACTGAGGTTGACCGGAGGTAGCCGGTCAACCCTAACCTATGGGTAGGCGAATCCTAGACTATAAACACGAGACCTCTAACCTAAGCCTAAGTGCAGGCAAGCGTGCCGATCAGCGGAGTCGACTCCGGGTGACCCGGTGAAACTCGCGATGATGGGTAGGGTGAGACCCTCTCGATCCACGTCCAGAGGCGTGGAAGTCGCTCGTCGTGGGGTAGCCAGGAGGCTGCAGCCCACGCTCGGTACCGGACCTGACGTACGCGTCAGAAATCTCGAACCTATAATCGTACTACCCTATCTACGTCGTCCGACGGCGGTGGAGACGAGTAAAGGAAATGCTTCGAAAAGTAATTAACTTGAAAGAGGGGTTGAAGCTAACTTGCGGGCGCGAGCCCTGGCTCGGTCGGGCGGGGAGATCGTCGGGCGCGGCAGCGATGCCGGGACGCCGGGACGAGCCTGGGCGAGGGAGTGCAGCGGAGCGATCGGCGCGGGCGGAGCGATGACGAGTCGTGGCGAGCCGGACGGGTCGCGGCGAACACGGGGAGGCGGGAGACGGCGTCCCGGGGCCAGCTCGGAGAGGTCCGGGCCGGCTCAGGGGCGGTCAGGGCGGCCCGGGACCTGGCCGGGTTGTCCCTGGGCCGTGCCTGGACCGTGGTGGGCCGGTTCGGGACGGTCCGGACGGTTCCGGATGGGGTTGGACGGTCCCAGGCGGACTGGGACCGGGTCGGGGCGTCGGGCCGGTTCTGGGACCGCTTGGACCGGATTCGGGCTGCGGTGAGGAGCTGGGCCGGCTGGCGGGGTCGCCCGAGGCGGCTTGACCCAACCAGGGCGGGCCGGACCGGGGGCGGGCCGGGCTCGCACTGCACTGGGGCGGCCGCAGCTGGCTCCGGTGCGGTCCGGGCCGGTCGGGCTGGCTCGGATCGGCTGGTGGCATGGGTGGGGTGATCCGAGGTGGGCGATTCCCGTGAGTTGACTCAGCGGGAATCGCTCATTTCTCACCTTGTCGATTAGGGTTTCGCGCAGAGGTCCCTGGGCGGCGCGAGCGAGCAGCAAGGCGATGACTCCGGCGCGCTGGGAGGTTAGCCGGGCGGCGGATCGGGGGAGAGGACGGGGCGGCCGTCGTCTGGGCGGAGTGGATTCGGGCCCTTGCGGGGACGCGTGAGGCGAGCGGACGGTGGCGCGGATGGTCGCGGAGGGGGTTGCGGGAGGCGATCGGGGAGGCGGTGGCGTCTGCGGCCGGGCGAGGCGTCGACGGAGACGGGAAACGAAGGCGGCGGCTGCGAAACGCGACGGCGGCGGGTTCCTGGTGGTCGAGGGGAGGGGAAATCGGGGAAGGAGGAGGAAGGGTGGCGGCGGTTGGGAGGTTCGCCGGAGAGTGTGGTGGAGGGGGAGATTGGGAATGACGGTCCGGGGAGGAGGAAGGGAGGCGAAATCGTGGGGAGGAGGTTATTCGGAAGCGGCGGCTGGGAGGTTTGCTGGAGAGGGAGGTGGAGGTGGAGTTGGAGATGGAGATGATGGGGGTGGAGGCGGTGCTGAACAGCAGCAGCGGCGGCGGAGCAAGGGCGGCGGCGGCGGCTCAAAGGCGGCGGCGGCGGCGCTAGGTCGGCGGCGGCGGCTGGAGCAGCAACAGAGGTATCAGCTCGGCCGGGGCAAGGAGTGGCGGCGGTCGTCGCGGCGGCGGCGGCGGCGGCACGATGGCGTGGGGCGGCGGCGGCGGCGGCGACGGCGGTTGGACTCCTTCCCCGGCATTCCGTGAGCAGCCACTCGAGATGGAGGAGACTCCTTTCTTTTTCTCAAATGACGGCTGGCGTTTGTGGGGGGGTCCCTTCCCCTCTTATAGAGCCCTTGGTGGGCCAAGAGAGGAAAGGGCCCACTTGAGGCCCACAACCCACACCCATACTCATAGAAATAGAATAAAAGGTTCACAAAGAAGGATGGGCTTCACAAATGGGATCCCGAGAAGGGAAGAACCCACCCGAAAGCCTAAAGGGAGAGAAGAAATAAACGAGGACCCGCTTAAACACGTGCGGGTAAAAAGGTCCATAATAAAGAAATAAAGAAGTAAAGATAAGCGGATAGATCCGCGCGCGCAAAAGGGCTCCTCCGGCGCCGTGGTATCGTGTCTTGGTGGCGACCGGGGTCGTACGCCACCACTCAGCTTCAATTTTCCTTCCAAAACAACCATAATCGGGCCACGTTTTTCACCTCGATCAGGCCACGATCGCGCCACGATCAGGCCATGATCGGGCGTCGATCGTGGCATGGATGCTTCGAAGACTCCCGTCAGATCAATTAGGAGGCTCGGCGCTTTGATTCCACGCTGAAGGTGCAACGATCGCGGCTCGATTGCGCCGCGATCGCGGTTCGATCGGGCCGCAATTGTGGAGTTCTTCCAAGCGTCGTCTACGCCGTCGGATTCGAATCTGATGCTCCAGATTCTCCGCGAAGAGAGAGAAGAGTCAGACTCCACCGTAGCCGTCGGATCACTATCGAGAGGTGAGTCCATCGCCAGCCATCCATCTCGACGAAGATCGGACGCTCTCCGCTCTGCCACGTGGCGAAAGGTGAGTCCGTTGATCGCGTCACTTATGCAATCTTTTACGCACGTGTTTTAATCGATGATCGCGTGGACTCGGGTCCACGCGATCGTAACCGTCCGCGAAGAGAACTGACGCTCGCCACGCGTCCACGTCGCCTGCAACGTAAAACCGTGTGGGAACATAGTCCCACACGGAGAAAAGAATACCAACTGGCGCCTATAAATGGGGAAACGAATTCCCCTATTAATTGTCTTTATCTCCTCTATACCAGAATCTACACGTGGCGCCCCACACAGGCGCCCACGTGGCTGTGTGGCCTCCCTGCCACTTGGCCACGCCGCGCCTCTTGCGCGGGCCACCCGGGCGCTGCCATGTGGCCTCAGTGCCACGTCGCAACCCGAGTTGGTCTCGCGCGCCACGTCACTCTGGCCCTTGGGCCACGTCAGCCGCCGTATCGCCACGTCAGCACCTACAGGTAATAAGACCCCTTTTTTCGCGATTTTGTTAATAGAAAATAACCCTAAAAAAATAAATAAAAATCAAATAAAATTCAGAAAAAATGCATAAAACTTCAGAAATTCATGTTTCTCAAAATAGAACTTATTTTAATCTCAAATTTTCTCCATTGGATCACAAATTTCTTCCTTTTTAATATCATGCCATTTAAAATATATTTAGAAAGAAGAAATCAAGATGACTTATAATTTAATTAAATCATTTCTCATTAAACATGCTAAATCATAAATTCATCCTAAAATCATCCTTCCAAACATTTACTAAAGTCAAAACGCATCCCATAACAGAGATTAACTTCTATTACTTTAAACAAAAGATTAATCATCTATTAAGCATGAAATTATCCCTAATTTATGCATAAATATCAACTTTAGTGAAATGACATGCCAATGGAGAAAATTCCTAAAAAGTATGATAACATGCATCATATTCACATAAAATAAGCATGAATATGAGTTAATTAGGGTAAGAATTCAAGTTATAAATGCATGTTATCATACACACACTCACATTCTCACCTCACATTCATCGTCTTTCTAAATTATCATACATCAGCATGTGTGTGCGTGACACATATGCACGGATTTTATTTATACATTATAAGCATCCGTAATCGGATTTCGCTAACCGTCAAGTCCATTGGATATTATAAACTTTAGTAAACAGATTAATTTATTATGTGTGGGACTATCTTCTCTTGTTTTTATTTCAAGTGACATGGCGACACGTGGGACATCTGATTGCGTGAGTTAATCACATATGGCGGATGTCACTTACTCAAGAGGGTACATGGTAGCATCTTATAACGGATTGATTCAATTAAATGGATTTCAATCATGCGATCCATTAACCCCGTTATAATGACTGAAATTAATCACAATCACTGGATTCATCAACTTATTGCTATCGTTAGATGGAGATCCAACGGATGCAATGAATTGACGAACGTCTTCACACGCACGATGTGGGCGCATCCTGACGCTCGATCGCCAATTGGACGCTCACAACTTAATCGCATCGATTTGCCAAACAACGCGTCATCTTTGACGTTGATCGTGATCAGACCGCTGCTCCGACGGTTACGCTCAAAATCCTCTATAAATTCAATGTTCTTTGCGACGGAAACAGGACCCTTGGATTTTTGAGTGAAATCGAATTGTCTAGACACCACAATTCGATAGTCATTTGATTTCTTTCTCTTCTTGACACGTTTCTGCATTGGAGGAGTGTTTGAAATCAGAAATTGATCGAGGGAGTAAGGAGAAATCACATCTTGAATGCCATCTTCGTCTTCGAAAATCACGGAATGAATATCCATGCATCTGGCGATTAATTGGATCATTTTGAGTGCGACTTTGGGTTAGATTGCGTATTTTCATCTTAGTCTTTCATCATTTAGCGTAAGATTTACATTTTGAATCGTAGATTAAGTTTAATTTTGTTTTAATTTTGGTTTTCAATCAAATTTTGCGATCAAATTTTCTCTCATTTTCAGACTTCGATTTGATTTGATTTCTCTCATTTTCAAACTCTGCGAATTGTAATCCAAATCACTTGATTTTTGATTTTGTGGATTCGCAATTGAGTTATCTTTCTTAATATCATAAATTCCCCAATTTCTAATCTCAATTTTGTCGTCTGATTTGATCGAATTTCAAAGATATCTCTCAAAATTCCGTAATTCTCCGTGGATTCGACCCTTATTTACCATTATACCCTTCAACTCATGAATTAATCTTTAAATTGGTAAGTTTGGAGTTTGTTTTGACAATACATCGTGTGTATTCAAGGACCATACACATTCGTTTCGTCAACTCCCTCTTCTATTCCTCCTCCACCCACCCTCCACTCTCTCTCTCTCCCACACCCGTCCACTCTCTCTCCCGATGCTCACCTTATTCAACCCGGCTCCCCACCGAATTCCGCTCTGCGGCCTACCAGAAATCCATCCATCACCATTCATCCTCTCTCTCCCTCCCTGTCGAATTTCACCCCGATCTCAAATTCCCCTCTCTCGTCCTTCCTGAGACCTTACTTCTCTCCCCATATCGCGCCACGCCTTCTTCCCTCTCCACAACGACCCAGCATCCTCCTCGAAGCCCTCCCTCGTCTCCTCCGGTCGTCCCGTCTCCTCCCCTATTCTCTCTCTCTCTCAACACCCTGATCATCCCCTCGTTCGAGACATGACCATCCTCCCTCTCACCGCCCAAAATTCTGCTCACCGTGATCAGCCCATCCAAATTTTGTCACCCAGCAGCCCCATCCAAATTCTGTTGCCCACGCTTCCCGAATTTCCCCTTCCTGTGTGATCCCGCTCGACCTCCGCTACCCCCACTCCGATTTCCCTGTCCAATTTACCCCTCCCAAATTCCCCTCTCTACTCCCCCTCCTCTTCGCACAGCCGAAACCACCCAGTCACCCTATGATGACATGCTATTTACACATGAAATTACATGATTATTAATCCAAATAAAGGCATTAATTATTCCAAATGTATGCATGTTATCATATTTTATGTATATTTCTATCATTTTTTATCATTTCATGTTATGATCTTAAAATACATCAATTTATAGATAAGTATGCATAAATAAATATTATAATTTTAATCCTAATTATATTTAAGATCATAATCATGTTTTAATGATGAAAATATGAGAGAAAAGATCATTATTAACATTTATGTATTTTTATAAATTTATTTTATAAGATACATGAATTTATTAAATTAATTAAAATTCCTTCTCTAATTATTTAATAATTTAAATTTTTATAATGATAGATTATTCAATTTCTGAACCAAGAAATCAAATTTGAACTAATTTGCAGTTCTATTTTGAAAGTTATGATTTTTACAATTTATAGGAATTTTTCTGGAATTTTTCTAATTTTTATTTAAGTGTATTTTCGATTTTTAAGTATTTAATTTAATTTAAAAAAATGCAAAAAGGGTCTATATTTTTTTGCAAGCACACGTGGATGCGACGTGGCACGCAAGGCCACGTGGCATAGCCACGCGGACCCGCGTGAATGCCTGCGTGGCACAGATGTATCATTTATTCATATATACTCGTAATAGTATGGTTATAGTACATATAAGCATCCGATAGTTCGGATTTAAGCTAACCGTCACGTTCGCTCTACATTTTAAACACGCAACTCTCCTTAATCTCTTCCGTGTGGGACTATGTTCCCTCTGTTATATTTGATTTCAGGCTATGTGGCATGACGTGGAGCGTCGGATGGGAATCGGGATAAAAAGTGTGCGTTGATGCGGTGGACGCGAGGTCCACCCGATCTTCAAATCGCGCACGTGACTTAAAAGTGGCTTAAGTGAATTAATCAAGACCGTCTATCAAACGAGTTATAATGGTTAGGATTAATCGCGATTAATGGACCTTACAATTAATCGTGACTGCTGGATGAAGATCTGACAAACCATCAAAGCGGCGCATCCCTTCAAGTGCACAACATGGACGCATCCTGACCTTCCATCTTTGATCAAACGGATGCAACTTAAACGCACCGTTTTGATCAACAGACGCGTGATCGCGACCGTTGATGGCAAGGCGCCTCTTCATCGGACGGTCGCGCCCAAAATGATCTCTTTAAATACGTGTTCTTCGCGATGAAAGAACTCGCCCTTGAATCTTTGAGAATTTCGAACTGTCCAGACACCAATTCCAGTGCCAATTCAATTTCTTTGTGTTCTTGATGCATTTCCACATCCAAGGAGTGCTTGAGATTTGATTTTGATCGAGAGACAGAGGAGAAATCCCATATTGAACTTCAATTTCATCTTCAAAAACGTGGAATGAAAAGCCATGCATCCGGCAATTAATAGGATCATTTTGAAGGCTACTTTGGGTTAGATTGTATGTTTTCATCTTAATCTTTCATCATTTAGTGTTCATTTTACATTTTGAATCATAGATTACGTTTAATTTCAGTTTAATTTCAGTTTTAATCATTTTTCGTGATACAAATTTTTTCCTATCTTCAGATTTCGATTACTCTACGAATACTTATCCAAATCACTTGATTTTTGATTCCGTGGATTTGCAATTGAGTTATCTTTCTTAATGTTATAAATCACCCAATTTCTACTCTCAATTCGTCATCCGATTTGATCAAATTTCAAAGATATCTCTCAAAATTCCCTAATTCTCCGTGGATTCGAGCCTTAATTACCATTACACTCTTTAATTAAATTGATTAATCATAAATTGGTAAGTTTAGGATTTTTTTGGACACTATTTATTGTGTATTCAACGACCATACGAGTTAGTTTCATCGCCTTACCTGAACCCTTACGACGGCTAGCCTCACCTCCCCATTTAGTTCTGTTGATTTCTCTCCCCCTTTCTCACCCCGCTGATTCTGCATGATCACCCTGTGGATTCCTATTGCTACCCATTGAATTCTCTCATTTCCCATCACTAAATTTGATTGTGCACGAATTTGATCACAAAGCATGGACTCTTCCCAAATTCATGCATGAATTTGTGCATGAATTTGCCCAGCCACCAGAGTCGTCCCAAACATCGTGCCAAATTCACTCGCCCGAATCCAGAATTCCTATCGAATCTCCTTCCAACGCCCCACTTCTCTACCGAATTCACTCCGACCACCCTTCTGCTTCACTGCCGACTTCATCCTCTCTCATCTTGTCAGATTCTCGCCGTCACTCCCTCCTCCACTTCCCCTTGCCCTACTGAATTCACCCATCGCCCCATTCAACAATCACGAATCCAACCATCGTGAATTCATCGACGCTCATTGACATCACGGAATCCTACCTGACGCTCCTCTCTCTCTGTGTCCCTCACTGAATTCAACCTTTTCGAATTCGATTTGCGAATTCAAACTCAGAATTTCTCTCTGGATTCAGTCCGTTGTCCAGAAATTTTTCCTGTCGTCACCTTGTGAAAAATCCCTCCGTCACAAGTCTGACCCCGTCCCACGTCCCTGCCCCCTCCTCATACCTTCGCCCAAGCAGCCTTGCCTAGCCGCTAGTTCTCACCTTGTCTCCCTCCAAATTACCCTCTCCACGCGTCGATTGCCACGGTCACACCCCCCTCCACGCACATCCCTGCGCATGTGTTCACGCCCGAGCCCACGCGTGCGTTTGCACTCGCGACTAGACCTTGTCGGCCGCACACCTAATTGCCTCACACCATGAGGTCGTACCTGCTCCTTGACTGTGGCAAACAAACGGTCCATACCCACACGTTGACCCTCCCCCCATCTATTTCTTTTCTCTTCTGCAAATTGAACCGCTCCCAATACCTGCGCGCGCGTGAAGCCCTTCAGGCCGGAAACGCGCCCGCACGTTCCTTGCCAATCACTTGGATGCAGCCACGTCGCTGATAAGAACATAAGATATAGTTATAAGCACCCATGAATTGCTCTTATGTAACTCTATTAAACTCTTGAACATAGCATCTCCTCTACTATCTCATAACCTAACTGATGAAGAATTATCTTGAAACATGAACACAAGGGTTCCAAGTGAACCTATCCTCCTCCTCCTCCTCCTCCTCCTTATCTACCAACTTGAGAAATTATCCATTTATTAAATGGATGAATAAGACCTCTCTAAATAATTAAAGAGAGTGTAGATCTTAAGGGAATTACCTTCCCTACTTCCCTATTTTACACTGATCTAAAGATTGACTTGGTCAAAGCATTTAATATTTATCTTTAGAAACCTAGAATTCCTTGAGTGGACCAAGTCAACCACCATTTTACCTTAATATAGGGTCCTTATTTTCCAAACCTATCCACCATATCATAGGTACCTTGTATAGTTATGAACAATGATCTCAAGAAACATCAATAGGAACGTAATTGATAATCCCACTCCTTTTCTCTTTGAAAACCACCCTTAGTTAGAATTTAGGAGAGATCTATATATTAATTACATATGGAAGACATGATCTTCCTGTTTTACCTCAAGACAATTCCCAGCTAAGTCATCAGTTGTCACAAGATTGATGAAGAGTATTTCCATTTGGATATCACCTCTACGACTGAGGAAAACAACAGTAGTACAATCTACCTAAGATGACCATTAGAACAACTTCATCAAAACTATTCACGATTTTCTACAGAGTTATGAAGACAATCAGCTTAAGGGAAATTCATACTGAAGAAAAGAAATTCCAAATGGAAGGAGAGAAATCCACCAACACTATCCTCGCCCGTCTCATCATTCTCTCCTTTGAAATGACATCTTCCAGTTGAGGAAGGATATAACCTATATCATCTCAACATCATAAAAGGGTGCAACAACCGTTCCAATAATCAGAATCTCTCAAAGGTTGAAGTTCATTCCACAGCTCACCCTACTACGAGACTGATAACGTGAATATATGGGAAATCATCCCAGCATGACTGAGTTAACACCTTCTGGATGGGCGATGATCGCAAATCATCGGGAAATCCAGTTGATTCACGTGCTCCCCTCTACTGTTGTAGAACAGGGAATAATCACGAAGATCTCCTAGACGATATGCCATTACTCCCTCTAATTAAAGATGAGGAATTCACGGTCTTGAAGACTATGATGACGATTACGACCTGATTGAATTCTTACGGAGCTCAGCAATGAAAGCTCACGCGCCGTCAGACAAGACTGAAACCAAAGGAGTAAGTCCCGAAGGAGTAAGTCGAGATACCGTCGAAGAGAAAGTCAACACCGGTGAATAGAGTTACTGCCTGACCAGCGTGGATGACACCTCTGTGCGAGCTCCTCCGCACTTCTCACGCTGGAGTGACGGAAGAAATTTTGGAATATGTTCTCAATGCCCGGATACAAGAAGCCTATCGTTAAACAACAGGCTTCATTTGTTCAAGGAAGACGATACGTATACACGCGTATGAGAGAAGTCGGAAGCAGCATTCATCGGACAAGAACCTTCTCTATCGAAATCTCCATCAGCGACGTCAAGCGCGTTTATGCGAGGGTGATTTCTAACTATCGTCCGGAGCGGTAATCTCCGGCCAGGACTTAATCTTGACAGACATCCAAAGAAGCTCCAGTCAAACTAATTGAAGCCTCAACCGATAATTTTACCACTGACCGGAGTACTTTTCAGTCAACGGTCATTACAAAACTCCCCGTAAAATATGCAGAAGAGTCCGCGAATCTTGTAAACCGCTCATACGCGGAAAGTTAAGGCAACGCGTAACTTCCCTCCTCGACGTGACTCTTCACATTCAGTCATCCCTCTCTCTTATTTCTCTGCTATAAAAGGAACGATTGTAACACAAATCGGCAGTTTTTTATTGATGAAAACTTCTTTCTTTTGAAACGGATATGTTCGTGTGTTTATCGTGCCTCTCCCGTAACACTCATCCCGAGTTCTATCTCCCTTTTCTATCTCCCTTTTCCCTTTCTGTCCTCTTTCTTCCACTTCAAGTCCGACGCAAACTGAGGAAATCTGGATCTTTTCGAGAAGTTCACGATCACACTTCCCGTCCATCTCCAGGTATTCATCCTCTCCTCGTCTAAACAATGAAAATAGTTCTCTCTCATATCATAAGTCCACGTCAATGTTCTTCCGAATTCTATTTTTCCGACGCGTGATCATGACTGAGAAGTCCTTCCAATATTTCTGCTATATTACCATTACATAATAGCCATTTATCTCCCGTCGATCTATTTCATCATCCTCCCTCATAAACCGACCATTCTCATTATCTAATATACATTATTTAATATATTTAATATACATTATCTTCTTTCTCCTCACATCCCTCTTCCTCATCATGATTCTTACATAATCATCCTACCTAATTATCCTCTCCATATCTCCATATTCTAAAACTATCATCATCAACACTATTATTTACATAATAACGATTTATCCTAAGAGATATCTCCTCTGAATTATACACATTCATTCCTACTTGATATCATTCATAGATCCTCCCCAATTTTTAGGAATATTAGTATTTCTAAAATATCCTACATCACTAACGTTTCTAGAATATTAGTGTATTGAGAGGAATTTATTTTACATGACTTTTGCCTTTACATTTTCAAGAAGTTTACAAGAGGAAGGGCAGCAAGATCCTCCAATGGAAGTGTTTAGAAAGGCATAATGGGCTGTCCAAAGGAAGAAGGGTGGGCCCAGTCAAAGGAAATGTTAGCCTAGCCGAAGTCGAGACTCAGGAGAATAAAGGGGGAAAAGCTCTATCAAGAGTTTCTTCCTCTGCCTCTTCTTTTGTTGCTTCTTCTTCCTCATTCCTCGCTGCTACTTCTCTCTCTTAGGGTTACAATTTTTCTAACTGGGAGTTTTTCTCGTCGCAATGTTGTGAAAGAATCAAGAAATGATAGTTTTGCTTTCTTTGAGCTTTGTTCTTCTCTAATTTCTTAATCACCCTTCCTACGAATCCCAATAGATCCCTCTTTGATTCCCACTATCTCCATTCTGTTCTAATCTGCCACCTAGAAACTCTTTTTTTCTCTTTCTTTGATGTTCTCGCTCATGCTCTCCCCGTCGTCTCCAGTTTCCGATTCTTATCTCTCTCTGATGGAGAATTATCCCAAAACATGAACACAAGGGTTCCAAGTGAACCTAGATATGCAGTAAGGAAGAGAAACCATTCTCAATTGCAACAAAATACTATACTCCTCCTTACTCATGAGTTTGAGAAACTCACCATTCATTAAATGAATGAAGAAATCCTCTCTAAAACAATGAAAGAGAGTGTAGATTCAAAGGGAATCATCTTCTCTCCTTTTTCCATTTATAAACTAGTTTAAAGATTGACTTGGTCATATGCAATTAAACCTTCATCCTTAGATACTTAGAATCCTTTGAATGGACCAAGTCAACTACCTCTTACCTTGGTATAGGTTCCTAATTATCAAACCACATCCACTATGTCATAGGTACCTTGTATAAACCCATGATCTCAAAAGTCAGTAGAAAACATCTTGTTTTAATTCCCTTCTTCATTGAAAAACCACCCTTAGTTAGTAGCATAGGAGAGATCTACATCTTAATTACCTATGGAAGAAAGTATCTTTTGTTCTACTTCAGAACCAAGCTTTTGCATGAGTAAAACCATGCATCTACTTAATGAAAATCATCACAAAAGCATTAAGAAACCACATCAACAAATATTGTCAAGCTAATACTTCACTCAAGTGATTATGAAGATATCTACAGTCATGAAATTATGACAAAGGCTAAAGCATGAATGTAACTTGCACAAAGCGCATGAAACTCAAAGAAGATGCTACCAAGAAAGAATACTACCACCCACGTAATCAAGACCCTCACGGTCCTCCAAGGACACCTCAAGGGCAACGAGATTTTGGATGAAGAATATCGCAGGAGTATTATGAAACGTTGAGTCCTCCACGACATTCTTGTTATTCGACTCTATAGGATTTAAGTCTCCTAACAAAAGATGGCAAGACTGCAACAACCTCCCAGCATTACTGTTATGGACAAAGACCGCAAACGGATGGAAGGTCAAACCTATTTTCACGTTCGCTCCCCTGCTGTTGTAGAACAGAGAAAGACAAGACAGTTTCCCTGAAAACAACTTAAACAAGATTATTCTTCACTATCGCGCGAACACAGAAGAAGACAAGGCTCAAAGGACTTGAAGCAAGAGACACTTGTCAACACTTTCACGGGTTCCCAGACTTCTCTTCAACTTACCTAGGAGACTAGTGAGAATAAGACAACATGATATCAAGATAATTCGGACGCGCTCAAAGGTCAAGCCGACCTTGTTATCGATGCGATCGTATAACGATGTCACCACCCTCTCAATGATAATCTGAAACTCCCAAAGGAAACCCAGTCAACTTCACCGAGTCCGCAACCGTTGACCTCATCACCGCCCACAAAGAACAACCTCTCAGACAACGGCCATCTAGAGATCCACGTACGGAGTATCGCGATTTGCCTAACTTCTCATACGCGTACAATCGTCACGAGGCGTCCCCTCATTTCCACGCCCTTCTCTTCCTCCTTTAAGAAGACGGATGTAAATAAAAAACGCAGTTGTTATTGTTGAATGAAATTTTATGTGTTCCATGCTTTTCCCGTGACTCCTCCGAAACCTCTCTCCGAGTTTCTATCTCTCTTTCTTTTCTCCCTCCCGTTCTGTCCTCTTTCCTTCATCTCAAAGTAAGAATCATCAGAGGAAATTATTTTGATCATGGAGTTATCTCATAGCGTCAACTTCAGGTCAGACAAGGTATCATCCTCTCTCCTTTATTCCATGTATGATAGTTCACATAGACGGTATTGATAACATGCAATTTCATGCATTAATATCATGCATTTAGTGCATCTTTTCTTTAAAATATAATCATAAATGCATGTTATCATGAGTTAAATTGATTAAATTGATAGTTTCTATGTTTTAAAGGATATTCTTGATTTTTCATAAATTACTAGCATTTTATGAGCATTTAATGATATGGATTTATCAAGAATATAGTTTTCTTTTATTATTAAATAAAATTCCTATTTAAAATGCATTTATGAAGTGTATTTATAAAAAATACATTTAAAATACATTTATCAAGAACATTTAGAAATTCTCTCTCTCTTAATCTTCCTCTCTCTCTCTCTCTCTCTCTCTTAATCTCTCTTTCTTCCTCCTTCCTCTTCTCTCTCATTGCTTCTCCCTCGCTCTCTCTCGCGACGGAATTTCTGTCGCGAGGAGAGGCGAGAGGAAGAGAAATTCTTTCTTCTCTTTCCTCTTTCTGTCCTCTTCCTTGCTCTTCTTCTCTTCTCCTTGCTCTCTCTCTCGCGACGGAAATTCCGTCGCGAGGAGAGGCGAAAAAATATAAAATAAAAAATAAACATAAATTTCCTTCTCTCTCTATTTTTCTCTCCCTCTCTCTTCGCGACGTACGTCGCAAGGAGAGGCGGAGGAGTTCTTCACTTCTCCTCCTCTTCCTCTTTCTCTCTCCCTTTCTCTTTCGTTCGCGCACGCGTCATCCCTCTCGCGACGTAAATAATTTCCGTCGCGAGAAGGAGTTCTCCTCCCTCCGTGTTTTTTCTCCCTCTCTTTCTTCTCTCTCCAGCTCTCTCCCTCTTCAACTCTTCCATCTCCCGACGGATTCTCTCTCTCTCCCTCTCCTCCTTTTCTTTCTTCTTCTCTCTTTCTCTCTCCCGCGTTCTCCCCTTTCTCTCCTCCGTCTCGCGACGGGATTTTTCTCTCTCTCGCGACGGAATGTTCCGTCGCGAGGGGAGATTTCTTCTCCCTTTCTTCCTTCCTCCTTTCCCTTCTGTCTTCTCCTCCCATCTCCACTTCTTCCGCACCATATTCTCCCTCTTTCTCGGGCGCGAGAAACCCCGCTCGCTCTCTCTCGCGCACGTCCTCTGAGAGGAGAGAGGAGATAGATGGAAAAGAGAGACGAGAGAGCTGAGGGCATTTAACGTAATTTTTGCGTCTTTTAGCGAAGTTTGACCAGGCGCGATCTGAGGAGAGAGAATTTGAACGAGTTGACCGGCGCGATCTGAGGAGAGAGAAGGGCAGATCAACGGCCCGAAACGCTCCAAGTTAAAATCGCGATATCTGACGATCCTGATGGAGTTAGGAGCTGAAATTTTGTGGGCATGATCGTCATTTCAAGCTCCACGAATCTGCTGGGGTCGATTTAGTTCTGAGACGAAAAAAGTTAGGGTTATCAGTGTTTTTATTGTTTGCTTCTAGCATTGGCTAGCCAGAAGGAAAGAAAGCGTCAATGGATCATTGTTCATGTGTTGAACTTCTTTCTCAGTGAGTTTCTTCCCCTTTCTATTCATTTTTCGTGTTGAATGCAAGACGCCAAGTCCGGGCGAAATATACGGCTCTCGAAGGTATGTTTGATTAGGGAGCATCACTAGATCGTATTTTCATCACGAATGTTTAGATTAGGATCGGTTTCTATCTGTTTCTTCTCTTTTCATCATCTGTTTATCAATATTTCTCATTGAAAAACCCTAAAAATTATTTTTTCATCATCGATCAAGGGTTTCAATCTCTGAAAAGAGTTCGGAAGCACTTGTTTGGTTCATTTCATCTCCACACACATTTTCTTCCTTTCATTGATCATTTTCGGTTTCTAAATCTAAAAATACCAAAAATAAGCTTCTGATTTCAATCTCTTAACCATCCTCCCTGTGGATTCGACCTCGACTTGCCACTGTCCTAATTTAAATATCAGATTTGAAGAGTTGAGTATAAATTTGTTTGATACGTAAAATCGCGCATTCAACGACCGTGTTTTTACGCATATCAGGTATCATAAGTGCATCGTTGACTCTATGATGGAGAATTATTTCAAAACATGAACAAAAGGGTTCCAAGTGAACCTATTCTCCTCCTTATTCATGAATTTGAGAAATTATCCATTCATTAAATGGATGAAGAAGACCTCTCTAAATAATTAAAGAGAGTGTAGATCTTAAGGGAATTATCTTCCCTCTTCCTCCTATTATACACTGATCTAAAGATTGACTTGGTCAAAAGAAAGTAAACCCTTATCCTTAGATACTTAGAACTCTTTGAATGGATCAATTTAACCACCCTTTTACCGTTGATATAGGTTCCTAATTATCCAAACCATACCTACATATCATAGGTACCTTGTGTGAATAAATGATCTCAAAAGAAAAGAATAATAGGAACATCTTTGTTATCCCATTTCCTTTCTCTTTGAAACCTCCCTTAGTTAGAATTCTAGGAGAGATCTATTTACTTTCAACTATGAAAGGATAGTATTCGAAATCTACCTCAAGATGAAGCCTTTGCATGAGTAAAATCCATGCAATTATGAAGTTATTTGGGATAATTGTAAGCAACATGAAGACACCTTATGAAGAATATCATCAAGACAAAGCCTTTATGCATGAGTATACCATGCATCTACTTATCGATTCTCAATATGAAGGATCAACCTCCTAATTATCCAAGACTAATATGAAGACCATTCAACATGAAGACAACTACTCAATGGTCTCTAAAAGATCCTGAAGAGCATTCATATATTTGACAGTTATTATACACGAAACTACCACGAGAGAAGAGTAAACAAGGAGAATTACCTTCCTTTTAAACAAAGTTTGGATGGAGATCAAATTCTACTGCACATCCTACCTCTCTATTGTCATGGAACACAGATAATACAGAAGCTATATGGAGAGCCATTCACATAAAATAATACTGCCATGATCGAAGAAAATAGTGAAGACTCTTCGAGACAATTATCATTGCTACCAAGACCTTCACGGAATGAAGCTTCATGCAAGACGGGTTAACTCCCATGAGATTACCCTTCGAGACTTGAGAAACGAGAGTATGAAGAAAGCTTATGAACACAGGTTGCGCGCACAGTTCAATCCAAAATTATCCCCACGACAACAAAATCCAAATAGTCTCCACGTCGTCGGCCAACATGAGCACAAAGAAAATATATCACAACATTCGGGAGCTCAAACTCATGGACTACTTCTGGTCTTCCCTCGGTGCCGAGATACCATCATAAATCAATTACCTTGGCAATACGAGCTTTACTGATACTGCTGGTTAGAAGGTGAAGCACAACACCCGGCGATCTCTCAGAGTAATCACAAACAATGCTCCTCCTGACGAAATCCAAACCGAACACAAAAATAGAAGAATGCAGACTCTCCATTGCAGAAATGAGATTCCGCGACTCCACAGACGAGTCTATTACAAATCCGAAGAATAAAGAAGATACCGCTGACGAGCCAAAAGGAAGGAGATTACACAGATAAGGTTGACTTTTCCAACCTGTCACGTTTCAGCAAGACCGACTCCGACACTCTGCGACAGCTACCAGAAAGCGCGACATCTAGGAAGTTCAACAATGACAATACCTCATTAAATGAAACCGAACTCACGTCCCGATATTCACGTGGGTCAACAATCGAGACCAGGACTAAGATAGGAAGAATCCACGACGAGACGTCTTCCTACTGATAACCACTTTTACCATCAGTGGTTACATCCCATGACAACGCTCCACGATTCTTTCCTCTCTCTCTCTAGACCTCCATATCCATAAAAGGACGACTGTAAACAAAAAAACAGAAGTTGATTATTGATGAAAATTTTGGCTTCGTGGGTACCTTTACCCCTGTGTTCGTGTGTTCTTGTGCCTCTCCCATAATACTATCTCCGAGTTCTACCTCCCTTTCCCTCTCTCCCTCCTTTTTGTCTGCTTTCACCATTTCAAATCTGAAGCATCTCGAGGCTATCCGATGTTAGCGGGAGTAATCCAACGACATCTCTTCTTGTCTTCTTCAGGTAAATCATCCTCTCCTCTTTCCCATGTTGATAGTTCATCTCCAAATATCTTAAGTCCAACACAGTCACACTTCTCTCGTTTTCCAATCTATCTCATCTCCCTTCATCTCTTCATATCCGTCCTCTTATTTCTTTCCAGTCTCTCGTATTCTTTCCCGTATAATATCTACATTTCTCCTTCTTTATCTACGCTATCTTCCGCTCAGTCTCCTATCTACTTCGTCTCTCTTTATATTTTCTATCTTATATGATCTATCTTATATTATCCATCAATACTAAATTCTCTCCCATTATAGATATATCAAAATAATTATTCTTACTCATTAAATATTACTCTTCACTCTCTCCATTCCATTATCCTACCACCTTTGCAATTATCATACATTAACTTCTCATTCATATAAATTAATATTCCCTTTATGATATCATTCATAGGTCCTTCAATATTTTGTAGGATTATTTCTTAAACATATCATCACCACCATATATAGCATCATATTTGAAATTATCCTACATCACTCTATCTTATATCTGTTCTCTCCCTATCATTATTATTATCATGTCCTCTTTTCATTCTCTCCATCTTCTCTAATCCGCACGCTATTCTCCATTCATCCCACGACTCCTTAGTATCCTATCCGTTCTTCTTGTTTTCTTAAACACTATCGTTATCACTGCTGTTCACTCATATAATTGCAATATCCTTAATATTCTTCTCATTAGTTTTACTCTTCTATCCATTAACCGAATCCTCTCTCACCCATTGTTCTCCTCTTCAAATCTCTATCATCGTCATTATCTTCCGAATCCTAAACACATTATCCACGTCCTACATTAATTAATATGCACCTTAATCATCCACATTGTATCCTCTAAATTCTTCTCCACATTCTAAACTTATACTAGTTCAATCCTCTTCTTTATACACACAGTATCTCCCTTCAGTCATCTTATTTCCTCCCCTCCATTATTATTTCTTACCATTATTCCGATAATCATCTCTCCGATTGTTCCTCTTCCACTTACTCACTGATACATAACTTTAATTATCCATATTATCAATATTTACTTCCTCTCCACATTTTAGAATTATCATAAGAACAAATCTTATTCATTTAATAATATATAATACCTTCTCTTTAAATCTCTTCTCTTCACATTCATATTATCATCTTTATTACCATCTTCTTCTCTCCTATTATTTTCCAAATTATTCTCTACCATATCTTCTCTGAATTATAAACTTATTCCTCACTGATATTATTCATAGGTCCTTCATACATTTGTAGGATTATTTCATAACTAATATCAGTAAATATTAACTTTATATTTCACTCATTTTCCATTATCTATCTTCATAATTATATCATCATCATCATGCATATTACCATTTCAAATTATCCTAGATCACACTCGCTCTAGATCTCTCTCCTCTACTCCATCGATCTCTCTTCCTCTCTCCTCTACTCCATCGATCTAGTCTCTTAGTTCCTATTTTAATTTCCCTCTCCCTCTTCCTCGCGCTCATCTGCCTCCTACATTATTTATTTTCCTCTCCTAATCCATTGATCTCTCAATTTAGATCCTTCTCCCTCCGTTTCTCTCCCTCTCCTTTGCAATCACCGTCTTGCTTTTCTCTCTCTTTCGCCTCTCTCTCTCTTCTGTATCTCTAACTTTTTGTATCTCTCTTCTATTTTTCTAACTTCATCTTGTATGTCCCTCCAACAATCTCTTGCACTTACCCTCTCTATCTTCCGAACGCTCCCTCCCTCGTTCTCTTCTCTTCTCCACATTTTCTTTTCTACTGTTTAAGCTCTCTCTAATTCCGCTCTCCCTCTCTCTCTCTCTCACGATCTCTCTCTTCCTCGCCTCTTCAACTCCTTTCTTCCACAATTCCGCCCCAGCTTTCTCTCCATCTCTCCAGAATTTCCATTTTCCCTCTTTCTCGCTCTCTCTCCTCTCTCCCTTAAATTTATTCCATTGTTCTAACCAAAATGTTAGCTCCTTCTCTCTCTTAATTTTCCGTTCTTCCCTCCACTTTGATGGCCTGCGTTTCCCCCGTTTTCTCCTCACTGTCTTCATCGCTCCTCTCTAAACCTCTCTCATTTTCGCCCTCTTCTTGTATATCCAGTTTATTCACCTCCGTAGCTTCTCTCTTTCATTTCTTTTTTTATATTATCATTTCCGATCCCTCTCTCTCGTAATCGCTCGGATCCCTCTGATTCTTCCGATTTCTCTAGACCTCTCTCTCACATTCTCTTCCTCCTACTCTCTCTCTGATTTTCTCTTTCCCTCTTCTCACGCATGTTCCCTCTCTCTCTCTTCTGAGTTCGACAATTCCGCTCTTCCTCAAACTCTGTACACGATCTCTCTCTCTCCATCACGCCTTCTCTTTCTATCTATCTCTTTTGCTGTCTTCTCTCATGACCTCATGCACTCCCTCTCTTCCTCACTCCTCACACTCTCTTCTTTCCCCTTTCTTGTTTCCAATTCGGTTCTCTCACACTCTCTGGCCTCATCCATTTTCTCACATTCTCCTTTTCTCAACCTGGCTATCGCCTTCTCTTCTTCAATCTCAATCTCCCTCACATTCTTTCGTCATTTTTTTATTTCCCATGCTGGTCTCCATTTTCTTGTCTTTATTTCACACTTGTCTTTTGTTGTTTTTATTTTCTTCCTTCCGCCTAATCCCTCTTCTTCCTTCTTCTGCGCCATACTCTCTTTTTTCGCCCCCTCTCCAGCTTGCTTCTCCTCATTTTCTAGCTTATGTGCTCTCGCTCCCCCTTCCTTCTAGATTTCTCTCCCCTAATCTTTCTCAACTTCCATTTCCCTCTCTACATCTTTTCATTTCTCTTCCGCTCTCCATCTACTTTGTCTCTATTTATGGTTGTCATCCTTTCTTTTCTGCTCCCGCTTGCTCTATCCTTCTCTATCTCTCGACCTCCCTAATTCCCCAAATCGACTCTTCCGATCTTGCCCTCTCTCTTTCTTTACTCTCTCCCACTTTACATTAACTCTCTAATCCCTCTCTCTCATCACATTCCTGTCTCTCTAGTTATGTTCTTTCTCAAAATCCACATTCTTTTTATCTTCCTCTCTCTCATTCTATATCTAGTTCTCTCTTTCTAATCTCTCTCTCTCCTACCCTTTATAATCTCTCACTCCTACCCTTTCTAATCTCTCTCTCTCCTACTCATTATCCTTTTCTATTTATCTATTTTATTACTCATTCTCTCTATTTATTTCCCCTGAAAACATCCCCTCTCTTGCTCTTTATTCTCTCCATTTCACTCTCCCTCTTACTACCTTTCTCTCCCAATTGCCCAACTTCTCATCTCATGCTCTATTTCTTTTTCCCCTCTTACTTCTTTTCTTTCTACATAGTTTAGATTTCCTTAGTTATTTATTCTAATACTTTTCTGTACTCTGAATTTAGGATCTTTGTATCTGTAGGTTCACTTCAATCATCGATCAAAATTCCTTCCTCCCACGGTCAACTTGAAGAGTTGACCACCAATCTTTCATCTTTACCGTCATCTCTATTCCTATTATTGATATTGTCGTGGCCTAGAATCCTTGTTGATCGACCTAGAAAGCTATACGCCTTTATTATCTCTATCTGGACTTAGTTTTCTCGAGTATAAATAGTAAATTTGTGGGGCTTAAAAACACAATGACTTTGAGCCTATCAGTCACCCGCCGCCCGCCTTCGTGCTCACCTACTAGCTGTGTGTCCTCGTGTTTCCCCGGCTTCCCGTGCACCGACTGACTATACTTGACTGGCCCGCGCTTTGCCGATCCGTATCCTGCGGGCCTGCCCCTTACCGCCGCCACCCCATCACTCCACACTAGCGCATGCCCGGAAGACAACCTCGCGCGTGGTTCTGGTTGCACCTGTGGTCGCCACCCAGCCCTCGCCAGCAATAGGCCCATTGCTGGTGTGCACCCGGATCTTCTTGCTTCTTCTTCCCCTTGGATCCGTGAAGCACGGCCATCTCACTCCTTCCCAAGAATGCCCCTCATTCTCCCAAACGTCGCTGATCCGGACCACTTTTCTCGTCCATTTCTGTAGTGCATGAACGATCTCCCTTGTCTTGACCGATTGGGCTCGCGCCACGCAGGTTAGCTTCAACCCCTCATTTCAAAGTTTAATTACTTTTCGAAGCATTTTCCTTTACTCGTCTCCACCACCATCCGATGACTTAGGCAGGGTAGTAGAAGTAGAGGTTCGAGACTTCTGTTGCGTACATCAGGTCCGGCACCAAGCGTGGGTTGCAGCCTTCAAGCTACTCAATGACGAGCAACTTCCACGCCTCTAGACGTGGACCGAGAGGATATCACCCTATCTATCACCGCGAGTTTCCCCAGGTCTCTCGAAGTCGACTCCGCTGATCGGCACGCCTGCTTGCACTTAGGTTTAGGTTAGATACCGTACATAGAGTCTAGGACTCACCTACTCGTAGGCTAGGTTTGACCGCCTTATCTTTAGTCAGCCTTGCTTATATTGATTAAGCAGGAGGGTTTTCACTACCCGTCCTGCATCAATATATCTTTCTAGCTAATAACTCTTTAGACCCAATAAAGCTTATTGGTCAATGTAATAAGGCATTTATATTAAGATACTGACTAATTAATGAAATATACATTGAACCCAATGACTGTTGGAGTTGCTAGCTTATTTGGTGCCAAGCTACACCATATGTTCTAAGAGATATAGAGTATATCAAAACTTTCATGTGGAACCTTGTTATCATTATTGACCATGTATGTATAATCTTTCGTCCATGCAAACTCGTGAATGACATAGGATATGGTCAACTATAAAACCCTAATTAGTTATTCAAATTAGTATTGATGTGGGGAGTATAACATCGAGTATATATAATATTTCTCAAAACATGCATGTTATATTTATAATTACATGATTACTAATGCAAAGTAAGGCATAAAATATTTCATTCTTATGTATGTTATCATATTTTAAGCGCATAATCATCATTTATTGCAATTTAAATTATAAATCTCAAAATGCATCATTTTAAGGGATAAACATACATCAACAAAAATGAAACTTTAAAGAAGATTATGACATTTATATTTGATATTATAATGAAATTTTATATACAAATAATAAGTGAAAGTATTTTGATACACATTGATTTTTCTAGTTTTATTTTCCAAAGAAAATGAGTGTATTTTTAGTTAGAAAAATTATTCTCTTGTTCTTTCTTAAATTAAAATGCATAAAGTGATAGATTATTTAATTTGCGATAAAGAAATTTGGATTGAAGAGGAGTGATATTTTGAAATTTATGAATTTTATAATTTTGAGGACTATTTCTTGAATTTTTTTGGATTTTTTTAGTATTTTTTTAATATATTTAATTAAAAACATTTAAAAAGGGGTTAATGAGTCCGTGGTGACATGACAGATGATGTGGTATGCTTGCTTGTGTGTAGTCATGTGCACATCATTAATGATTAAGTGCCCTTTAAGGGCATAAACTAACGATATAAATCATGTATCTCTTTATATGCAAAGAATTTATTAATTTCTTCAATGTGGGACTATGTTTTTATTTATTTTATGCATGTGACCTTGTGCAATAAAGAGCGTTTTATTTTTTTCATTTAATCGACGTCATTGATTGATGGAGAATTATTTCAAAACATGAACACAAGGGTTCCAAGTGAACCAATATTCCTCCTCACTCATGAGTTTGAAAAACTCACCATCCACTAAGTGAATGAAGAAAGACCTCTCTAAGCATTGAAAGAGAGTTTAGATTCTAAGGGAATTATATTCCCTCCTCCTCCTATTTTACACTGATCTAAAGATTGACTTGGTCAAAATAATTTAAACTTTTATCTTTAGATACTTAGAATTCCTTGAATGGACCAAGTCAAACACCTTCTACCTTGATATAGGTTCCTTATTTCCACACCATATCCACTATATCACAGGTACCTTGTATAGTTATAAGTAATGATCTCAAGAACCATGAATAGGAAACCTTTTGTTTTAAACTCTCTTCCCTTGAAAAACCACCCATTGTTAGAATTATAGGAGAGATCTACTTGATATTACCCTTGAATTCTATCTCAAGAGAAAGACTTTATGAAGGTAAACAGCAAGAGGAAAGTTACTGTTAGGTCGTGAAGGCTATTCTCCTAACTACCACGATCCTCACAAGAGCCTAAGAGAAGCTTCATAGATGAAAAGGAAGACCCAAGCTGAAATATGGAGAGAAACTCGACAAGCTTATACCTATTATTCTATGACCATTATGAAAGCAAAGAAGATGTCAAAGTCAACCAAGAAGAATTGAAGGACTAATCCAGCAAGGAGAAATATCTCTCCTTTTCAAAACTTCCACATGGCACTAAAAATTCAAGAATATGGAATATCAAAAGTCTCAATTTATCTCAGATGATTATGAGGACAGTTTTCGTCAACAGGTCCTCACAACCTCTACAGATACGAAGACCCCCGAGAAAGGAATTTATAACCACCCCAAACGTCCAAGATCATCATGAAATTAAGGACTCTCCATGCTTCAACCGTCTACGATCATCAACACAAGGTTAAGGCGTCTTGAGAAAAATCTAAAACTGACAAACTTCTACCTATGGGAACAAACTCTCCGTGGTCAACAGAACATACATGATCAGCATGCCTTAGTATAAATATGTTACCGAGATCTGCAACCTCAGGAGATGGTACAGAGCTCTTCAACCCTTTCTTTACTGAGTGAATGCCGTTTGTGAGATCTGCATACTTTCTCGGCTGTGATCTGATTATGTCATTCATATGATATTTACAAAGGGGCGCGACGTCCAGAAACTCTCTTGACTCTCGTGGCATCACCGCGAGTAACCAAAATTACACCGTGAGCCTACGAATACATCATCATTATCCTACAGCCGTCAACATCGACATAGACCAACAGATGTCCACAACACCACCTACAAACTATCCTCAGAAGATATTAATTCCGAAGGATTATCATATGTTTGTCAACTCACCAATCGATTGCTAAACGTCAACAAAATATCAGCGACGACCCGTGACCGCGTCATCGAGCACTATCGAGATAAGATCACGAAACGAAGCTGCCGACCTCCTCGAAGATAATCCGAGTCTTCTTAAGATATCCAGTCAACGTAACTAGTTCCGCATCCAATGAACTCATCCTCAACGAAACAAACTCACCTTCGGTCAATGGTCAATACAGAATCCATGCAAGAAACAAAGGAATTTCCGCCACCACTCATACTTGGAAATTTAGATCGATAAGGTGCTTCACCATAACCTCTGTTCTTCTTCTATAAAATATGAAATTGTAAACGAAAACCAATATGTTGTTTTTGATGAAAAACTTGGTTCCTTTTGGTTACTATTACCTCTTTGTGTTCATTGTTTCTACCCGTATCTCCACCATTCCCCTTCCGCAAACCTCTTCGAGTTCTCTCTCTCTTTCCCTTTCTCCCTCCCGTTCTGTCTTCTTTCAATCATTTACCGTCAGAAGTTGAATCAAGGAATGTCTGCATCAGTGGAGCGATTCGGGAGCATCGCTTTTCCTGTCATCATCAGGTATCATCCTCTATTTTCTCTCTCCGTGAAATAGTTCAGATATCTAATATCATAAGTCCAACATCTGACTCTATTCTGGTTTCTCTTCCATCACAAATATTTTCTATCTCTCTAATTTCTATATTATAATATATCTTTAGTCCTCTCTTCGCTTCCTTCTTTCACTCTTCTGATCCTTTTCATTATCCTCTTCATTAAATATCCTATCTCATCTTCCCTACCTATTCTATCAATCTTCTCTCTCATCCAAAATATTCTCATATCTGATAACCCTATTCTATCCTCTATTCCTTATTAATATTCAACTACCCGCGAGCGTACAGATCAATCCGTCACTAGAGTCACCTCCAACGGTAATTCATCCCCACTATAATCTTAAGTTCATAATTTTTTTAAGGACAAAGCAGGTCCACTACAGCATCAAGAGCAATAGCACGGAGATATAAAACATATCTCCTATGCTGACTAGAGAACCTTTCGCGGTCCATCATAAACTCATGAATGTTGAACCTTCGGGGATAACCTTATCTTCCTCGCTTATTAATATTTCATATATAATCGCTATTTTATTTATTATCACACCTCCTCCACTCCCTATTTTTCTCTAATCTCTCTGAATTAATCACCTAGTTCTCAGTGATATCATTTCATAGGTCCTTCATTCATTTGTAGGATTATTTCTTAACTATATCATCATCTTCATACATATCTCCATTTCCATAATATCCTACATCATTGATCTTCACTTCAAGCTGTGGAATACATGGTGCATCACGGTTCGTGAGCGATTCGTTTAATGTGAATCACCTGATCTCTGCCATTCACCTGAGATTCATTGCGCCCAATGGACTCCCATAAACATGTGTATGCATTTAGAGCATTCGATGAAAATCAAACAAAAATTGTTACATGAAGATTTGTGTCAACGTGATTGTGTAACAAAATTTGGGTGCACCAATGAAGATCTAATTGTTATTTCTTAAAGATACTAATTCATCTCCCCTCTTTTAATCACTGCTAATGTGTAATTGATGCAATCACTTTCATCATCATGAATGGATTTGAACGTATAATTCTTTCTAATATAATACATGTTATCATGTTTTTATGATATCTTTACATTCATCATGTCATCACACTCATGTACTCATTTTGCATTTAATTAGTGCTGACTATGCATAAAGATGAGTATGCCTTGTCATGCATCATTCATTTTGGTTTGTATATCTTGAGACTAACCCCATTTGAATTCTTTGAAGTCAATTGGAAGAATTCTCACATTTTTAAGAGTTTCATGGATGCAAGGACATAGGAAAGCATATGGAAATACATGGAGACAAATTGAAATGGAAGAGAGGAGAATATGACTTCTTCATCGTTTTATGGGCCAAGTCAACTCTAAATCCCAAAAGGCAAAGGGTGTAATTAAGGGTCAAGGTGGTCAAAGGTGTGAAGAAAGGTCAATGATGATCAATTTCATTTTAAAATACTTATAAAGATCACCCTATCCTTTTGGAGGCAACCAATTCACTAATAAGTCATGGTAAGTCAAAGTTGGTCAACTTTCTCTATTTTATGGAAAGTTTACCAAGCTATATTGAAATATTTTTAAATGAAATTATTTTATATTTAGAATGAAGTGGAGGTCACCCTCTTAAGGTGGACGTCCTGCTCACTTAAGGAGGAGTTGGGAGTTACCTCTTTTAGGAGATGGGGCCCATAGTCTAATAAAGGAAGGTTATTACCTCCTTGTGAGGAGGTGAGACTGTTTCTTTAGAAAGTGATGGAGAATTATTTTCAAACATGAACACAAGGGTTCCAAGTGAACCAATATTCCTCCTTATTCATGAGTTAGAAAAAACTATCCATTCATTAAATGGATGAAGAAGACCTCTCTAAACAATTAAAGAGAGTGTAGATTCTAAGGGAATGATCTTCCCTCCTCTTCCTATTTTATACTGATCTAAAGATTGACTTGGTCAAACATTTAATCCTTATCTTTAGAAACCTAGAATTCCTTGAGTGGACCAAGTCAACTACCTTCTACTTTGATATAGGTTCCTTATTTTCCAAACCATATCCACTATATCATAGGTACCTCATATAATTATAATTAATGATCTCAAGAAAGAAAATTCAGTAGGAACACCTTTGTGTTATATTCCCTTTTCTCTTTGAAAACCCACCTATAGCTAGAATTTAAAGAGAGATCTAATATAAGAAACTATATCTTATTTATCCAAGACAAACCTTTTGTTGCATGAATATACCATGCATCTACCTGTGGTACTTATCATAAAGGATCTCCAAATCGTAATGAAAGCGATCTGAGGAAAGCTTTTGAAGAAGCGGAGAAGAATGCTCCTTCAGTTACAAGCATTGATGAGAATTATGAAGAATACTTCAATCAAAGAGAACATCTCTCCTCAAGGAATATCTCCACAGCTAAAGAATAGAATTAAGCTCAAGCTATCTATCTGATGAGAATAATACATATGTACTGAAGGCCTTCCCAAGGACACAAGTTTACCCTTGTCGCTGAAAATATGAAGACCTACAGCCTGCTATCACAGTACCGGGAGTTGCTTGGAAGTCGTATCACTAAACAGGAGGCCTATACCATGTTTACCTTCCAGCGGCAATTTGAGAATGGGAGTTAACCCTGACAACATCTTTCCGGAGATAGAGCCATGATTGTGTCGAAGGAAAGATTGCCGAAGAGTTCTTCCCGGAGGCGTTGACTTCACTGAGATCTATCGCCTATCCACAAGCAGCGAAGAAGATAAAGTTTGGAGCATATCGTGGGTGAGCCTGAGAATTTCTCTCCCAAAATTCTTTACGGGAGCAAATTAAATAAAGCATATCGCGTTGCGGATAAATTACGACGAAGCCAACCGCATGCACGTGTTCGCGATCGATCCACAACATTAATCCGAAGATCAGTGAGAGATTCATATTCTCTTTACGTGGATTACTGATCACGTGACGACCCATCTGCAACGTCCCACAATTTTGAAGCGTTGACTGGATTATCAACTCTGAATTAAATCTCGTCACGACGCCTGCAACCGTCAAAGCGACAGATATTTCAGAATCGCCCGCGCGCATTGACCCTATCAACGTGGAATATTGAAGACCTGAAGACATCCCTACGGAGGGCAGTTATAACCGCCCCACTTACCGTATCTCAACGCAAGAACGAAAGACTCCACCACGTGAAGATCACATCGTACGCGCGGAAGACCAAGAATTTCGGAAATCTTTTAACTACCCGACGCCACGACGTCAAGCCGGGTTGACTAGTCAAACAATACAGAAAATCACCCTTGCGACGCGACGCATCGCCGAAACCTCTCTTCTTGTATTTTCTATAAAACGTCAAATGTACACGATGAAAGAAGACGGTTTTTAATGATGAAAAATTGGTTCTTGGTTACTTTTTATCCCTGTGTTTGTGTTCTTTCCCGTGCCTCAACCATTCTCCCGCAACCTCTTCATCTCCGCGTTCTATCCTCCCCCTCTGTTCTCCCTCCATTTCTATCACCTTTCACTCATCTCGCATCAAATGCAAGCGGCGGAAATCTCAAATCATTTTAACGATTCAACGGGCAGTCACCTCACGATAAGAGAAGGTCACATCCTTACCTATTTTCATGATTGATAGTTCGTATTCCCAAATCGTAAGTCCACGTTAGACCGCTCTTCCATTCCCTCTCATCCAACCCAATATTATTACTAAAATACTCCATCTCTCTTTCTAAGTTCACCACTCTTCATTCTCTCTCTATCCTCTCTTATATATTTCCTCTCTTCTTACTTATAATCTCTATTTTATATCTTCTGTCCTATATCTCTTCTCATCACATTCTCTGTTATCATCTCTATCATAATTCCATTATCATCTAAACTATTTAACATTATACCTATTCTTCTCCTCTTCATAACTATAGTCTTATTCATTAATAATATATAAATGTATATATTATCTTTTCATCTAAACTCTTCTCTTCATACTTCTGAATTATTCTTCAATATATTCTCCCTGAATTATAAATTCATTTCATAGTGATATCACTTCATAGGTCTCCCCTAGTTTGTAGGAATATTATCAATTTTAGAAATATCCTACATCAGAAAGGGGTTAGGTTACCTCATTTAGGGGTAAGATAACCTCCTAAAGGAGGTAACCATACCCTTGGCCGTCCTTGGGGTGGTGCATCTCCACCCTTAATCATAAGAGTGAAGGATCTCTACCCTTGATCACCTAGAACCCTAAAAGACCCTCTTTATAGAAGGCTCTATTTTTTCTCTCCTCTCTTTTTTTTTTTGCTCTCTCTTAGCATTAGTGATTCCAGACGGGTAGGTGAACCCAGCAAAACCACGTAACTATAGGAAGGGGAGAGTTCTACGGAAGGAGATCTACGGGGACCTAAGTATGATGAAATGCTCGCTCGAGAGAGTATCCACAAGCTGCTTGATGGAGAATTATTTCGAAACATGAACACAAGGGTTATAAGTGAACCAATCGTCCCCCTCCTCCTCCTCCTCCTCCTTATCCACTAACTTGAAAAATTATCCATTCACTAAATGGATGAAGAAGACCTCTCTAAATAATTGAAAGAGAGTGTAGATCTTAAGAGAACTATCTTCCCTCTTTTTCCTATTTTACACTGATCTAAAGATTGACTTAGTCAAAAGAAGTTAAACCTTATCCTTAGATACTTAGAATCCCTTGAATGGACCAAGTCAACCACCTTCTACCTTGATATAGAATCCTAATTTCCAAACCACATCCACTATATCATAGGTAACCTTGTATAGTTATAGGTAATGATCTCAAGAAAAGTCAATAGGAAGCCCTTTGTTAATAAAATTCCTTCTCTCTTTGAAACCACCCTTAGTTAGAATTGTAGGAGAGATCTACATATCAATTTCATATGGAAGACATTATCCTCTAGTTCTACTTCAAGATAAAATCATGCATGATTACACCTAAAGTCAAGGCTGTCCAAGAGATTATGAAGATCATCCCAAAATGAAGACTTTATGAAGGTAAACAGCAAGAGGAAAATTAGTTTTAGGTCATGAAGGCTATTCTCCTAAACTACCACGATCCTCACAAGAGTCTAAGAGAAGCTTCATAGAAGAAAAGGAAGACCCAAGCTGAAATATGGAGAGAAACTCAACAAGCTTATACCTATTATTTTAAGACCAATATGGAAACAAAGAAGATGCCAAAGTCAACCAAGAAGAATTGAAGGACTAATCCCCCAAGGAGAACTGATGTAGCAGAAAATTGCTGCAAACCAGGATCTTGTCCGGGGCTTGGGCCTTAGTGGGCTTCCGGACGCTTCTGGGTTTCTAAACAATGGGCAAGGGCCCATTTTCCTTTTATTTCTTTTTTTCTAGGGCTTTATTGGGCTTCAGACAGGCCCACTTAATTTCTCAAAGGGCTTCAAAAGGCTCGCGGATCCTCTCTTCTGCGTATCAGGCCTCAAGAGAACCGGTAAAGAGATCCGTGAGGGAAACTCCCTTTTGCGCTTCGCGGGTCTGATGATACCCGTTAAAGAGAAAACTCCTCTTATCCGATAAGGGAAAGAGGGGTCATCTTCTTCCTCCCGACAGAAGAACAGGTGGCGGTGGAGGCTTCGGCGGCGATGGCGGCGTTCAGGCGCGACGGTGGCGGCTTTCGTCGCGGGAAGTAGCCGAAATGGTCGCAAGGAGTCGGGGAAGCCTCGGGAGCATCGAATGGCGGCGACTGATGAGGGGAATCTAGGGTTCCGATGAAAAGGTGGCGACGGTGAATCTTTTCCGAATGGCTTCAAATTGTGAGCGAAGGAAAAGCACGCCTAGGGCAACCTTCTCTCTGAAGGACGTCGTCAAAATTCCAGGTAACTTGTCCAATTAAATCGAATTTCTTCCTTCTCTGAAATTTCCTGAAAATCAATGAGTTAAGCCCGATTTTCTTCGAATTTCTGCAATGTCGGCGTGGAAGTTCCGACGGGGACGCAGGGACGATACTGGAGTGCTTCGATCCAGAAATAGAGAAGACGGTGGCGATGATTTGTCGTCAGCGTCGGGAGTTGGCGGATCGTCAGGGCTGCTTGGGTCAACAGGGGTTGACGGAATGCAGAATCATATGATGTGGACGAATGGTTTTACGACGCCGTGAGAGAAGAACGTCGCAGAACAACCTGAGAGGGGGAAGAGACGAACGAAGAAACGAAGAAGAAGAGGGAGGAGAACCGTTGACCGACGTCAACTACATTTCCAAAAATTTCATTTCAACAACTTGCTTCAAATGTATTACATCCTTTCAATTTATAAGGAACAATAGGAAGTTATGAAACTGTCCTAAATATGAAAAGGTGTCATCGACGGGATGCTTTTGGGATAACCTCCCAACCCACCAATAACTCCTCTTTGAAAAGGTGTGATGATGTGGCACCTCTGGGTTGATGACACGTGGCGAGGATGTGCCACTTTGCTGACGAGGCTTGAGCGTTGACTTTTCCTTGTCTTGAAATGTTGACTTCAAGGTTCCATCTTTGACCACTGAAAGGTTGACTTTGAAATTCTGGTTTGACCATCGAAGCTTTGACTTTTGATCAAGGGTTGACTTTGACCGAAAGGGGTCAAATTTGCTCCTTCATCAAGAACTCTCTCTCCTTTTCAAAACTTCGACATGGCAGTAAAAATTGAAGAATGTGGAATATCAACAATCCCGATTTATCTCAGATGATTATGAGGACAGTTTCCGTCAACAGGTCCTCACGACCTCTACAAATACGAAGACCCCGAGAAAGGAAATTTTAATCACCCAAACGTCCAAGATCATCACGAAATTAAGGACTCTCCATGCTTCCACCGTCGACCATCATCAACACAATGTTAAGGCGTCTTGAGAAAAATCCAAAACCGTTAAACTCCTACCGGCGGAAAAAAACTCTCCATGGACAACGGAACAGACGTGATCAGCATACCTTAGTATAAATATGTTACCAAGAACTGCAACCTCGGGAGATGGTACAGAGCTCTATAACCCTGTATTTACCGAATGAATGCCGTTCATGAAAATAATAGAAGCACCTAGATGATATCTACATACTTTCCCAGCTCCTTCCGACACGGATTCCTTCAAGGAAGGCAAAGTGTCATGCCTAAATCGATGAGTTGGAGTACGAGGGATGCACGTCTAGGATCCGATTCTGTCGTTCCTATGATCACTACAAAGAGGCGCGACGTCCAGAAATTCTCCCAACTCTCGTGACATCACCACGCGCGACTGAGATTACACCGCGAGCCTACAAATACATCATTATCATCCTACAGCCATCAATATCGACACAGACCAACGAACATCCATACACCACCTATGAACTATCCTCGGACGAGATTAATTCCGAAGGATTTTCATCTTTTCGTCCATTCACTGAGTAATTGCTAAAGGACAACAAGTTCGGTCAACAGAATATCCGCGACGACCCGTGATGACGTCATCGAGCAATATCGAAATAAGAACGCGAAACGAAGCTGCCGACCTCCTCGAAGATAATCCAAGTCTTCTGAAGATATCCATTCAACGTAACTGACTCCGCAACCGCTGACTTCATCACCGACCACAGAGAACAGTTCATTTTCAACCACCATCAAGGACTCCACGTGCGAAGAAGAAAATATCGCGATTCACATGCTTTTTCAACTGCCACAAGACGTCCCATCGTTTCAACTTTCTTCTCTTCTTCCTTAAAAGGGTGGATGAAAATGAAAATGGAGATGATGTTTTTTTGATAAAGTTTCAGTTACCTTTGGTTACTTGGTTCATTTTACCTTCTGTTCATCGTCCTCCCTGTGCTTCTTCCGCAAACCTTCCTTCTTCTCCAATTCTATCTCCCTTTCTATTCTTCCCCTCTGCTGTCCTCTTTCACACACCTAAACGGTCGGAAGAAAACGATTACAACTGGGCCGTTCCGTGGAATCTGGTGGTATCGCGTTCCATTCATTTCTAGGTAATTGTCCTCTCTTTCTTTTGTGAGAATAGTTCATATCCAAGATCCGTAAGTCCACATTAGGTGCCTTCTTCATCTATTTCTTATGATATCCATTCCCAACTATTTTCTGTATTCTCGTCTCCTCATCGTCAATGCTGTCTCTTCCTCTATCCGAGAAACCTCTTAAATAATTATATTATTTTAATAATATAATAACCACATAATACCTACCTTCTAATTCCTATTCGTTATATCTTATCTCACTATTCTCTTATCTCTCTCACTCGTCACGCTCTTGTCATCCTCCTTCCTCTCTCCTCTTTTCTTCTATTCTCTATCATCACCATTATCCATTAAATATTATAAAATATTTACTCATGAAACCTCTTCTCTTCATATTAATATCATCCTCTTACTATTATTATCTTCTCTCTTATTAATTGCCGAATTCTTCTCTATCAAACCTGTGCTGATTTATAATCCACATTCATAGTGATATCATTCATAGGTCCTCCCCATATTGTAGGATTTAGATACATCTTCTAAATTATCCTACATCACTGCCTCCTCGCGTCTTGTTCTCGTAGCCCCTGGAGTGCGCCATGGGGAGATAATCCGGGAAACCTTCAAGACACATCCTTGTGGGCATTCGGCCTTGGGTTGTCGATGGTAGCTCTACGATCCACAAGACGGATTGAACCTCAATCTTGATCTGCTCGTATCACCCTACCAACTAACCTAATCTAGATCCCGAGGGCGGTGGAAATAGGTGCAGAAAATACTGCAAGAAATAAAGGAGCTTCGAAGTAAAGAGGAGGGGATGCATGCGTAACCTGCGAGGTGTGAGCCCGATTGGTCGCGATGATGGAGCCCGTTAGTATGGGGCACGGGCGACCGACAGAAGTATGCCCGGTGTGGCGACATCGTAAGATTGAGGAATCCTTGGAAAGAGGCAGCACAACGGTGATCACAAGGGGGCCGAACGCGGGGCGAACGGGTAGTGGGTGGCATGACAAGGAGTGGCCGGGCCCAGAGCAGGCGGCCGAGTGTGTCGCAAGATGGCGTCCAGGCGCAGCGCATGAGGCCAAGCACTGGGCAGGCAGCCAAGCTCGGGCAGGCGGCCAGGAACAGGAGAAGCTGTATGGCGCGGAGCAGACGGCTGGGCACGGAGCAGGCGGTTGCCCGCGTGGGGTGGGCAGCAAAGAGTGGCGCAGGGCGGGCGGCCGGGAGCAGGGCGAGCGGCTGTGCCAGTGAGGGTGCACGACTGAGCGCGTCGCGGGTGTGAAGTCGGCGCAGGCTGGCGGCTTGTGCAGACGAGCGGCCAGTGCAGGCGGCGGTTGGCGCTGGTAGGTGGCCAACGTGGGCGGGCAGCTGCCGTGGGCGCGCAACAGTGCGGGTGAACAGCTGGCGCAGGCGGGCGAACAGCTGGCGCAGGCGGGAAATGTCACGGGCCGGCGATTGGCCCGGGCAAGCGCCTGAGTGCGCAACGTGAACGGCAGGGCGAGGCACAAGTGGTCGGGCATTGGGCGGTCTGTAACGCGGGGTGGCAGCATGTGGGCGGCGACGTGCGAAAGTTGGGCAGCAGCTCTAGGCAGCAGTGTTGGTAGGGGCTGGGTGGCGGCGGTGGCTGCACGACGGCGAGGTGGCGGTGGTCGCACTGGGCAGCGGCAACGGCGGGGTTGCGGCAAGAGGTGGCAGCAGCAACGGCGGCGATAGCGACACGTGTGATGCGGCGACGGCAATGACAGCGGTAGGACCTCCTTCCTCAACCTTCCACGAGAAATTACTCAAAGGGAGTTCTCTCATTTCTTTCGCAAATGACAACTAGGGTTTGTGGGGGGGGGGTCCCTTCCCCTCTTATAAAGCCCAAGGGCCCATTTGAGGCCCACAAACCTAATAGCCCAATATAATAAAATAAAAAGTTCCACAAAGAGTGGGCTTCTTAAGTGGGGCCCGAAAGGGAGGGTCCACTAAGAAACCCAAAGGAGAAGAGAGATAAACAAAAATCCTCTAAACACATGCGGTCCAAAAAGTTCATAAGCAATGGAACAAAAGATAGGTCCACGTGCATGAGCTCAAAGTGTGGTTGACCGTAGCGAGACAAAGTTCTCAAGTGGTGTAGTGAAAGTCGGCATGCTTCATCTTCGTTTGTCATGGGGGCTGGACACACGTGGGTGTCGGCTCCTCCTACGCCGTGGTGTTGTGCCTTGGTGGTGACAGGGATCGTACACCACCAATTAGGCTACCAGAAGGAAGAGGAAAGGAGGTCAAGGCCCATGGAGAGCATTGCTTGATACTCAATCTTGTGGTGTAGAAGAAATCAAGCTAGCATTGTGATCCAAGCGGATTGAGCATAACCCGACTTAGGATGGGCCTTGCAACAAGGTTTGTACGATGATCCGGATTGAGTTCTTGCTTGTGTTCATCTCCATAAACAGTAAAGTTGTATTTTCCTATTTTTTCTTTCTTATTTTATTTTAGTGTAGTGGCTTTGACATCATCGGCACTCACAACTCTCTCTCCCTATCGCTGCACGTCGAGTCGTTGATCCGTCAATCCGTCACTACCGCTGACCACTCTTCTCATCTTGGCATCATCTCATCCCCATTGCATTTCTTTTTACATTGTTTTTCCATTGGAATTCATATTTATCTCTTAATTTAAAAAGAAACCTAAAAACTATCACTCATATTCATCTCTATATGCCCCATTTACGTTTGCACATCTTTCCAAGCTCTCACTTCTTCCATGCTATCTCACGTTTTATTTGAACATCTAATCTCATTACCTCAGTTCCTTGTGGATTCGACCCTTGCTTACAATATACTAAGTAAGGAAATGTAAGTTTTATTGCATGAAATTGATACACAACAAGGACGGAAAACACGCGTAATCGAGTTTATCAATTGGCATCGTTGCCGGGGAGGTAGGTGTCATTGAGGTTAGTAGTTTTTTTTTTTTAGTTTCTAATTTCACGTCAGAAAGAGACATTCTCACTATTATTTAATTTTCATTAGTGCATTTATCTCATCAGCATTCCACTTTTTAGTTCATGAAAGGGCGTAGATCTAAACAACCCGACTTAGTTGATTTAGGTTTTGTGAGAGAATCTTCTAAATTTGAAGGAGGGACCAATAGTGAGAGGAAAGAAATAGTCAAAGAAATGGATGAAAATTTTCCTAGAAGGAATAGAAATGTCATTCAAGATCAAAATCTTTGAATGAGTAGAACAAGAATGGGAGACCATTATGCCCCAAATAGGAGTAAGATTTTCAGAGAGATAGCCCCTCCCATAGGAGAAGATACAAATTTCAAGATAGACACTACCTTCATCAACTCTTTACCTAATTTTCGTGGTTTACCATCAGAAAATCCTTATACATATTTGGAAGAGCTGGTATGGAAATGTTACTATATCATATTCTCAGAGTTTCCAATGGAGTACTTAAAATGAAAGTTTTTCCCCAAAATTTGAAAGATAGAGCCAAGGATTGATTCAGGAATTTAGGATCAAATAGAAGATTGCTCTCTAAAGAAATTTTACTCATTCAGAAAGACAGCTTTTTAGACAAGCTATACAAGGCTTTAGGCAAGGTGATGAGGCATTTAGTAAAGCATGGGAAAGATTTAAGAACTTAACTAGGCAATGTTCTCATCATGGTTTTGATAGTTGGCAATTGATGAATATCTTTTATGAGGGATTAACTAAACATTTTAGGAATAGAATTGATGAAATTTGTTGTGGTTCAAACATGGATAAATACGATGATGAAGTAGAGGAATTGATTGAGCGATTAGCTGAAAATGATAGTGATAGGCTTAGTTTAAGCCATCATGGGAGGAATGTAGAACCTTAAAAAGGAGGATTTCTAATTGCTAAGGGCATTGAATCTGAAATTGAAAAATATTTGACGAATAAGAGGTTGGGAAATGTAGAAGAAACACTTGGGAAAACGGCCAATATGATGCAAAAACTCATGACTAACGCTAACATTGCCCAAGTGCAAGAAATTCCTAGTTCTATGTGTTTTAGCACAAATCACGCCAATGGAGAATGTGTAGGGAACTATGAAGAGGTCAATGCAATGAATCAAGCACCTCTCTTTGGCTCTCCCTAAATGACTTTGCTCCTTCTATGAATATTCTATGCTCACATACCCTAGATGGTACCCCTTTTATACCATCAAAGGACCATCCTACTGCAGCCCTATGTTCCCTTAGCATGCACATTAAGCTTTCTTCTTGAGTAGAGCACCAATCATCTTAGAGAGGCCTTTTCTAGCTACTGCTCAAGCCGTGGCTGATTGGGAGAAAGTTTTAGTGGTTCTTATAGTAGGAGAGGAAAGTGTCGAGCTTAACACCTCTAGGCTAATGAAATACCCTAGTTCTAGTCATGAGGATGTAGGTACTTTGGATCTAGTAGAGGATGATTTTCATTTTAGGGAAAATTTTTTGGAAATTTGTGGAGTAGATCAATTAGAGAAGCTAGAAGAACCTATTGATCCTCTTTTTTCTTCTAATATAGCATTGAAAACATTACCCTCCTTGAAATATGCCTTCTTAGTACCTAAGGAAACCTTACTAGAAATTTTTCTTCTGCTTTCCTACTTGCATACTTATGTCCCTACATCCATATAACTAATAGAAAATGTGAGAATTCAATCACTTGACTTTTAAAGAGTCAAATGGGGTTAGTCTCATAGTATAAGTAATTGAAAAGAATGGTGCACCATAGGACATATTTATTGGAAAGATAATGCCTATATTGTGGATATTCCTAATGATTGGGGTATATCTAATTCCTTTAATATTTCGGATTTAGTAGAATTTCATGAAAGTGAAGATATACCTAATGAAATGTTTTCCTCTCCTACTCCTCTTGAAAATGAAGATTCTCAAAATTCTTTTCTTTCTCCCAATCTTGTGTCTAATGTTGGACTTCTAGATAAGATCATTGATCATCAAACTATTATCACTGATTCTAAAGAGGATGATTATGAATTTTTAGTACAATGGAAAGGCAAACCAATAAGTGATGCTTCTTGGATTACTTCTCATGATCTATTGAATTATGCACCTCATTTGCACTCTGACTTTTTCTTAAATATGAAAGCTACTTCCTCGGAGATGAAGTCCTCTAATCCTGGGGGCATTGATGGAGAATTACTTCCAAACATGAACACAAGGGTTCCTAGTGAACCAAGGTATACACTAAGGAAGAGAATTCACCCTCACCTACAACAACATGCTATTCTTTTTCTCATCCATAAATTTGAGAAACTTTCCATCCATGATGTGAGTGAAGAAGACCTCTCTAAGTCATTGAAAGAGAGTGTAAATCCAAAGGGAATCATCTTCCCTCCTCTTCCACTTTTAGACTTATCTAAAGATTGACTTGGTCAAAAGAAATTAAACTTTTATCCTTAGATACTTAGAATTCTTTGAATGGACTAAGTCAACCACCATTTTACCTTTGATATAGGTTCCTAATTGTCCAAACCATAACCACCATATCATAGGTACCTTGCATAGTTATAAGTATTGATCTCAAGAAAGAAAAAAATTAGTAGGAATCTATTTGTGTTTCCTTCTCTTTGAAAACCACCTTTAAATATAATTATAGGAGATCTATTCTTTATGAAAGTACACTATCTTCAGAGATCATCCCAAAATGAAGACAATATTATGAAGAACATCAGCATCAAAGGAGCTTCCAATCAAGAAGATTCAGCAAGATATCTGCCATGGACAGTCCTTACGTATCAACACCTTCTACAATTTTATGTCCAAGTTAACCGCGAAGAACCGAAGAAATAGTCCCACAAGGAGAACCATCTCTCACTTACAAAGTGTCCATAGACAATGAAGAGAAGGACCACTCCATCTGATATTACTAATAGACAGTCCTATACAACTTCCATTTTGAGCATCATCTCCACGCAAACCTACTCCTACTGACATGGAACACAGACATCGATGACCACCCAAACGAAGCAAAATCATCGAGATGCCTGAAGAATATCTGTAATTACCTCTTTGCCGAATGACCACTACAAGATCGCGAAGTCAAAGATCGAAACGCAGCGTCCTTATGTCCCTCTCACAAATACATCAACGGACGCGCGCAGGACGAGAGCTCTACATCAAGAGAAAGGCTCTCAGCCTGAATAATTGGGAACAGAGCTCTGAATATGTCGGCCAGGAGTTAACGTCCTTTACCTTTGCTGGAAGCATGGTTAAGCACGCATTGACACGCCAGTAATCACTCGTTGAGCTCCCATCTAGAATGAAGAAGATTGAAACGTCCAAGACTATCGTAATAGAATTGAAGACACCCAAAAACTGAGAGAGACAAGAAGTCTCTTCTGAAGTTAAGCGATGAACGTCCAAACATCGCGCGCAGACACGCGGATGCTCCATGCAAAGACCCGAATAGAGTAAGATTTCCGACGATGCCATAGAGGGCACATCGTCCATCCTCTTTCTGTCCCGCCGCACAGAAGTCTCTCCATGCAAGAGAAGGATTTATACTACGAACTCAACATATCAGCGACAGTAAAACTGAAATTTTCTGGAAGTGACTGCGCTACCTCCGAAAGAGAACATATCGACGACAAGGTTATCACAGCTGCCCAACACGACCGACTACGGCTTTTCAACGGATATGAATGGTTCCAACAGAGTGAATCACAAAATACGACGATCGTCACACATTTTCTCATTGTCTCATCGAGTAAACGTCAACGGATACAACCGGGTCAACCCGACAAATCCACACGCGAAGTAACCATCACGCCGCTACGCTTCGTCATAACCTCCCTTCTCTTATTTCTATAAAACAAAACTTGTAAGACAGAAGAACAACAGTTGTTGTTTTATGAAATTGGCTACTTTTGGTTCGCTACTTGTGCTTGTGTTTGTTAGAACTCCTCTCCTACCACTAACGCGATTCTCTCCTGATTCACTCTCGTGTAGAATATCTTGAAAGATTAACTCCACGGGAAAGAAATCTCATACACTTCACGCTGTGTTCTACCGAAAACATCTTCGGTATTTAAAAGAAAAAAAACAAGAAAAGATCTCAGAGAAGAAGTAAACGGAAATAACGATCACGGGTCCCGCCATCCCGCTGTAGCCAATCCGCTGCGACATAACTCCTCCACGTGGCCGCTTGATATCAACTATGAAACAAACTTTTATCTAAAGCACACGATCAGGATCCTACGGTTTGGATCATCTCCTTCAATTTCTTCCCTGATCCAAGCACCGCTAAACATTTCTGAGACCAATTTTTGCGTGGAATTCGCAGAACTTGGAAGTTTCGAGTGATTTCGTGAAGAAATCAGCCACCTGCTCCTCCGTTCGAATGTATCTCAGAATGACTTTACCTTCCTCCACACATTTTCTGATAAAATGAAACCGCACATCTATATGTTTCGTCCGGCCGTGATGAACTGGGTTCCGATTGATTTCAATGGCAGATTTGTTATCAATACACAGATCAAAGCACTTCTCCTCGCACCCACTAAGCTCATGCATAAATCGACTTATCCAGATCCCTTGACACACTGACATGGTGGATGAGATGTACTCAGCTTCACAAGAGGAGAGAGCTATCACTTTCTGTTTAGAACAGTTCCAAGCAACTGGGTTATTTCCAAGAAAAAAAATAAAACCCGATGTGCTTTTTCGTCATCCAAATCTCAGCATAATCAGCTTGTCGCAATACCCAATTAATTCACTCTCTTCACCTGATTTGTATTTTAGACCAAAATTAATTGTTCCTTTCACATACCTAAGAATTCTCTTTGCGGCTGTCATGTGATTTGAGTACGGTTTACTCATAAACCGACTCAAATAGCTCACCGAATACACCAAATCCGGTCGAGTTAAGGTAAGATATCTCAAACACCCAATTATCCTCCTGAAGCATGTTGATTCTACCTCCAATCCTTCTCCATTTCGGTCAAGTTTCAATCTACATTCCATCGGCGTCTTTGATGCATTGCAATCTGTCATGTTGAACATGTCAAGAATTCTAATTGCATACCGAGTCTGACACATTTTGATTCCATCTTCTTCCTGCATCACTTGAATACCCAGGTAAGAATGTAATAATCCAAAATCTGTCATCTCAAACTTAGTTTTCATTGAGGTTTTAAAAGCATCAATTTCCTCAGGATTTGATCCTGTGATGATCAGATCATCAACATACACTCCTACCCATAGTTTTCTTTCCTTCTGTTTTGAGGTATACCTTTGCTTGATCATTTAAACTCTGATGAAGCCCATTGATTTAAGAGTTTCATCCAATTCTATGTTCCAAGCTCTTGGAGCTGTCTTAAACCGTCTGGAGCTTTTCCATAGTTTTAGAACATAATTCTCCTTTCCTTTCTTAATAAACCCTTCAGGCTGATTTACATAAATGTCTTCTTCTATGTATCCATTTAGGAATGCCGATTTTACATCTAAGTGATGTAATTTCCATTTCAATTTAGCTGCCATTGCTATTATAATCCGAATAGATTCTGCTCTTGCCACAGGTGAGAAGACCTTCTCAAAGTCAACTCCTCGCACTTGACTGAAACCCTTAGCTACTAACCGAGCCTTATGCCTCACAATCTCACCTTAATTATCTCTCTTGATCTTGTATATCCATTTAACCCCAATCATTTTGCACTTGTCAGGTAATTTCATGAGTTCCCACGTGGAGTTCCTTTCAATAGCCTCTATCTCTTCTTCCATTGCTCTTCTCCACACCTCTTCTTTCATTGCTGACTTAAATGACATGGGTTCTTCCCCAGTAAAGAAACACACTTCATCTTCCCCGATTTCCTCTGTATCATCATAGATATCTTGCACAGTTCTAAATCTCTCTGTTCTGTCTTCATCCGAAGATTGATCTTGAACACTATATTCCTCTATAGGTACAGTAGATGTAACTAATGAGTCTTGGTTTTCAGTTGAAATCTCAGAGTTATTTACCAAGTTGCTGGTTGAAGAGATAGTGAGATCAAGACATTGACCTCGAGGTTGACTGAAGTCCCAACTATTTGATTCCTCAAAAATTACATCCCTGCTAATGGTAACTTTAAAATTCAGTGGATTAAGGCATCTATAAGCCTTAGTCCCACGTTCATATCAATAAAAACCATCATGACACTTACGTCCTGAAGTTTGTTTAACATTCCTGTGGTTTTCACATGAACCACTAAACCGAACACTCGCAAATGATCAACAGCCAGTTTTCTTCCACTCCATCTCTCATATGGAGTTACATTCTCTAAACTCTTTGTGTAGGAACGATTTAACACATACACACAGGTGTTTACCGCTTCTGCCCATAGCTCTAAAGGTAGCTTCTTCTCTTTCAACATACTTCTAACACAAGACATTATTGTTCTATTCTTTCTTTACACAACTCCATTCTGCTGAGGAGAATAGGGAGCCGTCAAATGTCTCTTAATGCCATTCTTATCACAATAAAAAACAAACTCTTCTGAGTTAAATTTCCCCACTTTCGGATTCGGCTTGAGTTTTGACGACTTTAAAATGTTGAAAGGCTTCTGACTTTTCTTTCAGGAAGAACACCCACATAATTCTAGTAAAATCATCAACAAGAAGTAAAAAGTACCTTCTTCCTCCGATGGTTGAAGGTTTGATAGGACCACAGATGTCTCCATGTACAAGTTCTAATCTCTTTGTAGCTCGATATGCTGATGAAGAAGGAAATTTTCTTCCTCTTGTGTTTTCTGCTACACAATTTACGCAAACCAGATCGAGAGAACACTATATTTGGTAAACCTCTTACCAAATCACTTCTTCTCATCTCATTGATAGAACGAAAATTCTGATGACATAATCGATGATGCCAAAGCCATCCTTCTTGGTCTTCTTCTCTTGAAATTTGACAGAATTCAGAAACCACCACATTTAGTAAATACATACTACTCTTTGTCTTCTTCACTTTAGCGAATTGCTTCCCTTCTTTATCAATGATAGATAGGATGCCACCTCCTAATGTAGATATTAAGCCATCCTCATCTAACTTCCCAAGACTCAGTATGTTAACCTTCAGAGAGGGAACATATAAAACACCTTCAATTCTAACCTCTTCTCCATCCAAGTAATTTAGGAGAATAGTTCCTTTTCCCTCATATCTTACTGAAGATTCATCACCAAACTTAATAGAACCACTTAAATTTTCATCAAGAGAATAGAAGAAAGATCTCTTACTTGTCATATGAGAGCTTGCACCAGTGTCGAGGTACCATGAATCCTTTGAAATATCCTCATCTTCTAAAGATCCTTGCAATAAAACATCCTCAGTATAGGCCATGAACAAGCATGATTCTTCAATTGAGATGTTTTGCGAGCCTCTTCCCTTACTCTTGGCTTTCTCTCATTCTTACATTCATCAGCAAAGTGGCCGTAATCTTGACAATTGTAGCATTGGATTTTTGTTTTGTCAAATTGCTTTCTTGGATTTTCTTGCTTCTGATCATCACTCACTTGTGTTTTACCTCTGCCTTGATCCCTTCCTCTTCCTCTGCCTCTGCTTCTTCCTCTTCCCCTTCCCCGAGATGACTGTCCCTCGTCTTGTTTAGATTTCTTGAATTTAGTCAACGCACGAGACAGAAGAGCTTGCTCTTCATCTCTTAAGTCCCTCTCGGACAACCTCATCTCATGTATTTTAAGTGAACCAATTGCTTCAGCAGTGACATTGAATCTAGATCACCAAAGCTGCTCAAGTGAGAGAGTCAATGGATCATACCTCGGAGGCATTGATCGTAGGAGCTTCTTGACAGCGTCTCTATCATCAAGCCTCTCACCAAGCTGTCTTAATTCAAAGACTATTCTTGAGAATTTATCATTGAAGTCACTAACCTTGTCGGTCTTCTTCATTGACAAATTTTCGAATTCTCTTCTCAGCCCCTGAGCTCTTGATTGGGCGAGACGGTCTATTCCTACATGGAAAGATCGAATTATCTCCCAATTTACCTTTGCGGATTTCTTGATGTCGAGTTGAACTCCTGACGATTCCGGAATGGCCGCAAGCATAGCAGAAAGGGCAAGTCGATCCTTCTGCCTGTTCGTCTCTGTTCCGGTTACCGCTTCCCACAAACCTTGGGCGTCAAGATGGACTTCCATCCTCATCGCCCAATGACGGTAATTCGTTGTCGTAAGTTGCGTCACTGGAGTCGGAACGACTACTTCCATCTTCTTGATGGAATCGTCAATCGTAGCTCTTTCATTTTGGATCGAAGTCTCCCCTCTTCTTGGCAGTCTTCACAGGTTTCTGCCCACGAAACACCGCTCTGATACCACTTGTTAGAACTCCTCTCCTACCACTAACGCGATTCTCTCCTGATTCACTCTCGTGTAGAATATCTTGAAAGATTAACTCCACGGGAAAGAAATCTCATACACTTCACGCTGTGTTCTACCGAAAACATCTTCGGTATTTAAAAGAAAAAAAACAAGAAAAGATCTCAGAGAAGAAGTAAACGGAAATAACGATCACGGGTCCCGCCATCCCGTTGTAGCCAATCCGCTGCGACATAACTCCTCCACGTGGCCGCTTGATATCAACTCTGAAACAAACTTTTATCTAAAGCACACGATCAGGATCCTACGGTTTGGATCATCTCCTTCAGTGTTCTCCTCTGTATCTCCATCGCCCATTCTCCCGCCTCCATTTCATCCCCGAGTTCTATCCTCCACCGTCTTTTCTCCCTCCCACTCTTTCGCTTTCAATCACTGTCGTCAGAGGCTCACTGAGGATAATCCGTATCGTTTGAAGAAGTCAGGAGTGTCGCTTCCTCGCCACTCAGGTAATTGTCCTCACTCCGTTACGGTGATTAAAGTTTGCATCCAAACATCATAAGTCCAACATTAAATCCGTCGTTCTCTCTATCCATTCTACTTCTAGAACTATCCGATCCATTTTCTTCTCTTTTCTCTCCTACATTCCCTCTATATATTATCCTATCCTCGTCTAATCGTCTTAGTCTTCTTATTATCCGCATTCTTCCATCCTATATTCCAAAATATCAGTTCACTTAATTTATATCATCGTTTATATTATTTCTATTTTATATTATCACTTCTAAACCGCAACTTATATTATCTATTATATCATTCATTCTCTCTTCAACATTCTCTTCTTATCATCCTATCTATCCTAGATTATCTATTCTGTCTTCCCTATCTTATTCTATACACTATTATCATCTTTTCTATCCTCTCCTAACTTATTCTCACTGATATCACTTCGTAGATCCTCCATCAAATTGTAGTATTGTTTTATAATTAATTCAGTAAATAATTATATCTATTTCACTCATTCTCCTTCATTACATCATCATATCCATATATATTGTTATTTCTAAAATATTCTACATCAATAGTGATGAGAGGGAGTTACGTCCAGTTGAAGATATAAATCTTAGCACTTGTTGGGAAGCAACCCAACCTTATCTTTGCTTTTGTATTTTCTTTTATTTTTTCTTTTGCATTTGCTTTTTCCATTTATTTTTGCTTTTGTATTTGCCTTTTGCTTTTCTTTTTGCTTTTGCATTTGCTCTTTGCTTTTATTTTTTCTATTATATTTTCCTTTTGCTTTTATTTTTGCTTTTATATTTTCCTTTTGCTTTTATTTTTTTGTTCTTATAGGCTCCATATAATTTAAGAAGAGAGAGGACAAGAAAAGAAAGAACTTCATCAAAGAAGAACTCCAAAAATGAAGAGAAGAATACAACCAACGCAAAACAATCGATACGCTTTTCTCGTAATCCCTTTTATCATTTCACATTTATTTAGTTTGCATGCCATGCATCATGATAACCATTTATTTCCCATGAGCATGCTTATTTTTATTGAGTACAATAAAAGAAATGAGTTTGGGGGGAAGTTTTCCAGAAAACTTCAAATTTTTTAATTTTTACATTCCTTCATTCCATTCTCTAGGCATAATATGATTATTAACCATGTGAACAGCAAACATGATCTTTCCAAAACCATAGGAAACATGAAAAGCATAGAGTATATGAACACCCTCATACGCTTCAGTGAACTCATGGGAAGAGCAACCTTAAGTGTCAAGTTATAGAGGTTGTAGGGTCGATGGAACTATGGATCTAGGTATTCCTTTGGGGAGCCATAAAGTCCAATCTAGGAATCTAGTCAAGCTCATACTATGATTTTTCTAAATTTTTATACTTCTCATCCACTCATTTCTATAAATCTTGAGTTGATTACTCTTTGCACGCACATCCTTCAACCCTCCATAGCAAGTTGTAGCTTGTATCATTTTTTTCTCGACACTAATTGATGAAGAATTATTTCCAAACATGAACACAAGGGCTCCAAGTGAACCAATATTCCTCCTTACTCATGAGTTTGAAAAATTATCCATTCATTACATGGATGAAGAAGACATCTCTAAATAATTAAAGAGAGAGTAGATCTTAAGGGAATTATTTTCCCTCCTTTCTATTTTACACTGATCTAAAGATTGACTTGGTCAAAAGAAATTAGCTTTATCCTTAGACACTTAGAATTCTTTGAATGGACCAAGTCAACCACCCTTTTACCTTTGATATAGGTTCCTAATTGTCTATACCATAACCACCATATCATAGGCACCTTGTATATCTCTAAAGTAATGATCTCAAGAAATTAATAGGAATCCTTTTGATATTAAATGTCCTCCTCTTTGAAAACCACCTTTAGATAGGCTTATACAAGATATATTTTATGAAAGTACACTATCTTACTGTTCTACTTCAAGACAAAGCCTTGTGCATGAATACACCCATGCATACATAAAGATTAAAGCATTTATGAAGAGCTCAACAGGACTGTTATCATGGATTTTCTTGTGAAGCTAAAACTCATAATAGTAGACAGTTGATGGAGAATTATTTTAAAAACATGAACACAAGGGTTCTAAGTGAACCTATCCTCCTCCTCCTCCTCCTTATCTACCACTTTGTGAAATTATCCATTCCTTAAATGGATGAAGAAGACCTCTCTAAATAACTAAAGAGAGAGTAGATCTTAAGGGAATTATCTTCCCTCCTCTTTTTATTTTACACTCATCCAAAGTTTGACTTGGTCAAAAGAAATTACCCTTATCTTTAGAAACCTAGAATTCTTTAAGTGGACCAAGTCAACCACCCCTTTTCCTTTGATATAGGATCCTAATCTTCCAAACCACATCTACTATATCATAGGTACCTTGTGTGTATAAATTATCTCAAAAGGAAAGAATAGTAGGACCATCTTTGTTGTCTTTCTTTCTCTCTTTGAAACCACCTCTAGTTAGAATCATTGGAGAGATCAATCACTCATGGAAGAAACTATCTTCTTAACCTAGTCAGGACAAGACATTGACACAAGTAAACCATGCAATCACAAGCTTATAATCAGCATGAAGAATCTGCCATAAAGAAGACAGTCATGAAGATAATAGAAGCAGCCTCACAATTGAAGAAGTTCAAGATTATGATCCATTGAAGTGAAGATAAAGATTTGTCAACAGCTATCGCAAAGTCAATGCATGAGTACAGACGTGTCGTTTTCGTGCGTCGTTAAAACACAAAGACGATGGTCAAACAAAATTTATCAAACCGAACTCACAAAGACAAGATTACTAATCAAGTATTGGGTAAGTATCGGGTCGATCCACAGAGAGCAGGGTTGACTTTAATCGCAGAGTTGACTTGGTCAAACATAGGTTTAAAAGAAGTTTTAAATAAGAGAAAATAAGATGTGATGAATAGAAATGATATAAATAGACCTAATAAGAAGTTTTAAGAATTAAAAACTCTGATTTTAGAGAGAAAAGTCAAAAGTCAAAGTCAAAGCATTGACTTTGACCAACAGTAGGTGTATTGTAACATCGGAGAATCAAACAGGGTCAGAAGATTACCAAAATTATATATTTGGAAACTAGAGAAAAAATAGAATTTATTGGTAAATAATTTGTGATTTTTGGATAAGAATTGGATTTACTATGAATTATTGAAAATCAAATATCAGAAAATCCCCGAAATGAACACCTCGGAGGAAATCGTCAAATTGACCTACTAAATGAAATCCAAATATTGAAATTTATATGTAATTGGAAAGCTAAGAACCAAAGGAATCTAAAGAGACCAAAATGATCGAATTCTGATTTGTAAATTGAAAGTAATTGACCCCGAAAGTCAATGTTTGACTTCTGATGACAGATGAACAGTCCTCGTTCAAACGTCAAATTGAAGGGTCAAATGAACTCGGAATTTGATGAATTTGCTATCCATGGAAAGCTGAGGAAACTAGAATCAGGTGATTTGGAATTATAATCAGAGAGATATCCTATTTTCAAAATCAGCAATTTTTCGGACTAAAAATTAGGAAAAATGAAGAACACTATGAACTACTTTGCGAAATTAAAGATCTAAACCTAATAGAAATACAAATTACCTCTTGATAATCGATCGAACCTCACTACTAACCTGATTGCCGCAAGAATGGGACCTCAATTCTCGTGGATTGAAGCGAATTTGCTCGGATTCTTCCTCGTGGACGTTCGGAATTCAAGGGGAAAATTCGATGAAATCAAGAGATGAAATCGTGATTATCATGCTTCAATGCATGCGTCTCTACACACTTGGAAGCAGAGCATCACGAGAACTTAAGACCTTCCTCGAAACTCGCTTAATTTCTTCACGAGTCGATCAAAAGTTAAGTTTCAAAGGGAGAAATACATTGGTTTAAAAGAGGAAATTGGGCTCAAAATCGTGGGTGATGGAGGCGATCGTGGAGGCGTTTTGCAAGGGTCGTGGGAGCGGTTCCACTTGGCGAGGACGCGGCTTCAATTCCGCGATGATTTTGACCGGATTTAACGGTCAAACAGCCTCAAATTTTTGCCACGATCGCACCATGATCGGGCCACGATCCCGCCGCGATCGGGCCATGATCGTGCGTCGATCATGATCCTGGAGCTCCGTCGATCGTCGTCGGCTCAAGTAGGATTGATTCTGCAGCGGAAAACGTGCAATCGCGGCTCGATCGCGCCGCGAGCGCAGCTCGATCGCAGCTCGATCGCGCCGCGATCGCAGCTCGATCGAACCGCGATCGTGGGGTTCTTCCGTGCCTTGTCTGCGCCGTCCGATGATGCTCCAGCTGGATGAACAATCGCGATTAGTCTGATCTCGTGCGCCGCGATCGTGAGGGGAATCCACCGCTGGCCGTCCGATGGAGCCGTGATCAAACCGCGATGGCGATCCGTCGTACCTGGTGCCTCCACGTGTCATCAGGTAAGGCGTCGATCTATTTCACTTACTCTTCTTTTTTTAACACGTGCTATGATGGATGATCGCGTGGACTCGGGTCCACGCATTCGACGCGTTTTAAATGAAGCTTTTTTTTGATCCGACGTCCATGAGTAGGACGTCCACGTCACCTGTAGAAGGTAAGTATACCGCGCGTCCACGTCACCTGTAGAAGGTAAGTATCGTGTGGGACATAGTCCCACACGGAAGAAAAAAATAGAACTTCTGCCTATAAATTAGGGGACAGTTTTACGCTTATGCGTTACCGCCCCTAAATAGTAACCAGGGTCCCACTATTCCCGCGGGCCCTCCACCTACCTGCCTGCCACGTGGCGCCCCACACGGGCGCCCACGTGGACCCGCCTGCATGGCCTCCTGCCACGCGTCAGCGCCCCCCTGCGCCCCGCGCTGGCCACCCGTGGGTCTGCCACGTGGCCTCAGCGCCACGTCACACCCACGCGGTGGACTCGCGCGCCACGTCAGCCGGTCGTGCACGCTACGTCATCTCCGTGCCATGTCATCACCTGCAGGTTAGTAAACCCTTTTTACGATTTTTAAATAAGGGAAATTCAATTTAAAAATCAAATAAAATTCGGAAAAAAGGCTAAAACTTCCAAAAATCATATCTTAAAATATACAACTCCTTTTTGATCCAAATTTTCTCCATTGGATGACAAATTTCTTCCTTTTTAATATTATGTCATTTAAAATATATTTAGAAAGAAGAAATCAAGATGACTTATAATTTACTTAAATAATTTCTCATTAAACATTCTAAATCATAAATTCATCCTAAAATCATTCTTCCAAACATTTACTAAAGTCAAAACTCATTCAATAACAGAGATTAACTTCTATTAATTTTAAAAAAAGATTCATCATCTATTAAACATGAAATTATCCCTAATTTATGCATAGATATCAACTTTAGTGAAATGACATGCCAATGGAGAAAATTCCTAAAAAGTATGATAACATGCATCATATTCACATAAAATAAGCATGAATATGAGTTAATTAAGATAAGAATTCAAGTTATAAATGCATGTTATCAAGTACCACCATGCATTTATGGAGACAGCATATTGATGATCATCAGCTTGAAGAAACTCATGAGCTATCTCCCAAATCAATTGAGACTTCCATGGTATTGCTTTCAAACATCCATGAAGGATTTCAAACTTCAAAACACAATCAAGAAGGTGTTATTACAGTTAATTATATGAGGATCAATATAGAGACATGAGTACATTATCATTGCGGCATTCTCATCCCCGACTCCTTCAGTCCCAGATTCCTTCACGGAAGCTGTCAATATTGACACAGAATTAATGCCGGACGAGATTATCATCCGTAAGGGTTAAAGCTATCATATTTCTCGATAATTCCTTCAAGAAGAAGAACCATCCTCGGACGAGATTAATTCCGAAGGATTATACTCTTCTCGTCCATTCATTCACTGATGGTTTGCTAAAGGACGATATCTTTGGTCAACAAAATATCAACGATGCCTGTGATGACATCATTGAACCCTATCATGATAAGAACGCAAAGTGAATCCGCCGACCATCTCTAAGGTAATCCGAGTCTTCTGACAACATCCAGTCAACTCATTTGACTCTGCAACCATCGACGTCAACCTCGACCAAAGAATACTTCGCATCGAGCGTCACGAAGTCAAATAACTGATCGTCTCGGTCAAAATCTTCGTTGATATGCTCGACAAAAAGCCAGGAAATCTCGAAAACAAGTCTCGATGAAGCCGTTTTGACATTATCGGCGATAAGACGGTGGGATTTATTCAAGCATACTTAGTTCCAGAGGACTCTCGCAGGATCAACTTACTTGCGGGAATCGTCGTCAGGGTCAACTTTCTTATAAAATCAGAAAATGAACGAACGTGAACGATTTACGAGTTTGCGATGCCGAATCGTCGCAACGCAACGCTCCACCGTAACTCCTCTTTTCATAATCCTATAAAATGACAAATTGTAAGATAACGTCATAGATGTTTATTGATAAAAATCAGTTTCGTTTTGGTTACTATTTGGGTACTATTACCCTTCGTGTTCATCGTTCTTCCATGTGTCTCCACCATTCTCCATTCCGCAAGCCTCTCTCTGATTCTATCTTCCTTCCCTTTCTCCCTCCATTCTGTCCGCCTTTCATCCACTTTACGTCCGAAGCCTGTCGAGGAATATCCGGTTCTGTGAAGCGATTCGGGAGCATCGCTTCTTCCTTCCATCTCAGGTATCATCCTCCCCTTTTCGTGATATTAGTTCGGAAATCTAATATTGTAAGTCCAATATTCTCCTGTCCATTTCTTAAATTATATTATACTCTCGTCCTTTTCCTCTCCGCAATCTCGTTTGTCCTATTTAATCACTCCGTCAATCTCCCTTTCCGTCGCCTCGCTTCCAACCCCTTCCTTCTCTTCTCATCCTCATTATCTGCCTCACTTTCCTCCCTCTTATCACTTTCTCACTCTCTCACTCTCTGATGGGGAACAACCGGTCGGGATCGTCGACCGTTCCTCACCACTTAGGCCGTAGTCCTAGCAGGGAAATGAAATGCGTGCTTATGAGTTCAAAGAAAAGATACGAGAGGGTCTAAACGCTCCGACGACGGGCATGATCGCCCGTGATCACAGCGAGGGGGACTCGGGTCAGTCGAGCCCTTCCAATAACTAGGTTCAGCGGGTACTAATACGGTAAGGCGGCGGATCCGGGGTACCGTGCGCCCACCCTCAACCTGCCCAACCTAGCACCGATCTACAGAAACCTGTCTAAACCCACCCACACCAATGCTTCTGGCTATTCCTAGCCCCGGCGGTGGATACCCGCTCGGGAGGCACCGAAGGAACTAAAAGAATCTCGAAAGGGGTGACTACGAACGCACCTGCAGGGCCGAGGCCCGGTCGGATGTGGCGATTGGCAGCGGGAAGTTCGGTTGTGAGTCGGCCCGAGGAAGCCAGTCCGGGCTGGGCCGGGACCGCGAGGTTGAACTCGATGCTGGATGCAGGCGAATGCAGAGAAGGGGCCCGTCGGCCCTCTGGCGTGGGATGGAGAGTTGGGGCCAGCGAACTGGCGGGCAGGCGACAGCGTGCGGGATGCACGGCAGTGGCGGATGGAACCGGCGGTGGCGGCGCGCAGAGGACGCGGCAGCGGCGGGCGGTGGGACGGGCGACGATTTCAGGTCTGGCCTGGATGCACAATGTAAATGACCTTGGGGTTTGATTTTGGGAAGGGGAAACCCAAGATGGTGGAGATGATTCAAGGGGAGAGGGAGAGGATCATGGTGAGGCTAGGCCATGCCCTAAGGGGGGGACGGAGGAGGAAGAGAAGGGAGGGTCTTCCTCACTTCTACTTCTTCTTCGAGGAGGAGATTTTTTTTTTCATCCAAACTTGCTTAAAAAAAAGGTGGCGCCATCCCTCTCCACCTATTTATAGGTGGAAAGAGGGCTAACCCAAGAAGAAGCCCTAAATGGGCCTAAAATGGGTCCTATGGGCCAAACATGCCCAGGAGGCCCTAAAACGTTCAAAATGCAAAGGGGAGAGGATAGAGTCAACCTTTACTGGCGCCGCGTTGACCACGGCGTGTAGACGAAGGATGGATCCCGCGCCTTGGCTCGGGCTTGCCGAACAGGCTGTGAGCGTGTCGTCTGTCGCGGATGGTCCCCATCACTCTCCAACTCTCTCATTCTGCGCCTATTCCCTCGACTAATTATCCTCTCACTTCCAACTTTCTCACTACCTTCTTTCTTTTATTCTCTTTGTTTTCTTATACTCCCTTCCTTTAACTCATATCCAAACATCTTAATCTTAAAATATCACCACTCACTTCCCCCGATTTCCGTCTTCTTCCCAGCATTTAATAACCTTCCTAATATCTCTCTCACCCGTCACGCTCTTGTCATCCTCCTTCCTCTCTCTTCTTTTCTTCTATTCCTATTATTCTATTCTCCTACTTCTTCTCTTATATATATATACATATATATCTATATATTCATATTTAGATCACTATAATTTATCGTAATATTATCTTTCTTCTCCTCTTCACAACTATAGTCTTATTCATTAATAATAGATAAATATATGTAATATCTTTTCATCTAAACTCTTCTCTTTATATTTCTGAATTATTCTCTAATTTATTCTCACTGATTTATAAAGTCATTTTCTAGTGATATCATTCATAGATCCTCCCTCATATTGTAGGATTTAGATACATCTTCTAGAATATCCTACATCAACAGTGGATTACCATCATGGGATACCACCACAAGGATAGACCCTCCACATCTCTCCTTGAGAAACATCTCCACGGTTGAAGCAGAGAATTAAACTTAATCTGCCTACATCATGAGTACAATGAAGATATATTAAAGGCCATCCATATGACACAAGTTTGCTATTATTTCTGAAGAATGTTAAAGACACCTAAGGCCCGCTATGACTGTAAAGGATGTTGCTTGGAAGATGTCTCGTCTTATCGTCACCGAACAGAAGCCCTGTACCATGGAAAAGTTGCGGCTAATCCATGGAAATGCTTCACTCGCCGAGTTCTTAATAGAGACGTTGGACTTCCCCGAGAACTACCACCTATCTTCCGGGAATGTGGATGAAGAAGTTTCGAAGTAGATCATTGACTAATTACCACATGAATGGAGCCTCTGGTTTGCCACAGACGACCACTTCCCCTTAAAAGGAATTAGTCGCAAGCGAACTACAAGTATCTCTCCTCCACGGGAGATAATAACGTCAACGATTCATGAAGACGGACGATCGGCGAGGACTCCTCCATCGTCTACTCGATCGGCAAGAACTCACCCATCTCGTGCCAGCGATCCCTGTCACCAATAACTCTACAAAAGAAGAAGACTCTGGAAGTGGAAATGGGTCAACACTTGAGATTGGAACTGCTCGTGCCGGGGATTTCATGCGGCGCTTTTGTTCCCATCTCGCTATCGGAAGAGAAGCAACAGCTCATAGACATCTCTCTCATTACCGGCGTTGCAGAAGGCATTATCAAGAAAGCCTACAAGGATCTTCATCCCCACGCCGCCAAGTTAATCTCTGCTTCCTTCGCTCCCGAAGAAGATCTGCGCAAGCTCGCCACTCCCTAACTGAGTTCGCAAAGATGGTCAACGAGTTCTTGAAACGATATGGCAAGAAAACGTCGGGCGTTGACTTACCGAGAAGACAGCTACAGTGACAAACGCGCGACTGGTAAAATAAGCCAAGGAAGTGAAATTATCATCCGGGCTATCGCGGAAAACGACGGAAAGATATTCGCGACTCCTTTGAGACTCATCTTCGCGCCTACCTTCCCCAACATCCTCTCTTAGTCGAATCATTTCCACTCCTCCAGATTGCAGCATCAGCAGCTACACGAAGGATCGCAGAGGCTCCATTGTTTCTGACAACGTTGGAGCTTCAGCCGACGCCTATTACTGAGAATTGAATGCCCGATCAAGAATACGACGCGTCGACGGCTATCGGAAAAGAGAAATTTTCCTTCAACGAGCTCCACGCACCTTACCTCACGTGACGACTACAGCAAAGAAAATCACAACGGACGCCTCTTCGCTGGGAGATCCGAAAACCGATCGCAACTACCCCTCCTATTCCGAAGCATCGCTTCAAATTAAATTTCTCTCTCTTTCTCTACTCTATAAAAGACGATTGTAAGAGAGAAAAGAATGATGTTGTTTATTGATAAAAAAATCGGTTTCGTTTTGGTTACTATCTGGGTATTATTACCCTTCGTGTCCATCGTTTCTTCCTGTTATCTCCCTCCATTTCCCTCCCGGTTCTTCATCTCCGCGTTCTATCTCTCTCCCTCTTCTCCCCCATTTCTGTCCCTTTCAATCACTTTCAGTCAGAAATTCACCGAGGACAATACCTGTCGTGAGACGCGAATCCAAAGACATCATTTCCATCTTCCGCTCAAGTAATCATCTTCACACTCTCTCCATTCCGTGAGCAATAGTTCATAACTTAAGATCTTAAGTCCAGCATCTGACCCTTCTCCGATTTCTCTTCCATCTCACACCTATTACCGTCACTCTCTCTCTATTTCTCTATTATAATATATTTTATAACTCTCTCTTCACTCTCTTAAATCACTATTCCTACCTTTATTATAATATATTCTACCGTTATATCTCCGCATACCTCATCATTATTCTTGCTTATTCACCGTCACTAATTATCTTCTCCATTTCTTATCTTCATAATCATATTATCATCTTTACTAACATCATCATATCTTTCCTATTTCTGAATTATTCTACAATACATCCTTGCTGATTTATAATTTCATTTCCTACTGATATCATTCATAGATCCTCCCCTCATATGTAGGATTTAGATGCATCTTTTAAAATATCCTACATCACTAATACTATTGACAGAGTGAAGCTCTCTGATCCATAGAGATACCAAAACCTCTTTGGGGAATAAGTTGTCTGTCTACTAAGGACCGCACATGGGTAGGATGACCACCATTGAGTAAGTGTGAATGTTGTTTCAAACAAGCTGAATATAAAGCATTAGAAAGCTGTAATTCTACATCTCCTCATCTTTATTCACTCTTCATCATCTAATCCCTATTCTTAGAAAGACTTACAGAAATTTTGTTATACAAAATAAAAAAGAAGAAGAAGTAGAATTAGAATGGTAAGCTGCCTCCCATGTGTTTTAGCCGATTCTATGTTATAGCCCTTATGTAGGGAAAAGATGATGTTTGTTTCCACTTCTTGCGCCTTTATAATCCGCTTCCATAAGTGCAAGGGGGAATTCACAATTGATTCGGTGAGGTGAATCATTTTCTTAAGTTTATTTATATCTTTTTTAGTATATAGAGCAAGAGGAATTCTTGGTTCATTTGATGGATTAAAGTGTTCGCCGGAGGAATGCCTTGTTAGTTTAACCTAAGTTTGATAATTTACCTTGGCGCGCTCTTAATGTTTATGAAATATTATATTCAGTAGTGTTTAGATTTTGATTAATAGTTGTCTGTCAAAATGATTTGAGAAGGGTATGTTTGCGTTAGTGCAAGTACCGATGGATTGATAGATTGACCCACGTTGACTTGGGAACGCAGACGTTGCTACAAATAAGATCTAGATTATCTATTTTCTAATCTGCTATTAAAACATTTAATAAGAACTTTTGAAGATAGGATTCAAACCTTCATAGAACCTAGAACTATCCTTATTAACTCCTATTATGTTTAATTTCTATGCTTATTTTTATATCAACGTCATTTTAGAACATCATGATAAAAACATCCATTTTTTTTTATCAATGACAAAGAGGGAAGAATTACTACAATGTTTTCTTATTTATCTGTCTTACTTTGTTATTTCTTATTTTTATAGTACCTAACTATGTTTTTTCATTTTTCAGGTAGTGTTAAGAATTGCGTATATACCCTAAACCCCAATAAAAAGCAAAATAAAAAAGCACTCTCTCCCAGCTCTCGTTTTTGTGAAGAAAAAAAAACGATGAGGGTTTTTGATCCAGCGAGAAGATAACGAAGGCGATTCACCACTCCTACGCACGCGATTGCAAAAGTCTCGTGAAGAAATTGTGTTTTTCAGTGAAAGCGGAGAAGGAAGCGACGACATCTGCTCCCACCGGAAGCCTATTCTTCAACGACTTCTTCTCGTTCTAAAATCTTGGTTCTTTCGTGTTTTTTTTTATTCGCATGGTTGTTTAGAAGGTTTTTCTTTAGATTTTGTGTTTGATTTACTTGTTGTTGGATTTCGATTTTGTGGTTAAATAGATCTGCAGATTTTCCGTTTCGTTTTCTGTTTTTTTCATCATTAAATCAATTAAATCCATCTTCGATTTCTAAACTGTGAATTCGTAATTTCTATTTAAAAAATTTTGTCGCATTTGTTCCTTTTTATCTGATTTTCTATTTACCTAATGTCATCAGAATTATTTTTAAACTTGAGTTTTTCTGTTGTCTCGTGTAAGATCTATCTCTTATTTCCTCTTTGTTTTGTCGGTTATTTCCCTCTCTGTTTTATCTGCTTTTAAGGTTTATCAAATTTTTTTTTCTATCATTTTCTTTTCTTTTGTTTATTAAATATATTCGACTTATTATTATTGGTTTGTTGTTCTTCTGTATTTATCTGTTATCTATTACTTGTTTTATATCTGTTTTTCTTTTCAGTTTTAAGATGCAGTAGCTCATATCTGTCTTGTTGATAAGGTAAATCCGTGCATTAGGAGAAAATTTAGACAGGACTCTATCAAATTTTTTATTTAAGATTCTGTTATTTTAAGTTGAGTTGTCAGTCTAATTTCTACTTCCTTTGTTTAAGGATAGATTAATCAAGTTTAATCTTTATTAGTATTTTGATATTTTATGTTTTCTTGATTCATTACACTGTTGAGGAGATTTCGTTTAGATTAGAAGGTGAATTGAAAAAATCTGCGCCAAGGTGAGAATTAAGGTGACTATCTTCAAGGTAAAATTTCAGGTAAAAAATTATTTGTAATTTAAAGATATAAAGGTGCATTGGAATCATTGCAAAATCATTTTAGAATATTATTCTAGGGGTTATTAGCATTATTGTGTCATTGCATTTCTCTTTTATATTCGAGGGAAAATACTGCAAAAAGTCAAAGTCAACTAAAAAATCAAAGTCAACAGCAGCAGTCAAAGTCAACTACATAAAGTAAAAGTCAGTGAAAGTAAAAGTCAATAGAAGTTAAAAAGTCAAAGTCAAAGTCAAATTCGTAAATCAAGGGGTTGTCTCAATTTGTTTCAATTTTAATAATTTTTAAAAATCTCTTTTTAGGTATATCATAGTTACATAATTTGTTATTACTTGTGGTGATTGATTTAAATTGTTTGAGTATTTTCCTTAAAGCTTTATATTTTATAAGTTTAATTGAAGTACTAGGATAATCATAAATACCATCATTATCTCTTTTTAGGTGAGTTGTACTTACTCATGAGGGTAAGGGGAGATTCCTTGGGAATCGTAGTAAGTCCGGACGAATCTAGAGAGTTGACTAGAAAGTCAACTTGAGAAATATTTGTTCTTCACCATGAAGGATTGCTCAGACTTAGGAATGAGCGACTTACATGGTGCATGCGTGGATTGATGCCTAGAATAGGTGACTTTAGAGGGGCAGGTCAACTCGAAAGAGAGTAGGGAGCTGCATGCGGAGCTCTAGGATTCCAATCAGGCGACGGGACGAGAAAAGGGGTACCAAAGGACGACAACAAAGTAAGTTTACTAACCAAGAGCATGAGTGAGTCAAATCAAAAGATCGTGTTAGAACTTTTGATCTGACTATCTCGGTGATGGAGAATTATTTCCAAACATGAACACAAGGGTTCCTAGTGAACCAATATTCCTCCTTATTCATGAGTTTGAGAAATTATTTATTCCTTAAATGGATGAAGAAGACCTCTCTAAATAATTAAAGAGAGTGTAGATCTTAAGGGAATTATCTTCCCTAATCCTCCTATTTTATACTGATCTAAAGATTGACTTGGTCAAAGCATTTAATCCTTATTGTTAGAAACCTAGAATTCCTTGAGTGGACCAAGTCAACCACCTTTTACCTTTGATTTAGGTTCCTAACATTCCAAACCACATCCACTATATCATAGGTACCTTGTGTGAATAAATGATCTCAAAAGGAAAGAAAAATTGGAACATCTTTGTTATTTCATTTCCTTCTTCTTTGAATACCACCTCTAGTTAGAATTTTAGAAGAGATCTAATAGAAGATACTATCTTTTATTCCATTCAAGACAAAATCCTGGCATAAATAAATCTTTGCATCTATGAAGCCCAATTAAATTGAAGAATCCCAAATGTTGATACTAAGTTTGGAGAGAAACTGCCCAAGAATCATCCTCCAAATTATCCTTCAACCATTATGAGAGCTCAAAGAATTACCTTCTATATGACAAGGCCCTCATAGCTGATAATGAAGAACAAGTTGATTCTATTATCTATTGATGAACATCATAGTTAATCAATGTCGTCTTCCACAAATATATGACACGCAATCCCATGGAATATCTAGTTTGCATGAAGATGGATCATCTTAAAGAAGGATATAACCCAAAGGAGATCTTCAGGATAACTCTTATCTGCTTCACAAGGATTATAAGCTAAGCTACGGCTGATGAGAATAGAGAAATCCTTCTCAAGAGTGAAGAATGGTATCGTGGCTGCTCCCACATTGCCTCCCGCGTGGTCCACACTTCTAAAACTACAGAAGAAGACTTAAGTCACCCATGAGGAAGTGAACGAAGACCACCACGGGATAGTAATCCTATAACAGGAAGCCCTCGGGTTATCACTAAGAAGTTGACAGCCACGAGAGTCAATGATGAAGGCTCACTTCAACAAATGAACACGAGACCTCCTTTGGAACCAAGGTATCATTTAAGGAAGAGAACCCATCCTCAGTTGCAGCAGCATGCCATCCTCTTCCTTATAAAAGAATTTGAGAAACTCACTATCCATGAAGTGAGTGAAAAGGATCTCTCTAAGGAGAGTGAAGATCCTATGGGAATTACTTTCCCTACCCTTCCCTTTATAAATTGATCTAAAGATTGACTTGGTCAAAAGAACTTAACTTTATCCTTAGATACCTAGCATTCTTTGAACAGACCAAGTCAACCATCTTTTATTTTTTTTTTTTTTGAAGTAGGTTCCTACTCCCAAACTACCTCCACTACATGTTAGGTACCTTATGTGAATATATGATCTCAAAAGAAAATAATAGGAACATCTTTGTTGCTTTAATCCTTTTCGTTGAAGCCTCCTTAGTTAGAATGTAGGAGAGATCTAAATTAGTATGTATGAAAGCATTGCCACTGAGTCCACATCAAGACAAGCCTTGAGTGAGTACACCATCACCCTGTGTGTTGGTAATCAGCCTGAGGAATCCACTATCAACAAGTCAGACACGAAGCCATCCCATTAAAGAGGACTGTGGTCTGTCCTAGAAGGCCCGTTTCTGCCCTCTCTCAACCTACCGAGCTCTTGGCGTTAGAGATTATCAGGAATTCTCGTGCACTATAAGATGACAGATGGAACACAAGGCCCTCAGCTGCAGAAACAACTGCAGAAGATATCAAGCTGTCAATTACTCCTGGATGCGCGAGAGGAGAAAGCGATCAAAAATGACTCCGACACCGTCACAGTCGGCACTTATCGGACGCAGCCCGGATCCTAGTCAACCACCCACACGAGGACCAAGGACATCAATTGCAGTGAGGTATTGTTATATATATATATATATGCGGGCTATCTCCACGTCACCAGGAGTATCCAACAAATCCGACGAAGGATTTCCCGCGGAAGTTATCCTCTTCATCAGTCCTCCGAAGCAATATCCACCCTCTCGGCCCTTACGACAATACATTCATCGCCTGCTAGTGGACTCCTGCACCGCCAACATGATCGACACCCTTTTGTCAGCAATGGAGCGACTCGGGAGCATCGTCTTTCCCTTCCGATCAGCCGTTCCCGTCAACCAACAGTCAAAGAACGTATCGACGTCTATCCCGGTTACGTCAATTCATGCGGGAAGAATACCAAGTTCAGAAAGATCATTCTGCTGAATTATCGGGGCGAACACTCGGGAGGCACACCATTGTTTCTGGACCAATGGCCTGACAAACACCAGGCAGTTCTCCTCCTTCCCGACACCTGTTCGTGGAGGTCACCATCAGCCCGACACTGTCAACGATAACACGAGTCAAAGAATGAAGTATTTCGGAGGCGCGCGTGAAGACAACAAATTTATCCACTAACTTCCCGTGTTGTCGGATATCGACAACATTTTCCGATTACGTCCATCCGGAGAAGAATGCGACATCACTACGCAGATCTCGAGAATGCGCGAAGGTAATTACGGAATCACTAAAATACAGCTGAGATTTACTCGACGCCGGAGTAACTGCGCCACTCGCAACGCTACTTCCCCGCAAAACGACGCTCACCGTAACTTCTTTTCTCTCATTTCTATAAAAGGAAAGACGTAAAGCGACAGAGACAGTTGTTGTTTTGAATGAAGTGTTCGTTGGTTTCAAATTTATTTTTGTGTTCAACGCGTTATCATCGTGCCCATCCTTTCCTCCTACTCCATACTCTTCTCCGAGTTCTATCCTCCTATCATTCCTCCCTCAGTTGCTGTCCTCTTTCATTCATCTCGAAGTACAAATCATCAGAGGAATATTGTGATCGTGTAGAGATCTTCCAGAGCATCTACTTCACGTCGTCAACAGGTATCATCCTCAATCTCTTCCACGTGGTAATAGTTCAGTCCCGATATCATCAGTCCAACAATAGACTTTTCTATTTCTCCACCTTTTCTCTATAATTATTATCTTTGTCTCTTTTAACTCTCTTCACTACCTTCTTAATAACCTCCACGATAGTCTGTATCATCACATTCATTCATCATTCATTTTCCATCCTTTCATCATCGCTAACATTCCATTATCATTACCGTCATTCTACTATCTTATTACCAAACAAAATCTCTACATCATCGTCATTGGATTATCCCTTCTATCATCAGTGGTATCATCTCATAGATCCTCCTTCCTATTGTAGGATTTAGAGACCTTTTTAAGATTATCCTACATCAGTCAATCTTCAGCTCACCTTGAAAATGCGCCTATCGTTTCGGGGAGGCAATGACATAAAGGAAATCCACCTGTTTTCTTCTAACAAATAAAAGAGGAAATAGAAGTCCAGCTTATTCTCACGAATGCCCCTGCTGTGGACGAACAGGGAATAGTCAATGATTCCCTGAATTTTCTCCATCATCTCGCCCTAGAGCATACAACGCTCGAAGGGTTGGAAGCAAAGAAGGCTCGTCACACGATCATGGGCTATCCGTGCTCTCTTTCGCTATACCAAAAGAATCTTTTCTTTATCGTCATTTCGTCACCACTCATTCCCGACTTCTCTGAAATTGCCGCGGAGGATCGCGAGAAAGCAACAGGATAAAAGGAAAGTTCCGAAGCAATCCAATAGCTAGTACAACATACTAGCACCACAATAGAGATATCGAAGAGCTCCCCGTGACACCGAGAGTCATCAACGGATACTATTACGATTCAGAAGATCTCCATGTCATCTGTTGATCACGCCAAAGACTTCAAGATATGACGTCGAGTCAAACCGTCAATCGTAAATTTGCGAAGCGTCCTTTCTATGTATCTTATGTCTACAATAACGGAGCGCGCCGATAATGGGGAAACTTCGGAGAACCTCTGATTGATCCGATGCCACATACGCACCGTCGCGATCTCTGTAGATCGTCACATTCATCATAAATCGAAGATATCAATTGACAATCACCACCCTACGACATCGTCACCGTCAACGCTAGTCCAGGCAAAGAACGTGAGTTATCGTCAGGCAGTTATTATAGAAACCGACGGAAATTAAAGCGATCCGTCCTCTCTCCGTCAACCCACTTTACCCCACTCTATAAAAGAGAGAATGTATCGTCAGACAGTTGAATTTGATAAAATTTGGTTACCCTTTTGGTTCGTTTAACCTATGTGTTCATCGTGTTCCTGTGTCTCCATCAATCTCTCCCGCATCTTCTTCATTCCGATTCTATCTCCCTTCTGTTCTCCCCCCTCTCTGTCGCTTTCATCCACCCCTTGTCAGAGCAAAACCGAGGAATTATTTACCGTGAGGAGCAAATCCCAAGCATCAACTTTCCGAGTCTTGCAGGTAATATCCTTGCTCCTATCGTGTTGATAGTTCATTTCCAAAATCATAAGTCCAACACGTCATTCTCTCTCCTTCCGCTCCGTCCATCCCTGTCATACTCACCTTTTCGCTCGACCTCTTGCATCCTAATTTCTTCCATTTCACTCTCGTCGCTTCTCTCCTACTCTTACCTTTGTCCACTCTTAAATTTGTCCGAAAATAGAAATTTTAATTATCCTCACTCTCCATCTTATCTTCCGTCGTCTTCTCACCGTCATTTCTAATATATGCTCTATTATTATTATCCTAACCTCTGCGTGATATCTTTCACCATCACTATCACCCGAATATTCAAATCCTTTCCATATTTCTCATTATATAATATATACCGTATTCTCTCTTACCTTTCTTCCCTCCACAATAACAATAATCTTCACTCACCTCACATTCCTCTACCGAATCATTCAACTCTCTTTAATTTATATTATTTCTCAGTGATATCGATTCATAGGTCCTTCTCTTATCTGTAGGATTATTTCTTAAGTATTATCAGTAGATAAGCATCCATAAATCTCTCATTCTCCATCATACCTTCATAAGCATCTCATCATCCTCAAACATATTAACATTTTGAAATATCCTACATCACTCGCCAAGCTATTAGTTGTCACTAGGGGATTAAAAAAGTGAGGAGTGACTTTGGGAGGACTGGTGCGGGAGATCTTGATACCCTGTTCAGTATAAAAAAAACCTGGCCTACGAGTAACGTAATAAAGTTGAGTGATAATCAAGGAGTTCAAAAAAGGGATTAGAATAACATAAATATTTAGAAGAAACTAATTCACCCCCCCTCTTAGTAATTTCACCATCTCATTAGGGAATTTCATACCTTGACCCTAAAGTTTCGAGTGCATTGCTTTTTCTTGACATCATTAAAAAGTAGAACATTCATTTTAGAGTCCTACTATACATTTTCTATGCTTCTATTGCTAAAGGATTAGCAATGATTCAAGTTGGGGGGTGTGATAACATGCATCTCTTTATACGCATTACATGCTTGTAAACACTTTATGCATAATTTCAATCTATATGATGCATCTTGTCATCTTAAAATTAAATTTTCTTCAATTTAAGGCCAAATCACTGAATTCCATATTGTTCATCAGTTTGAGCATTCTGATGTGTTTTAAGTGTGTTTGACCCTATCAAGGGTCAAACCACTTGTATTTAACCTCAAGTCTTTGGTTTTAAATGTTTCAGGATTTAAGTGATTGCATGAAAAGAAGAAAAAAAGAAAAAAAGAGTTAAGAGTAAAAGAGGGAATTAACCTACTTGACTTTAGAAAGTCAACTTGGAATTAATTCACACATAATTTTATTTTTTGTGTAATATTTTATTTCAGGGGATAAAGTTAAAGAGGATCAAATTCTTGATCGAATGAAGAAAATTTCAGGCTGCCGCCGCCGTTTAGGACCCTTGCCACCCTCACCCAATTCCGGTGGCCTGCGCGCCCACCTCTGACGCCCGTGCGCAGGCACCCCCTCCTCCAACGCCCCGTGCACAAGCACGCACCGTCGCCAGCACGCCCATGCGCCCCCACCTCAGGCGCCCCTACGCGCACTGCCTCCAGCACCCTGTGCGCCCTGTCGCTGGCATCCCACTCACCCCGCGCACCTGGCTCTAGTGCCCTTGCGCACTTTATCTCAAGTGCTCCACGCGCCCCGCTTGTAGCACCCATCTCAAACACCCACGCATCAGCTCTGGCGCGCTCGTGTGCCCCAACCAAAAGCGCCCATGCGGTGTGCCCTGTGCGCCCCGTTGTTGGTGCCCCAAGTGCCTCGCGCACTCGGCCTCCCGGTGCCCTGCTCGCCCCGCCACCAGTGGCCTGCGCGTGTGCCTTCGGCACCCCACGTGCTCCCGATCTTGGGGCCCCTCGTGCTCTGCCCCAAGCGCCCTCCTCGTCTGATCTGTGTGCACCTATCTGCCCGCTTTGCATGGCCCCCTGCACACCCCTTTAAACCCCCCGCGTGCTCGACCCCGGGCATCCAGCACATTTCGCCGCGCGTCCGCGTATCTCGTGGATACAATCGCGCGCCGCTCACACCTTGCTGCGCTGAGGACTCCACCCTTTCCATGACGTTGTCAAATTTGGTCTACCTTTGGTAACCGTATATGTCGCGTACAATGACCTTTCCCGTCACGACCGACTACGCTTGCGCCCCGCAGGTTAGGCACGCATCCCCTATCTCCTATTTGAAGTTCATTTGTTTCTGTCAATATTTCTCGCATTTGCTTCCACCGCCATCGAGACCTAGATTAGGTTAGACAATAGGGTGATATGAGCGGATTGAGACCGTTGTCCAACCCGTTTTTTTGACTGTCAAGCAACGCTCGACTTAAGGCCCTACGCCTGCTAGGACGTGGGCCTAGAGGTCTCCCATGTTGATCCTACTCGGTGCACCTCTAGAGCTTCAGCGAAGACTTGCGAGAAGGCAGTTTGCTTGTATGCATTGATCGATCATTATCATCATAGTAGATTGCACCTAGGGTTCCATCCTTAGATCTTCCTCTTAGTGTTCGTGGCACGGTCGGGTTTATCAATCCGTCTGGCATCACTTACTATCAAGTATCTATATGATAGATAATTACTTGTCTTATAGGGATTTTATATCTTGGATATTAGATACGAGATGCACTTCTCATACTTACAATGATTTTTAGAGGCAGGCAAGTAGACAAAAGCTTAAAAGGGCAAGGTAGAATTGAAGTTGGACAATGGTGCAAGAGTTGTTGTTATGGGACTAAGGGTTGTAAACTTCAAGCTACTATCTAAAAATTATCTTTCTTTAGAAAAATGTTAATATGTTCATGGCATAATTAAGAGCATTATTTAAGTTTCTTGTTTAGACAAGCAAGGTTACACCTTAATGATTAGGGACAAGTGATGTTCTCTTTACATTGGAAGTATATAGAACATCACTTGTCCCTAATCATTAACTTAGAGATGTTCTATTTACTTTAGTCAATGATCTATATTTAATTCATGTTTCTTCATATAATCTCTTGGTTAATGTTTCTCTAGATACGAATAAATAAGGTGAGAATGAGGCCTACCCATGGCATTGCAAACATAGGCATGTTGGCAATGGAAGATTACAAAAGTTGCATACAGATGCACACTAGGGTGAATTTGAGTGAATCATCCATGACTTGTGAATAGTTTATTATGGGGAAATGATGGAGAATTATTTTGAAACATGAACACAAGGGTTCTAAGTGAACCTATCCTCCTCCTCCTCCTCCTCCTCCTTATCCACCAATTTGAGAAATTATCCATTTATTAAATGGATGAAGAAGACCTTTCTAAATAATTAAAGAGAGTGTAGATCTTAAGGGAATTATTTTCCCTCCTTCCCTATTTTATACTGATCCAAAGATTGACTTGATCAAAAGAAATTGGGCTTATCCTTAGATAATTAGAATCCCTTGAATAGACCAAGTCAACCACCATCCTAGTTTGAAAGAGGGTCCTTAATCTCCAAACCTTATCCACCATATCATATGTACCTTATATCATTTTAATTAATGATCTCAAAAGAAAATCTTTAGGAAACCTCTTTGAATTACATCCCTTTATTTCTTTGAAACCACCCTTAGTTAGAATTTTAGGAGAGATCTATTATTTACTACTGTTGGAAGAGACAAATCTCAATGGCAATTCAAGACAAAGCCTATTTGTGTGAATAACCCATGCATGTATGAGGATTGAACATTAAAGAAGCTAGTCAAGAAGATCATCATCCCCACTATATCCTACTCAAGCTCTTATGAAAGTTGTGAAGTCTTAGACTGAGTTTCAGCCACCAATCAGGCATTTATATTTCAAAATTAGCATGAAGAGAGCTATCCAAATGAAGACGGTCATCAAAGGTCTCTTTCCTAATTGTCCAAGATTATTAGGAAGACAACTCAACATAAACAAGCATTATAGAGCTACCATCAGAGAAGATATATTGAAATCCACTCATATGAGATAATATAGCCATGATCTCTAAAGACATTGAAGACTCTTCAAGACAATTATCACTGCTACCAAGACCTTCACGGATTAAAGCTTCATGCAAGACGGGTAACTCCTCTGAGATTACCCCTCTGAGACTGAGAAACGGGAGTATAAAGAAAGCTTATGGCCACGGATTGCACTCATGGTTCAATCCGTGATTATCCCCACGACAACAACATTCAAACAGTCTCCACGTCATTCAAGGAAATTCTCCCCGTTAAAGGAGAACATATCAACACTGTGATCGTCAAAATTTCCCTGTACCACATTGCCTTACCTTGGCGATCCGCGAAAAGGATTGAAGCAGCGCCAACCCCCGGCGGGTTCTCCTCACCTAAAGTTATTATTATGAAATTTTATTAACAAGACTGACATGAAGAAATCCCATTGGGACTGTGTGATGTATCGGGAAACCACAACGTCAGAGGTGCCGTTAGGAATAATCAGTGACAAAAGAGAAGAAAGCCTCACCAAGGACCTCTGATGTAGGACGCAGTTATGAAAACCCTCGTGCCTGATCAATGAGTCTGAGGATGACTAAGGATAGCTGGTCAACCCTAACCTACGGATAAGCGAATCCTACACCCTAAATACGATCTCTAGCCTAAACCTAAGTGCAGGCAGGTGATAGGCTCGAAGTCGTCGTGTATTTGAGCCCTACAAATTTACTATTTATATTCAAGAAAACTAAGTCCGGGTAGATAGGATAAAGGCGTATAGCTTTCTAGGTCGATCCACAAGGATTCTAGGGCACGACAATATCAATAATAAGAGAGAGAGAAGAGGGTAAAGATGAAGGATTGGTGGTCAACTCTATGAGTTGACCGTAGGAGGAAGGGATTTTGATGGATGATTTAAGTGAACCTACTGATATAAAGATCCTAATTCCAGAATACAGAAAAGTATTAGAATAAATAGTTAAGGAAATCTAAACTATATAGAAAGGAAAGAAGTAAGAGGGGAAGAAGAAAGAGAGACTGAGATGAGAAATTGGGCAATCGGGAGAGAAAGATAGTAAGAGGGAGAGGGAAATGGAGAAAGTAAAGAATTAGAGAGGGGGTGTTTTTAGAGGAAAGAAATAAAGAGAAAGAGTGATAAAGGAGAGGAAGAGAAATTGGCAGATCGATGAAGAGAGAAAAGAAATTCGGAAATGAGCGGAAGCGGGGAAGGTAGGGAGAGAGGGAGATAGGTAGATGTAGGAAATAAAAGAGGGGAGAGAGAATGCGCGAATATATGGTTTTCAGCGGGGAAAATAGATAGAGAGTCAGAAACGGTTAGAAATAGAGAGAAGGCGTGAGGAATGAAAATCGAAATAAAGAGAGTAAGATTAAGGAGGAAGAAGAAATTGGGAATAAGAATCGCTGAGAGGAGGAGAACGAGAACGAAGGAGGAAAATGAAGAGAGGATTTCGGAAAAATACAGCGGACGAAGGGGGAATGCGTGGTTACGAGAAAGAGGGGAGAGAGGTATGCTGGAAGATGAAAAGGCATAAACCGGAATGCGGAGATGGATGAAGGAGAGGAAGAGATGACTGTGAAAGAGGATTGAGCGGACGATGAGCTGCGAAAGAAAGGGATAGGAGAGAGAAGTTGGGAGCGAGATTGCGAGAGTAGAGGAGAGAGAGAGAGAGAGAGCAAGATAAGAAGGACGAGAGAGAGAACGCAAGATGGGGATGAGGTTCAGCGGACTAGAGTTTAAAGGGTGAGAGAGGAGAACTTACGAGCAAATTCTAGAGAGATTCACGAGGGCTGGCGAGAATATGTGACAGAGAAAGGGCATGCGAAAGTAGGTAGAACAAGAGGGAGAGATTTCGTGATTGAGGGAGATGCTGCTGCATAAAAAAAAAAAAATCAGAAGAGGACGAACATGAGAAAGAGAGAGGGCGGTCGTAAGAGAGAGAAGAGAAAGGACAAGAAAGACAGATAGAGAAAGGGAGAGCGGGAAGAAGGTAGGGGGTGAATTCCAGAAAATGACGCAAAAGAAGGAAATTTAGGAGAGAGATAGAGGAATAGAGAAAGCTAGAATAAAAGGGGCGACGCAGCTTGGAGTTATCACTTGAAGACGAAAAATTATCTGCGGAAAAAAAAATCAAGAAATCGCTAGAGAGAGAACGACAGATTAAGAGGGAGTAGCGAAGAAATAACGACTAAGATAAAATAGATACAGAGCGGAAAAGAAACGAAAAGATACAGAGAGGAAAACTGGAAGTAGAGCAAGAATAGGAGAGAGATATCTAGCGGAACGAGGGAGCGAGAGCACGCAAAAAAAACACGAATAGAAGCCAGATGAAAAGGGAGCGGAAAAGAGGGTACAAAAGTGAAACGAGTACAGGAGAGTTAGGGAGATTTAAGGAGAGAAAAGAGAGGTTTTCTTGAGATAGAAAGGTAGCGCGAGAAGGGTAAAGACGGTGAAACAGGAAAGAGATGACGAGGAGATTTCATTGAGAGCAGCGAAGAAGGAGAAGGGGAGGATAGCGGGAGAGCGAGCGAGAGAGAGAGAGAAGAACTAAACTACCCATTAAAAGAAAAACTTCTCCATACATTCTTTCAATCCCAGAAATTGTAAGCAAGAACCTAAACCTAAGAGAGAGAGAGTGCGAGAGGAAGAAGAAGACGCCGAAAAACTGGGATCCCCCCCTTTTCTCTGTCTCGTTCCTTTTAAACTCCAGCGAGGAGAGAGCCACCGATTCCCTCCTCCTTTGACTGGGCTCCACTGAAGATGCCTTGGACAGCCCATTAATCTTCTCCACATCTATTCTAGATGATTTAGCTTCCATTCTCATGCTTGTAAGTTCCTAAAATCAAAGGGGCACAAAATGATGTACAAAATTTCTTGTTTGGTGTATTGATGTCATAAAATTATTAACTTGTGCAATAGTAGATATGATGACAGGTTTGCGAGTTAATTGAGCTAAATAAAAGTAAATCTTAGTATTTATACATACTTTTTGTGCTTTCATCATGTTAGAAGTCTCAAACCTATACTCGTACTACCCTACCTACGTCGTCCGATGGCGGTGGAGACGAGTAAAGGAAATGCTTCGAAAAGTAATTAACTTGAAAGAGGGGTTGAAGCTAATCTGCGGGGCGCGTGCCCGGTCGGTTGAGACAATGGAGATCACTTGTACGTTGCACGGACGGTCGGTAGAGATTTCGCCGAATCAGCGGTGTTAGGGAGATCGGACGGTGTGTCACAAAATTTGAAGCGGGCGGGCGTCTCGGAGGGGAAGTAGGGCAGTAGCACTCGTGGATCCGAGAGGGAAGCAAGGAGGTCAGGAGCAGGCGCGGGCAGCGGGCTGGGCCTTGGCGAGGGTTAGACGCCCCACGGGCACTGATAAGTCGGAAATTAGCGTGATTTATGTCGTTATTTAGGGTTTTTCCAGACTTATACAATAAAATTTATAATCTCCCTTAGTGGTGTAATAAGGGGTCGAATCCAAAGGAGGCGGTGGTGAATTTTAATTTCAATCGATTTAGGGATAGAAAAGCATGAATTTGATGGTTTAATTCTTATTTATGTGATTAATGATGATTCTTCATCAATGTTTGAAATTAAGATCATTGCAAATTCAATATCATAAAATCAATATTCTCTGCTATTTATAATCAGATAGATTTAATCAGAGATTAAGATTTCAAGTTTCTCATCATTAAGAATTTAAGAACATCTAGATTTAATATAATTTTCTTGAGGTTTTATCATATAAATGCGTTTATCCAATTAATGATGAAATCATCATATTATTATGGATTAATAATCATCATGTTAATCCACTGTTATTTATCAACAGAAAACAAGATTTTTGAATTTTAATTTCAATTATTCAGGAATTAGGTCAATTTTCCCTAAATTAGCCAATCTTGATCAAGATTGGCTAATTAAAGCAATTAAAACCTAAATTGGAGTTTATTGAAGGTAGACTATGTTTTAGGAGTTTTATGAAATCATTAAGTAAATCCTTAAGTAAGTAAACTGAAAACCTTCAATAAATCGCGAATTTAACTGAAAACCTTAAGTAAATCTATGTTTTAATCGCCTAGGAATTCCTGGAGATGGATTAGGAACCTCTTTCGATGACTTCCGCGCGACGAACAGCATCAAGATCCGGCGATTTGCCACAGCGGATTTGAGAGAAGAGGTGGAAACTTAATGCCACCGGACCAGCGAAATCGTCGTCCTTTTCAGCTCCAGATCGCTCCAGGAGGTGCTTGAGACAGGGAGGAGTGCCGGCGACCAGTCCTCCCGCAAAAAATATCAAGAACCCCGCCTAATTTCGCGTTTCGCGCAATTTATAGCCGTAAATCGCGAAGAACACGTCATGGTTTCAGTTATTAATTTTATTTTTTTCCTTTTGTACGTAGGTCGTGCGCGGAGCTCTGATTGGTCGACGAAAAAGCTCACCGCGTCGTGATTCGCACGCACCGTGCCGCGCACAAAAATCTCACTCTCGCCTCTGATTGGTCCGCGCGATTTGCTTGCATTCCCTGCGTGCACTTCGCGGTCCATTACAGATAAAATGGCCCAATAAGGGCCAGTTTCAATAAAAAAAACATTTTTTCTTAAAAAAATCGATTTTTTTACCCAACGAAAGCATGAAATAAAATCTAAAAAATACATTTATTATTGAGAAATATTCTATTAATATGAAAAATTAATTTCTCTTTGATTTCTTTTGTTTCAGAAATAGGTCAATTAAAGAACATTTATTTTTTCTCATGAAATCGAAGAAAACTTCATTTTAACATGAAATCATGATAACATGCAATAAAATATGATGATTTATCATTAAAAACCGACAAATATGATGAGAAAATGGTATTTTAATTGCTCTATTTTGCATGTTATCAGGCACAATCAAAGTCAACAGGGAATAGGCGCGAGTTGACTTGGCAGGTCAACCCACGAAATGGTCAGGTGATCTAGCAGTCAACGCGCGGTTGTGTGGCATCTGTTCGCGCGCACGGGTTGCACTCAACGCAGGTGAATCTAGCGGCGAACGCAAGTGAATCGGGGTTGGAGGTGCGTGACGATGGAGCGGAAGAAATGGGCGAGGCATTGGAGACCTGGCGGCGCTCGTGGAAGCAGGCGCGCGGCAGGGAAATGGTGTACGAATGCAGCCCGGGGCAGTCAACAAGACGATCGGTGGGGATGTGCTGCGGTGTGCGACCGATGGTTGACCCCAGCAATGAGCAAGAAGCTCTAGAACCACTGAGCAATGATGTGGATCGAACACAGGCGGTGTCCAGGGAGGAACACGGGCGAGTCTCGTGAACTGGAGGGTAAGCATCGGAGAGAAGAGGTTGGGTCGTAGGAGAGAAGGTGTCGAGAGAGTGACGGAAATGGGGGGGAATGAAGTGAAGGACAGATCGAGATGGAGGGATGAATATAAATCGCGTCGGAATTTAATCTTGCAAGATGACGAAATTTGGTGGGGCGTTGACGAATTCGTCTGACCGTCGAGAAGTTGTTTGCTAGGCCAAGAAGAGGGAGAATGGATTGGCGCCGCGAAGTCCGGGCAGGGAGAGGAAATGTAATTTGGCTGGGCGAGGTGATGGATAAGGGGTGTTGTGTCGATTGGAATTCTGCGGGTTGGTGGAGGGGATTCCGCGTAAGCGGCGGCTGGAACTCTTGTCAGACGCGATCTGGAATTAGGCTTGGGAATCGATCAGGTTCAGCAGGCGACGGGAAGGACCGAAGGGCCAGGGAAATGAATCGTCGGAAAGTGGGAATAGTCAGCGAGGAGTTGAATTTTAGGTTTGCTCATTGGAGAGGTCGGTGGTTGGGCGGGGAAGGGAGTTTGGGTGGATGACGGGAAGGGAGAGCTGTGGAGTTGGAGAAGGAGGGAGATGGCAGGGTCGCGGGAAGGGGAATTACTGGGTGTGTAGCGGAAATTGACGACGTGGGGGAATCGGTGAGGATGGAGAAGGAGAGGGTGGATTCGACGGAAAGGCAGGGGAAATTCGGGAGGGGAGTGGACACGGATGTGCGGGCTGCTGGGATCAGAGGCTCGAAAAGCTCTCCAAATCTTTGTCCAAAATAATGATTGCAGCGGAAGGTGTTGAATCATAACATTCAACAACGTTGAATCACCAAGAATAGATGATCTCATCATCCATTCTAGGTGATCCTATCATCTAGTATAGAATAAAATTCATACTTACTTGGATCATTTGAAAGAGTTCTTCAACTGTTCAAGTGTCCGGACTCTAGCGGTATCCACACAGTCTCCAGACGATCGGATATCCTCTTGAACACTCGTCACCACGAGAGGAAGAGAAGAGGGAGGAGAAGTTCCACTAGGCTTGTATGGGCACCTCTATTATGGTCGTTCTCTCCCTATTTATAGACTTTGGGAATGTAAAATTTTCACAAAAAACCCCTATTATTATGTCTATATCCACCGACGTCCATTGACCTTATGTGTGTGACCCTCCAGGTCCCTATATCTCGCCAGTTAATGACTCTATCAACCCAATAACACTTATTGGTCTTCCTTATCAATTAACTATATCAACATAAAGATTAATTGACTAAGGATCGATTTAACCCAATCGACAGGTTGAGTCGCCAGCCCGGTGGGTGCCAAGCTACACCACGTGCTCTAGGAGAAATGGAGTATATTAGAACTCTTTCATGGAACCCTGCCGTCATTGGTTACCGTGTACATATAATCCTTCATCCACACGAGACTCATGAATGACTTAGGGTATGGTTAATTGTCAAACCCTAATCCGTCACTCAATTTAGTACTAATGCGAGTAGGAAATCATTGAGAACAACTTCTCTAATATTTCTGCTACCTTGGCCAAGGATTTAATCACATCTCATTCCTTGAGTCGATCTCCTCATATACCGAGGGTGGATGAGCCCATCTTGACCACTCAATCACCTTCGAGGACTTCATGTCATATCCAATCTATGACGTTTTGGAGATCTCGTGGCTAGGGGGTCGTAAGTCATAGTTAAAACACGATCATCCATCCACAAGATGTCTTTGGTGTCTCAGGTCAAAGGACCACGTAGACATTCATGACATGAATCAACTTGATTGACAATTTAGGTATATTACCATTCAGGGATTCATACAGATCAATTCAGTGAACTCTTTCTCCAAAGAGCACCCACTATCTATCCTTAGTGTCTCCACACCGATGGCTATAGGATCAGCCATACTCATCATATGAGTTGGATTAGATAGTGCTATTCTTTCCGAATAATTCGATGTCCTTCTCGAATATCCCACGAATAGGAATGTTTAGAACATATGTTTAAAGACTAGTGATCGCTATATTATGATCTCATCATAATTCACTTAGTCATTGCACCTGCTCATGGACTTCATTGCAAACATCACACAAGAATGACAATGAATAAATTTCATTTCAACGAACATAAACAAGGTTGATGAAAGTGTGATTGGCTTATAGGCCACATAATATCCATCACGGGCTTGGGGAATGGGAGAAGGAAATTGAGGGGGGGAGGGGTGATGCCGAGAAGGTGGATTGTTCGGCAATGACAAGAATCGTGGGGAAGGGGGGTTGCTAGAGATGCGGGCAGGATGGGGGGGGTTCTCCAATGGTAGGGAAATGGGGAGAGTGAAAGGATTGGGATTGTCGGGGGAGACTGGGTAGGTGGAAAATCGGGGAGGGGAAGGGTGGAACAATGAGCAGGAGGGGGAGGAAGAAGATGGGGTGTGACGATGAGGACGGAATTGCAGGGGTGGGCAGAGGTGGACGAGGAGAATAGATTGGCGACGGAGAAAATCGTGGGGGACAGGGGTGTTGCTGGAGAAGATGACTGTGGAGACGGTGGAGGAACTGCAGATGTGGCGCAGAGAGGAGGAAGATGGAGATGATGGCGGTGTGGCGGTCCAGAGGCGGCGGCGACGGCTTGAGGACGGCGGCGTCGCGATGACAGTGGAGAAGAACCGTGGCCGGGGCAAGGAGTGGCGGTGGTCGTCGCGGCGACGGCGGCGGTGGCGGCACGGAGGCGTGCGGCGGCGGCGATTGGACTTCTTCCACGGCCTTCCTTGAGAAGCCACTTGAGAGGGAGAGCACTCCTTTCTTTCTTCAAATGACGGCTATGGTTTGTGGGTGGGTCCCTTCCCCTCTTATAGAGCCCATAATGGGCCGAGAAGGGAAAGTGCCCACTTGAGGCCCACAACCCACACCTAACATGCTCATAGAAAGAAATAAGGTTCACAAAGAAGGATGGGTTTCACGAATGGGATCCCGAAAAGGGAAGAACCACCCGGAAGCCTAAAAGGGAGAGAAGAAATAAGCGAGGACCCGCTTAAACACGTGCGGGTCAAAAGTTCATAATAAAGAAATAAAGATAAGCGAATAGATCCGCGCGCACAAAAGGGCTCCTCCGCCGCCGTGGTATCATGTCTTGGTGGCTACGGGGGTCGTTGATAACATGCATTTATAACTTGAATTCTTATCCTAATTAACTCATATTCATGCTTATTTTATGTGAATATGCTGCCTGCTATCATACTTTTTAGGAATTTTCTCCATTGTCATGTCATTTCACTAAAGTTGATATTTATGCATAAATTACAGATAATTTCATGTTTAATAGATGATTAATCTTTTGTGTCAATTAATAGAAGTTAATCTCTGTTATTGAATGATTTTTGACTTTAGTAAATGTTTGGAAGGATAATTTCAAGATGAATTTATGATATAAAATGTTTAATGAGAAATGATTTAAGTAAATTTTAATTCATCTTGATTTCTTCTTTCAAAATATATTTTAAATGACATGATATTAAAAAGAAAAGAATTTGTGATCCAATGGAGAAAATTTGAATTAAAAAGGAGTTGCATATTTTAAATTATGAATTTCTGGAAGTTTTATGCCTTTTTCGATTTTTATTTGATTTTAAAATTGATTTTTTTATGAATTTTTCCTATTTAAAATCGCAAAAAATGGGTTTTTACCTGCAGGTGCTGGCAAGCGGGCGCTGACATGGCGCGCGGGACCGCCGTGAGGTGCGACGCGGCACTGAGGCCACGTGGCAGAGCCCGGGTGGCCCGCGCGAGGCGCAGGTGACGCTGACGCGTGGCAGGAGGCCACGCGGACGGGCCCACACGAACGTCCGTGAGGGGCGCCACGTGGCGTTTAGGGGGTTTGCAAGTGGAGGGCCCATGGGAATAGTGGGACCCTTGTTAGATATTTAGGGCGGTAATGCATTAGCGTTAAACCGCCCCCCTATTTAACCGCAACATCTCCCAGTATTTCCTCCGTGTGGGACTATGTTCCCACATGGTTTCTCCTTTGCAGGTGACGTGGAGACACGACGCACGATTTCAATTGAAGAAGGCAAGAGAAGAGGCCACGATCGAAGCCCAATCGCCTCACGATCGTGGTCCGATCGCCGCTTGATTGTGACCACGATCAAGCGCGATCGTAGCGTCCTTTGAAGAAAACTTGAAGCGAAATTCACGGCCAATTTGGGAGCTACGAAGCCACCCAGAGGAATCGCTCCCACAACCTCTGCAAACCGCTCCCACAACCAATTCAATCGGACACGATTTTTGGGCCAAATTTCCCTTTAAAAGCGATGTATTTTCCCTCTTTGTTGTTCAACTTTTGATCGATTCATTAAGGAATTAAGTGAATTTCGAGCAAGATCTCTAGTTCATCGTGATCCCCCCGCATTTAGACTCGATTGCGAAGCAATTGGAGCGGGATTGATAGTGAATTTCTCCTTGATTTCATCGAATTTTCCCCTTGAATTCTGAACGTCCGCGAGGAAGAATCTGAGCAAATTTGCTTCGATCCACGAGAATTGAAGCCCCATTCTTGTGGCAATCGGGTTATTAGTGAGATTCGATTGATTATCAGGAGGTAATTTGAGTTTCTATTAGATTTAGAACTTTAATTTTGCAAATTAGTTCATAGTGTTCTTCATTTTCCCAAAATTTCTGTCCGAAAAATTGCTGATTTTGAAAATACGATATCTCTTTGATTATAATCGTAAATCACTTGATTTTGGTTTCACTTGAGTCCACTTTACATCAGCTTTCCTTGCATAGCAAATTCATCAAATTCCGAGTTAATTTGACCCTCCAATTTGAAGTTTGACCAAGGACTGGTCATCTTTCATCAGAAGTCAAACGTTGACTTTCGGTGTCAATTACTTCTGATTTACAAATCAGAATTTGATAATTTTGGTCTTGTTAGATTCCTTTGGTTCTTAGCTTTGCATTAACATAGAAATTGCAAGATTTGGATTTTGTTTGACCATTCAATTTGAAGATTTCCTCTGAGGTGTGAATTTCGGGGATTTTCTTATAGTAGATTTTCAATAATTCATAATAAATCCCTTTTTTATTCAAAAATCATGAAATATATATCAATAAATTCAATTTTCTCTCTAGTTTCCAAATATTTAGTTTTCGTAATCTTTTGACTCTGTTTGATTCTCTGATTTTATAGAACGCCTATTGTGAGTGAAAGTCAACGCTTTGACTTTGACTTTTGATTTTTCTCTGTCAAACCCGAGAATGAAATTCTTAAAACTTCTTATTTAGTCTATTTATATCATTTCCATTCCTTACATCTTATTGTCTCTTATTTAAAACTTCTTTTAAACCTAAGTTTGACCAAGTCAACTCTGTGATTAAAGTCAACCCTGCTCTCCGTGGATCGACCCGATACTTACACAATACTTGGTTATTATATCTTATCTTTGTGAGTTCGGTTTTATAAATTTTGTTTGACCATTGTCTTTGTGATTTAACGACGCACGAAAATGATACGTCAAAATGGCGCCGTTGCCGAGGAGCATGCGTTATTGATTTGATTGATTGATTTCTTGGTTATATTTAAGTTTCTATCTTCTGTTGTTTACTGATCTGTAGAGAATTTATCAAATCATCATCAGTGGTGAAAAAGGTATAGCAAGGTAAGATTACCTAAATTTGCCCATTATTTGATAGTTTTGGTGCAAATTTGGTGGTCTATTTGGTGTTTTTCACCTAATCGATACATCGATATTGATATATCTGAGATTTATCCTCTGTTATCAGTGACTTATTTGTATTATTATCTTTATTGGTGTGATTTTTGATAATGTGTAGCTTAGTCTATCTTTTAGGTTGATTAAGTGAAGTATTTTTCATTTAGACATTATCTTTTTCGTCTCACCCTTTTCTTACATTCTTATATATATATACTTGCTGTTCTGTGATCTTTTTGGCTTTAGATATGCATAGGAATCATAGGAACCGAGGAGGATGACAGGGCCAGCGACCCGCGAGGCATACAAGGAATAATCCCTTGTATGATGATCTATTTGCCTCATCTAGAGCTCCATCGGAGGCCTCTAGTGATTCCCTTCCAGCCATCGCCACACTAGGGTGAGGAGAGCCGATAGACGCCCCTCTTCCTGCCAAGATAGTGAGACGACGTCTTAGCGATTACGCAAGACCGGTCGTCCAAAGGCGGACTACGTGAGTCAATGCGCCTCTACGACGAGGTGCAAATTTTAAAATTGACTCACATATTCTTGGCCTTTTGCCCACTTTTCATGGACTACCATCAGAGGATCCGTATCAACATGTGGACAAGTTCAGCCAGGTGTGCGAATTCAACCAATTCCACAATGTCCCCTCCGAGACGGCCAAGATGCGCTTCTTCCCTTTCACGCTTAAGGAAAGGGCGAAGGAGTGGTTCTTTTCCTTGGGCCGCGAGTTTGATTCATGGAGAGACATGGAAGACGCATTTTTGTGTAAGTACTACTCGGTAGGTAAGACTAGTACCGTGAGACGCGCCATACGCGAGTTCTCACAAGGGCCGGGCGAGGTTTTCTATGAGGCTTGGGAGAGACTTCGAGATCTCCTGAGACAGTGTCTGCATTATGGTATACCTAAACATGAGATTACTCAGATTTTTTATGATGGTTTAGGTGCACCTGACAGGTACTTGCTCGATGCCGCTAGTGGAGGCACGTTCATGAGCAAGTACGAGGATGAAGCCCTCGAGTTGATCGAGTTGGTGGCGGAGAATAGCCACCATCACACGGCTAAATCCTTCGGAGGACAGAGCGCTCCCACTAAGGGAAGGATGTTAGACGCAAAGGCAGCAGAGACAAGTATGCTTTTAGATAAGATTGAGAAACTGACGGAAGCCCAGAACTTGATCATGGACTCGCTTACGGTCCGATCGGGTTCTGATGGCCTCGCGCCAATTTCACATGTTGATATCTCACCGTGTTCACATTGCTCTAGTTTTGAGCATGTAGAGCTGGATTGCCCCGTGATGGCAATCCAAGGACAGTTTCCATTTCGGCCAAACCATACTACATATCCAGGTTTGAGCTAGGCGGGTAGGTCGACCTACCCGAATCAGGGTTATTCTAGTTTTCATAACCCTACTTATGCGCAGCAGCGGAGTGGGCAGCACACTTCATATCATCAGCCCTACGGATCCGCGCCGCAGCATATGGGGAACCCGAGGCCGACATCTTTCGCCCCCATTATTCCCTGAGCGGTCACACCGCCACCAGCTCTTCCACCTCCGACAGCTTGAGTTGACCCCGTCATGAGTGCATTAGCACAAATGATGAGTAAACTGAATGAGGTTAGCGACCGACTCGACCGAGTCAAAGGGGCTAAGGCCCAATGCTCTGATGCTTCTACCGAGCTAAGGAAGGGTAAGCGTGTTGAGTTTAGTGATCAATTACCTTCCCAACCTTTAGCAAATCCTAGGAATGTAGGTCAACCATCGTCGAGCCGCACCCATAATGTGAACGAAGTTCGCATTGATAGTGCATCAGAGGAGGCACATGCCATATCAGGCCTACGTAGTGGCAAGGTCTTAGTGGATCCTCATACAGACCACAAGCGCCGCAAGGACCCGCTTGAGGAGAGGGACGATCGTCCATCTCCCACGATTATTCCGGAGGAGGACTCCAAGGATGAGGAGGCACCCGATGAGGAGAGTAGGGCAGAGCCCAGTCCCGAGGTTTACAAACCTCCGGTGCCATATCCCCAGCTTTTGAGCCGGCCTAGAGTCCCTACGAGTGATAGTGATGACACCTTATTAGATGCTTTTAGGCAGGTTACTATCACCATCCCCTTAGTAGATGCCATCCAGTATATTCCATCCTACGCAAAGTTCCTGAAAGGACTTTGCACCCCTACGAGGAAGCCTAAACATATCCATATGAGTGAGACAATTAGTTCCATCATGTTGAGTACGCTTCCTTGTAAGCGACGTGATCCGGGAGCTCTCATGATTAGTTGTGAGATAGGGGGTAGGACGTTCACTCGATCTCTCCTCGACACAAGGGCTAGTGTCAATATACTCCCGAAGGGAGTGTATGACGTTTGTCCACTTGGCGAGTTGCAGCCATTATTTATCGAGATGAGCTTAGCGGATGGATCCGTGAGACGACCTCACGGAGTAGTAGAGGATGTGATTGTTAAGGTCGAAAACTGCTACTTTCCGGTAGACTTCATTATCTTGGATATGAAATCCACGAAGGACCTCACTGACTCTCCCATCGTATTAGGGAGACCATTTTTAGCTACCACGAAAGCGATCACCGATTGGGGTAAGGGGGAAGTTATTTTTCAGATTGGAGATAGCACGATGAAGGTGAGCATCAATAAGTTGATGCAACATCCTTCACATGAGTTCGATGAGGTAGGCGCCATCGATATCTACGAGGATACAAAGATTTCGAGTTGTATCGAAGAGACGATGGCGGCTATTGAGGACAGGAGTTTCGAGGAGCCCGAGGATGATCTATTTCCCTCCGGCGAGATGGCACCTGAGCTAAAACCAGTACTTGCGACGCTGAAGTACACTTTTCTTGATCATCATAGTGCTAACCCCGTTATTATATCCTCGTAGCTAGATCACAACCAGGAGGAGAGACTATTGGCGTTCTTGCGAGCGAGGAAGGAAGGAATTGGATGGAACTTAACGGACCTTAAGGGAATTGATCCCTCTTTGTGCACGCATCGCATTTTCCTAGAGGAGGACTCTCGTCCCTCTAGAGAGGCACAAAGACGACTCAACCCTAAGGTATGGGATGCCATTAAGGATGAGATTCTTAAATGGCTTAATGCAGGTGTCATATATCCCATCTCCGACAATCCATGGGTCAGTCCGGTGCATGTTGTCCCCAAGAAGGCGGGGATCACCGTGACGACAAATGACAAGGGCGAGGAACTTCAGACACGTCTTCCGACGAAGTGGAGAGTTTGCATCGACTATCGGAAGCTTAACGCGGCGACGAAGAAGGACCATTTCCCGTTGCCATTTATTGACCAAATTCTTGACAAACTTTCAGGTCAAGGATTTTATTGCTTCCTAGACGGATACTCGGCGTATAACCAGCTAGCTATCCACCCCGATGATCAGGTGAAGACGATGTTTACATGTCTATTTGGCACAAATGCATTTCAGCGCATGCCATTTCAGAGGTGCATGATGGCCATCTTCTCCAATTTTATAGGAGAGAGCATGGAGGTCTTTATGAACGACTTTTCAGTTTTCGGCCCTAGTTTCAATGCGTGGTTGGAGCACTTAAAGCAAATCCTCGACATTTGCGTTAAGAAACGCCTAGTTCTTAGTTGGGAGAAGTCCCACTTCATGGTGCGAGAAGGTATAGTGCTTGGACATCTAGTTTCAAGCAAAGGTTTGGAAGTGGACAAGGCCAAGGTTGAGGTAATCCAAGACCTTGCACTCCCTACGTCGATAAGAGAACTTAGAAGTTTCCTAGGGCATGTCGGTTTTTATCGTCGCTTTATTCAGGATTTTGCTAAGGTCTCAAAACCACTAACTTCTCTTCTTTTCAAGGAAAAAGACTTTATCATTGAGGAAGAAGGGAGGCATGCCTTTATGCAGCTGAAGCAAGCTTTAGTGGAAGCGCCTATTTTACAAAGTCCTAATTGGGACTTATCTTTTGAGATTATGTGTGATGCTTCTGATTTTGCAGTGGGCGCGGTTTTGGGGCAGCGAATCGACAAAAAACCGACCGCCATATGTTACGCGAGCAAGACACTAGCCGACGCTCAACATAATTACACTACGACGGAAAAGGAGTTGTTGGCGGTTGTCTTTGCTTTGGAGAAGTTTCGGCCTTATATCTTGGGCAACAAGATCATTGTCTACACGGACCATGCCGCATTGAAGTACTTGTTGTCCAAGAAAGAGGCCAAACCACGACTGATTAGATGGGTTCTCCTCCTTCAAGAATTCGATTTGGAGATCAAGGATAAGAAAGGAAGTGAGAGGTCTGTGGCTGATCATCTTTCTCGACTCCACACTACATCGTCAGATGAGATTTGTGATACATTTCCCGATGAGCAGCTCCTCGCCGTTGTGACTAAGGTACCTTGGTTTGCACATATTGTTAATTATTTGGTCACAAAATCTATCCCCGATTATTGGAACACGCATCAAAAGAAGAAATTTGCATATGATGTGAAACATTATTTTTGGGAAGAACCCCAATTGTTCCATGTAGGGGCAGATCAGATTATTCGACGATGCGTTCCGGAGGAGGAACAAGAGTATATTCTAGTGATGTGTCACTCATCTCTATGTGGAGGACATTTTGCGTCGAGGAAGATGGGAGCGAAGGTGCTACAAAGTGGCTTCTATTGGCCAGCTCTCTTCAAAGATGCGATCAAGTATTGCAAGGAATGTCTAAAGTGCCAATTCGCATTGAACATCTCAAAGCGAGATGAAATGCCCTAGCAAACTATCCTTGAGGTAGAAATTTTTGATCTTTGGGGGATTGATTTTATGGGACCATTTCCACCGTCGGAGGGCAAAGAGTATATTCTTGTAGCGGTGGACTATGTGTCCAATTGGGTCGAGGCAATACCGACGAGGACAAACGATCATCGAGTGGTTAATAAGTTCATTGTTAACAATATCTTTTCTCGATTTGCTTGTCCTAGAGCTATTATTAGTGATGGTGGATCTCACTTTATTAACTCTCATTTCAGGAGTTTACTTAAGAAATATGGAGTTCACCGTCGCGTCACGACCCCGTATCACCCTCAAGCAAATGGCCAAGTAGAAGTGAGCAATAGAGAAGTCAAGAACATCTTGAAGAAGATTTTTCCCATGGATGGAAGAGATTGGGCAGCGAAGCTACCCGATGCTCTATGGGCCTACCGCACCGCATTCAAGACACCCATTGGGATGTCTCCTTTTAGGCTCATTTATGGCAAGCCTTGCCGCCTCCCCGTCGAGTTAGAGTATAGAGCATATTGGGCCATTAAAAAGCTCAATCTATCTCTTGATCAAGCTGGAAAGGAAAGACTTCTACAAATTCAAGAACTCCAAGAACTCCGAAATGAGTCCTATCAAAATGCAGAGATTTATAAATCCAAAAATAAAGCCTATCATGACAAGCACATTAATAGGAAATGTTTTAATGTTCATGACAAGGTAGGGCTTTATAATTCTCGTCTTAAACTCTTTCCAGGGAAATTGTGCTCAAGGTGGGATGGTCCATATGAGATCCTTGAAGTGTATGATAATGGATCGGTCTTGATTTTAGATCTCAAAACCCAAAATTCCTTCAAGGTAAATGGACATAGGTTGAAGCCATATATTGGTGAAGAAGGACCTCCCCCTCCTCATAGTGAAGAGCTGCAATCCCTTGAGATCTCAGCCACTAGTTAGTTGTGAGAGTGAGTTACATCTAGCTAAAGACGTTAAACTTAGTGCTTGTTGGGAGGCAACCCATCTTTATGTTGTTTTTGCATTTATTTTCTACTTTTGTTCTTGTTTTAGCATTTGTTTTTACTTTTATACTTGCTTTTTGCTTTGATGTTTGCTGCTGTTTCTTTATAAGTTTTTTAGTTACCAAGGAGAAAGGAACATAAAAAGAAGAAATTCAGCTCCAAAGCAACTCCAAAAATGAAGAGACGAATACAACCGATGCAAATTCCCGCTAAGTTTTCCTTTGCCCTCCTATGCCTCTCTTGCTTTTACTGATGTGCATGCCATGTATATTGATTGTCGTCACATTTTCTATGAGCATGTTGAGTTTTATTGAGGACAATAAAGGGAATGAGCATGGGGGGGAGTTTTCTAGAAAACTTAAAATTTTTCAAAATTTTTACATTTCTTCGTTTAGTAATCTATGCATGATCTGATTTTTAAACATGTGAAAAGCAGCATGATCTTTTCAAAAAGACATGAAATAGAAAATCATTGAGTTCATTTACACCTCCATTTGTTTAGAAATTTGTGGGAAGATGATGTAGGATATTTTAGAATGCTTTACTATGTATGATAATAATGATATTATCAAGAAAATAATCCTACAAATAAGGGGAGGATCTATGAATGATATCACTGTGAATAATTAGAACAGGGATTAATGAGGATAAAATAAGGATGATGAATATAGAGAAAAATTTAAGGTGATTAGATAATAATATTGGAGGAGATAGAAGGTATGGAATAAGACAGGGGAGATAGAACAATTTAAATAGAATAGATATTATGATGAGTAAAATGTAAGTGAGTTAATAGAGGAAGGGAGTGGAAAGATATTTAAGGAAGGATAAGGTAATGATTAGTATATCAGATAATTTATGATATGCAGAGAAAGAGTAGTAGAGAATATATTTATATTGGGTAGGATAATGGTTATAAGAAGAAGAGGATAATGATACGGAATAAGAGAGATTTAAGGGACTGACGGATCAGTTCTAGAATATAATAAGAGAGGTGGTATTACGGTCGGGAAGTACTTATAATATAATTATTTTCTATTGGACAGAAGATACGGTTCAGATGTTAGAGGAATTTGTGACTAATATTGGACTTAAGACACTAGAGAGAACTATCTCACGGGAAGAGGGAAGGATGATACCTGAGAAGGCCGTGAAGATGATGCCAGAGATTACCGACGATCCAAATTATTCCTCGACTTGCGACGGGCGTGAAATGGTGAAAGACGACAGAAAGGGAGGGAGAAAAGAGAGGGAGGTAGAATCGGAGAAGAAGATGATTGCGGAGAACGGAGGAGGCACAGGAGAACATGAACACAAAGGGTTAAACAAACCCAGATAGTAACCGGAATTTCATCAAAAACAACATCCTTTCGTTCATTTACAATTTTCCGTTTTATAGAAACAGAAAAAGGGAGGTTACGGGAGACGTCGCTTCACGGTAAACTCTTCCGCCGAGAGATAGTTGTGCAGGTATCAGAAGTTTGTATGTGTTACGTCACTCATGAGGGTCGTAAAGGGTGCATACGTGGTACGCTTCAGGGAAGGACGTGGAGTCTTTCGTGATGCCGTTGTTGCTGTGTGACAATCCGACGTGTGCGAGCGGTTGCCAGGTGTTTCGGAAATCGGTCTTGGGACGTGATGCTTTACTTATGGGTTGGAACGTGATGAGTTTCCTTGTTTTCTCATCCGGCGGGCATTCGTTGACGGTAAGTGGAGAAGGAACTCCTTTGAAGCTGGTGATTCCGTGGCGGACGAAATTGTAGAATTTTGTCTCGCGTTGGGGTAGAGTTGACGGGCGATAAGTCTTGCGCGTGGTCGAGACGGCGTCATCTCCAGAGTGATTTGTCTTCACGCTTGATGGTCGACAACCGAGGAGCGGAATCTCCTCAGCTTCGTGCGCTATCCCGATGTACAGATACGAACGGGTTAGTTCCACTTTATATTGTTTCAAACCGGCGATAATAAATCTTGGGCGTTGACTTCCTGTTGCGGTCCTTCGGCCGAGAAGGTAAGGAAAGATTTTCTTTCTTCTTGGAGATTTTCCGATACTTCCACTTTCTTCTATCCTGTCCTGCAGATCCGTCGGTGAGGAATATCGACTGAGGAGCTGAGGAGCGGGTTAGTCTCTGCTCGGGAGGTAGAGATACTGCCTGGGAGCTGATTAGAATCGCCTTCTTGATCTGCGACCGTTGCGAGGAGAAGCACGATCAGAAGAACGGAAGTCCGTCAGACTGAAGAAGTCCATTCTGTTGGCGAGACAAGTCTTCGATATAAGTCTCAATTGGTGGAGACTTAGGCAAATGCTATAAATGCTGCTTCATCCACGTTTTCATTATTGATAGCTTTGACTTGAATTTTCACCAAAGGTAGTTTCTTCCATAATTACTAATATTTAGATCTCTCCTAAATTGCTAACTATAGGTGGTTTCAAAGAGAGTAGGAATTTAATAACAAAGATGTTCCTATTTTGTTTTCTTTTGAGATCATTTATTCATACAAGGTTGCCTATGATATAGTGGATATGGTATAGACAATTAGGAACCTATATCAGAAGGAAAGAGGTGGTTGACTTGGTCCATTCAAGGAATTCTAATTATCTAAGGATAAGGATAAAATGTTTGACCAAATCAATCTTTAGATCGGCATAAAATAGGGAGGAGGGAAATTAATTCCCTTAAGATCTACTCTCTCTTTATTTATTTAGAGAGGTCTTGTTCATCCATTAAATGAATGGATAATTTTTTTAAACTCATGAGGAGGAGGGTAGGTTCACTTAGAACCCTTGTGTTCATGTTTCAAAATAATTCTCCATAAGAAGAGCAACCTTAAGTGTATGTTGAGGAGATGGTAGAGTCGATGGAATTAGGGATCTAGGTATTCCTTTGGGGAGCCATAAAATCCAAACTAAGGATGTACTCAAGCTCATAGTATGATTTTTCAAAACTTTCTATACTTCTCATCCACTCACTCTTCTTTCTAAATTTTGAGTTAATGACTCCTTGCATGTACATCCTTCCGCTTTCCATAGTAAGTCGTAGCTTGTATCATCCTTTGTTGGCACTAATATTATTGACATAGTGAAGCTCCCTGATCCATAGAGATACCAAAACCTCTTCGGGGGAATAAGCTGCATGTCTACTAAGGACGTTACATGGGTAGGATGAGCACCATGAAATGAAGTATGTTGTGTTTCAATAAAGTTGTATAAAAAGCCTTGAAAATTTCAAATTCTGAATTCTCTAATCTCCTTCTTCAAAAAGGCTTGCAGCAAGTAGAATTAGGATGAATAAAGTAGAATTAGAAAGATAGACAAATACAAAAAATAGAATTAGGATGAAAGAAAGAAAAAAAAAGTAGAATTAGAATGGTAAGCTACCTCCCATGTGTTTTTGCTGACTATGTATATAAGGATGATACTTGTTTCTACTTCTTGTGCCCTTATCATTCATGTCCATAGTGCAAGGAGGAAGCGACGATTGGTTTGGTATGATGAATTTTTTTAATTATGTATATTCTATTAGTATGTAGAGCAAGAGCATTCTTAGTTTATTTGGTGGATTAAAGTGTTTGCTGGAGGAATGCCTTGATCTTGAGTTCTAGTACATTACTTTCTTCTTGGCATCATTTAAGGTAGACCATTCATTTCAGATTCTATCAATGCTTAACATATGGCTTTCTACGCTTGTTAGTCCTATTTCATACTTTTTCTCTTTCCATTGCTAAGGGACTAGCAATGATTTAAGTTGGGGGGTGTGATAACATGCATTTATAACTTGAATTCTTATCCTAATTAACTCATATTCATGCTTATTTTATGTGAATATGATGCTTGTTATCACACTTTTTAGGAATTTTCTCCATTGGCATGTCATTTCACTAAAGTTGATATATATGCATAAATTACGGATAATTTCATGTTTAATAGATGATTAATCTTTTATGTAAATTAATAGAAGTTAATCTCTGTTATTGAATGATTTTTTACTTTAGTAAATGTTTAGAAGGATAATTTCAGGATGAATTTATGATTTAAAATGTTTAAAGAGAAATGATTTAAGTAAATTTTAATTCATCTTGATTTCTTCTTTCAAAATATATTTTAAATGACATTATACTAAAAAGAAAAGAATTTGTGATCCAATGGAGAAAATTTGGATTAAAAAGGTGTTGTATATTTTAAATTATGAATTTTTGAAATTTATTCTCTTGTTATTTATTAAATTTAACTTTTTAAAATGAACACAAATTTATTTTTGTTCTAACGAAATAAATTTGGATTAATTTGGAGTTATATTTTTAAAAATATGGATTTTCTTATTTTTTTAATTTTTTATGAATATTTTTGAATTAAAAGTCAATTTATTTGATTTAAATAACGTTTTATTTTCGTGCAGATGTCATGGAAGCACATGGAGAGTCCGATCACATGATTAATCACGACTGTTGTTTGTCACTTAAGGGAGGGGAGGATGTGGCACTATTCTATTCGCCGTTGAATCTTTTTAAATTAATTTAATCTCCACCGTCGATCTGAGGAGTTGCAGCGGCTGATATTATAACCGACGAAATGCATCTAGAGCATCAGATCAAAATCAAATGGCGACAGTTTGATGCGTTACTTATAACGCGCGCGACGTCGCTTCATCTCAACGGTCCATCAAAGATTGAACAACCACGACTTAACCATAATGATTCTCACTCATGCATTTCATCAGAGCCGTTAATCAAAGATTAAATGCTTGATCAGACAGTTACGCCTAATTCACCCTATAAATAGAGATGTTCTTTGACATTGTAAAGCATTACAGGGGAATTCAAACAATCAAACTCTTTAGACACCAAATCCCCTAAATCTCTTGCTCCCAATCATTTCTAGACCAATTTCCACATCCACAGAGTGCTTGAAAGTGAGATTTTGTTGAGAAAAGAGGAAGAAATTAGCTCTTGAACATCAACGATTGTTTTTTGAATTCAGGAACGAAAAGCCTTTGATCCGGCAAGTGGTTGAATCTATTTAATCACAATCTTGGGTTATAGATCGTGTTTAATCCTAATCTTCCTTTGTATAGCCTTAGATTTCAATTTCGAATCGTAATTTTAGTCAATTTCCATCTTAATTTCAGCTTCTCGTGATTTTAAACTTCAGAAATTTCTATCTCATTCACTCAACGATTTCGCCGCAAATCTTGATCCAAATTCTATGATTTTTGATTCCATGGATTTGCCTTCGAGTCTTCTTTCCAAACATATCAATTTTCCTAATTTTTCACCATGATTCATTATCTGATTTGATCAAATTTCATAAGATCATCTGACATTATCCAAATTCTCCATGGAATCAACCCTTATTCACCATTATACTCGTTAATTTGTGATTATTTGATTAAAGTGGTGAGTTTGGTATTATTTTTGACACAATTTTGTATGAATTCAATGACCACCCGAAAACGATCCCTTTGAGAGAGAGAGTTTTAGAAAGAGAGCAAGAAGGAGTGAGCTGCAGTGACTATGAAAAATAGAGAAGGGTTTAGAGCGAGTGAGGGATGAATCAGAAGAGACAAACAAAGAGGGGGAGACAGAGCAAACTTGAAATGACAGAGAAATGATGGACAATAGATGCAAGAAGGGGTAGCGAGAAAGGCAGTTATTGAGAGTTAGAAAGGCAGACTTTGCAAAAATACGAGAGGAATAGAAAACTAGAGACGAGAAGGGAAGAGCCTGAGCGAGAGCAACACAAAAAGAGAAAGAAAGGTAGGAAGAGAGTTTTAGTGCAAACGAGAGAATTGGGAGGGTGAGAAAACACTAGGAGAAAGGGAGATGCAAGAGTAATGGCAGAGATAGAACGAGAAATCGAGAGAGAAAGAGAAAGAATATGGAGGAAGGGAGAAATAGTAACCGTAAGAGGAGAGAAGGAGAGAGATCAAGAGGTGAAGATGAGCAAAGCGTAAGGAAGTGGCGGAAGAGAGGGTAAGAGAGGGAGATTGGGAGCCGCAGGGAGAGAAGAGGAAAACTGAGAGCTGGGTTAGTGCGAAGAGAAAGAGAAATAAAGAGGGGAAACCGGCGTGGAGGAGAGAGGATGATCAGTTCAGAGAGAGAGGAGGCAAGAGAATGAGAGACAGAAAGGCAAAGCAATAAGGATAGTAAAAGAGAGAATGGGAAGGAGAGAGGGAGCGAATGCTAGAAGATAAACGCGAGGGAACAGTGTGATAGAGAAAGAAAATAGAGAGAGAGAGAGAGAGAGAGAGAGAGAGAGAGAGAGACAGAGAAATTTTGGGAGAGTAGGAGAGGAGAGAAAAATAGAAAAAAGAGGTTTAGAGAGAGATAGGTAGCACAAAAAGGGGGAAGAGGATGAATGAATAGGAGAAATTGGACAAGAAAGTAAATAAGAGAAAGCAGGAGAGTTTGGAAGAGAGAGTGAGAATGAGAGAGTTAGAGCGATGTGCGAGAGGAAGTTAGAGGGAGCGAGAGAGAACGCGCGAATGCAATTTGTGAGGGAGTGATAAGAGAGTTTCATTGGATGTAAGGAGAGAGAACGAAGAAAGAGAGAGAGGAAGAAGCGCAAGAGGAATTTAGAGAGAGACGATGCGGTTTCAAGAGAGAGGAGAGAAATTGAAAGAGAGAGAGAAAGAGCATTGAGAAACTTAGCTATCAATCATGCGAGTAGAATCAGTAAAATTGTAGGTGAAGTGATGTAGGATAATTTCAGAAATGATAATGTGTATGAAGATAATGATATGGTTAAGAAATAATCCTATAGATGATTGAAGGATTTATGAATGATATCAGAAGGAATAATGATGTATAGTAGTGAGGAATGATGGAATGGAGATTTTGAAGATGAGAGATTAGTATTTTAGAGTGTAATAAAATGAGATGAATGAGAAAGATAAATATAGTTCTTATATTAATTATATAATGTAGAGTGGAAATAATATGTATAATATAAAAGACTAGAATTATAGATATCAGTAAGTTGATGGAGTATGATATGAAGAGTGAGTAATAGTGAAAAGGATGATAGAAAATTAATAAGGAATAGAGGATAGAATGGGGTTATCGAATATGATAATATTTCGGATGAGAGAGAAGAATGAGAGAATAGATAGGGAAGATGAGATGGGATACTTTAATGAAGAGGATAATGAGAAGGATCGGAAGAGTGAAAGGAAGCGACAGGAAGACTATAAGATATATTATAATATAGAAAATAGAGAGAGACGGGGAAGAATAGATATAAAATAAGAAGAGAATGTTGGACTTACGATCTTCAGATATGAACTATTTTCACGGTCAATGAGAGAGGATATTACCTAGATTTGACGTGAAGTAATGCTTCGGAATTACGGATCGATCCTAGATTTTCCATCGTTTGATTCTTAGCTTGAAGTGGATGAAAGAGGAAAGAACGGGAGGGAGAAAGGGAAAGAAAGATAGAACTCACGATAAGAGAGGAGGTGGGAGGAGGATTGATGGACATACAGAGAAGGACACAAACACAGGTAACGAAACCAAAGGTAACCAATTTTTCATTCAAAAATACTGTCTTGTGTTCTCTTACAAATCTCTATTTATAGAATACGGAGATGGAGAATGATAGTGAGAGGACGCATCGCTTTAAATTTCCTCTTGCGAACAGTTGCATAAATCGCGGACGCGTTATGTATTTCTAACGGTTTCCATGATAGCCGCCAGATGGTAATTCTATTTCCTTCACCTTGAATAAAGTTGATGGTGATGGCATCGTATGGTGCAGACGTGGACTTTGAGAGGTCAGAGGTGTTCTGTCGTCCTCTTATCGGGTGGGCATCCAGTTGACGCTAGCTGAAGGAGGGAATCAACGCTGATGCGTAAGGATAGTAGGTGTTGGTTGACCGGGCTACGTGCCTTTTTAAAAGTCATTCGGTTTAGGCGACGATAGGCCGATAGTAGTCGATAACACTGGCGCTTGTTTGGGATACTGGGGATAAGTTTGTCTGCTGTTGTTGATGACGATCATGGGATCGTCCAGATGGTAAGTGGAGTTGGAGTGAGCTCGTGGCGGTGTAGCTGGGCTTGTTCCTTCATTGCTTGTGCCATTCCAGTCTGCATAGAACGTTTCAGCGCTTCAACCTGTTCATCCTTGTGCTTCTCGGTAAGTCAACGCCTACAACCAGGTAATATCATTTATCCGTCACCTCTTTCACCACCCTTTACGCCGACGCAGACCGGTCAACGGTGTAGGGTCTTTTGGTTTACGTGCCCGACGTTTTCTTGCCATCTCGTTCAAGAACTCATTGACCATCTTTGCAAACTCAGTCAGGCCGCTCTCTTCTTTTTCACGAGCCCGCAACACATTCAACATATTTTCAATATCAGCCATGCCGCTCCTCGCTGCTTGGCGAGTCATTCCACCCTTTGGTGAGGAGGATCTTGGATTCTGGCGGACAAGCAGGTGGTGGTAGCAGATGAAGGACCACAGTGTCTCTCTCTTGCCGTCACAGCAACTTGAAGAGAGAAGCACGCGAGAAGTTTGGGAAGAAACGAAGCTCGTTTGATGCTGATTTTATCCATAATATTGTCTTCATTTTGGGATGATCTTCATAATCACTTGCGTGAAGTGTTAGCTTGACAATCTTTGCTGATGAGGCTTCTTTAGGTTTGTGATGATCTTCAATAAGTAGATGCATGGTCTCACTCATGCAAAAGCTTAGTCTTGAAGTAGAACAAAAATAATTTTTTTCATAGGTAATTAGATATAGATCTCTCCTATATTTCTATCTATGAGAGGCTTTCAAAGAAGGAATGGTTTCATAACTAAGGGATTCCTATTAATTTTCTTGAGATCATTACTTATAACTATACAAGGTACCTATGATATAGTGGATATGGTTTGGAAAATAAGGAACCTAAATCAAGGTAAGAGGTGGTTGATTTGGTCCACTCAAGGAATTCTAATTATCTAAGGATAAGGATTAATTTCGTTTGACCAAGTCAATCTTTAGATCACTGTAAAATAGGGGAAGGAGGGAAGATAATTCCCTTAAGATTTACACTCACTTTCAATTATTTAGAGAGGATTTCTTCATTCACTTAATGGATGATGAGTTTTTCAAACTCATGATTAAGGAGGAATATTGGTTCACTTGGAACCCTTGTGTTCATGTTTTGAGAATATTCTCCATCATGAAGAAAGTGTAAGAGAGGAGGTGAGATGAATGGAGCGACGGAGTGAAAGAGGAGGAGAAAGGCAGATGGTGAAGCTGGAGAAGAGAGAAGCGAGAAAATTTGGCAGAGAAGCTTGGAGAGATGGTTATAGATGAAGAGCAAAGTTTAGATTGAAAGCGACAAAGAGAGAGAAGGGGATAGGGCTTACGAGATGAAGATGGCGGAAGAACGAGGGAGAGAGAGAGCTTTAACAAGACAAAAAAAGGAGTAGGAGGAAGAGAAAAATGGAATCGCGGAGGAGATGACGGAAGAGTGTGAGAGAATGTACAGGGAAGACGGAAACTCCAAAGAAAGAGTAGTGGAAGCTGCAAAAGAGAGAGAATGCGATAGGAGAAAGGGGAAGAGCAAGACAAGAGAGGAAGCCAAGAATGTGAGAAGGAAAAGAGACTCATCACCTGTTTTACATTCTTCCTGCCAGAAAAATGTCAGCACACACAATTTCTAAAAGAAAAACCCTAAGAGAGAGAATGCTCGAGGAGGGAGAAGCAAATGAAGAAGAAGAGGCAGCCAACAAGAGAGAGCCCCAAAAGAGAGCTTTTGCCCATTTTAAATCTCCCGAGTCTCCTCTTCTCTGGTTTCTTTGGCTGGGCTCACAATTGCTTGCCTTGGACAGCCCATTATGCCCTTTAAACACTTCCATTTTGGAGGATCTTGCTATCCTTCCTCTTGTATACTTCATGAAAATGAAAAGGCAAAAGTCATGTAAAATAAATTCTTTTTTATGCACTAATATTCTACAAACATCAAGTTATGAGATGGTTGAGGAGATGGTGTTTTCAATAGTTTAATAGAGTTAGATAAGAGCAATCTATAGGTGGTTAAAACTACTTTTTATGTTCTTATTTGTAAGGTTCCTTGTAAGAGTTCTTATGCACTCCAAATCTCTAAGAGCATATGGTGTAATTGGGCACCAAATAGGACCTCGACCAATTGATTGGGTTAAATTGATCATTGATTAATTAATTAATTAATAAGGTAGACCAATAAGGTATTATGTTCTATAAAATGACTAGCTAGTGAGATACAGAGACCTAGAAGTTCACACACATACCTATGACCATTGGTGGATGTATAGATAATTATGAAGGTTTTGATAAAAATTTCACATGCCCAATATCTAAAATTATGGGAGAGGAAGATCATAAATCAAAGTTCCCATTACAAGCCTTTTGGAAACTCTTTTCCTTCTTCTCCTTCCCTCCCTCTTGGTGAAGAGCATTGAAGAGGAGATCCAACCATTCGATGATTTTGGGGATAGCACTAGAGGTTAGACACTTGAATAGCTTTGAGAACTCCTCCAATGAACCCTCTAACTAGAGATCTTAATCTATACAAGATGGTAGGATCATTGGTTTTTACTGTCTTGATATTGTGAATGTTTAACTGATTTTTTTTATGCTATGTTCAATCTTTTGATCAAAATTTAAAGACTCTATTGAACATTCGATCCCATCAATCCAATCTTTCCCTGATTGCAGGGATGCCACTAGAGCCAGGATACTTCTACAACCATAATAGAACATTAGAAATTCCTTTAGTGAATCATAATAGAATTGGATTTATACTAGATAATAGGATCTTTGGTTCTTGGTGCATTACTTTTTGAATGTTTGATTCAATGCTTTTTGATATCTTTGATTTTTTTATCAAATTTCGAGGGCATTTTAAGCCTTAAATCTAGGCAAAAACTACATATATGGTTTTTAACCATAGCGCAACCAAGCGAGTACTAAGATGAGTACAATATCTCTGTATACATTTCTAATCAGCACCAATCCTAGAATAATTTGCATCCTACAATGACTATTATGTAAACGACATGACCCCTATTTATGAGCCCTTTTCATAGAGCTTTCTTGAGGAAGGCAAAGACTCAAAAGTTCCTTGAATAAATTAACTTTTCAATAAGCTTTTGGCAGTTTTTTTAACAAGAAAACAAAAGAATTAGTCTCATAAAATTTTACCTTGTAGTCAATTAATCATCTTTTAAGGTCAAATCCCAAAATTATAGTCTCTTGAAGCAAATTTGACACATATTTCTTGCAATAGCATCACCATGATTGGCGTCAAAGAAATCAAATACAAAAAGAGTAAGTTGAACTTCCCATGTCCTCGAGTAAAAAATGAGTATTTAAGATAACTTGTGATTCCTACAAAAAATATCATCAAGATATCTCAGTCAGAAAATTCGAGTTTCTTATTAGTATATGAAAAACATGGTTATATTACACTTACAAAAGATTAATACATTTTCCAAAATTAGATTTACTCATAAGTGGATTTGATTTGACATGAATTTTATCAGATTAACATACTGATTTTCAGGGAAGAAGTTGATAACATTTTCATGTCAGTTACTCAAGCCATATAATTACTTCCTACAGACGACTTGACAGCACACGATTATGTTCAAAAAATTAGTTTCATTTCGATTACCATGAAAAAAATAAAAAGTAAAAAATAAGAAAATGATTTGTAATTCCTAAATATTCATCCTCAAAACATCACTAAGAGATTACGTTGATCATATTGATGCATATGTTGATCTTTTTGATAAAAACATTTCATTGATGTTTTGTAGCTCTTAAAAACATTTAAAGTATCTGTTATACTAAAAATATCTATTCATTCCAGCCTAACATAATTTTTTTGGGGGGTTTCTTGAGTGGCCCTTTGAATAAAAACATCGATCTCGTTTTTTCATGCGATTCTAGAAGCTAAGATCAGTGCAAGATTCTCCAAGCGCGGTCAATCTGCTGCATAGTACAGAACTCTCGGTTCTGCGATTTTGAAGAAACTTCCTGAAGATTTCATGGACTATTATCCTTAATACGAATCTGAGTCTTCAGAAGACTATGTTGAAATTATTGAAATTGTATTTAAATTTAGATGTGTGGAATTTTGTTTTTATCTGAAGATTACACTATAGGTTTAAACCTTATGGGAGTTGATCAAGATTCTATTCTCTTTCCTGGAACATCTGTGGTTATTCAATCGAAGTTTTATAATTCCTTAATAACTGACTTATGACGATCGTTATCCATGAACACTCTCTTACGGGTACAAATGATCAATTAACCATGTGAGTTTGATTTCCATTCGTTGGACGCCTTTTAGAGAGAGAGACAGAGCAGAAGATTTTCGCGAAGTGACCCGATAATAAAAAATAAATAATATAACGCTTTGTAGAGAGAGAAAAGAAGAGTACTGGCCTAACTCTTTTTGTAATCTTAGGATTCTCCTCTGGTGGAATCTTTCGATGTGTAACGTGAAACATGTTAAAGCAGCAAAAACTAGGCATCACTATCTGACATGAACTAACAAAGCGGAATGCTTTCAAGATTTTGCAAAACAATGACTCCAATGTTTTAGTTTACCTTCCTCACCTTATGTTATTTGAATCGTTTTGGTGTCATGTTTATAATTATAAGTGAGATCAAATATTTTAATTTCATGTCTGTCATTCAAAGGTATTCTATTTAAAACCCTTCCCCTCGTTTTCCTTCGTGCATCTGATTTCATAAAAGAGGAAGCAGAAGAGAATTTTCATTTAAAATGGGTACTCATTATGCTGTAATTTCTTTTGGTGTTCTCTTACTTTTCTCTTCCTTTGTATGTGGTTGTGGAATCCCTGAGGACCGAGGAGGAAGTGAAATGGCTGTTTGAGGAGTGGAAATTGAAGCAGGATAAATCTTACCATGGTTTGGCGGAGAGCAAGAAGAGATTTGAAATATTTAGAAGGAATCTCTTGTTCATCGATGAACACAATCGTCCGGAGAATAATCATACAAATAGATTGGGGCTAACTTGTTTCGCTGACCTGACAAATGAAGAATATCGATCACGATATGTCCCTGTACCTCTCAATATGAGCGGCAGGATTTCCGACGATTTTGCAGGTGTTCCTCCCATAAAAATGATTCATCAGCAACGAGTTTTTCTGGACTGGAGGGATGCTGGGGCTGTCACTGAAGTAAAATTTCAGGGACTTTGTCGTAAGTTAAAAATGGACCTTTGTTCTACATTTTTTGTGGCACTTTTTCATCTCTTCTGATTAAAAAAACGGTTTACCTTTTCATTACGTCATACTTAGTCATTTATTATAGAAGTAAATTAGGTAAATATCATTTCTTTTGAACATGAAATTCTTTTTTTGTTCTTCATAAGATATCCCAATTTTCGACTATATAAGGAAGATCTAGTGCTGCGTAGGGTTTCGCACTCACGATATGTTCGTCATGAATCATTTCACCGGCATTAATTTTTAAGAAATCTCTGCCCATTTTTTTAGTTTTTGAGTCTTTAATTTAAATGATTCAATTTTTTAAGAAATCTCTGACGATGTTTTTTTTTACACGAAAGAATCTTCCTGAGCATTCAGCATACAAAGACATCCCTATTTTCGTCTATAAATGTAGGATCTAGATCGGTTTAGGGTTTCACACTCATGATACGCGAGTCATGAATCATTTTCAGCTCTCATTTACTAGTAATTGCGGGTCATTTTTATTTTTCACTTTTTCAATTTAAATAAGCAAATTCTGATGTGCAATTATTTATTTATTTATTTCACGTAAAGATCTTTCAGGGGGCATTCACTCTATATTATTTATGAACCATTTCCCGGCATTAACTTATTTCGCCCATTTTTTCCTTTTTGACTTATTAAATTTAAATTCTGAAGATGTTCAATCATTTATTTATTTTTTAACACGAAACGAATCTTGCTTGGCATTCACTCACGATAGATCTTGCGTGGCATTAATTTATTTTGCCCATTTTCTTTGTTTTGACGGTGAAAATCAAATGATTCAATTCTGATGAATTTCGTTCATTTATTTATTTTGCACATAAAAGAATCTTGCTTGGCGTTTACTCTTGGTACATGACTCATGCCTCATTTTCCAGAATTACTATCTATTTTGCATTTTTTTTATTTTTGACTATGAAATTTAAATGATTAGATTCTGATGATGTCGATTCCCTCATTTATTTTTGGAAACAACGGAATCTTCCGGGGCATTGGCACATGATACATCCGTCATGCATCATTTCCCGGCAGCAATTTTACTTCGGCCATTCCTATTTTTTACTTCTTTAATTCAAATGGTCAAATTATGATGATGGTCATTTATTTCTTTATTTTATTTTGAGACAGAAGAGTCTAGCTGCGCATTAAGTCATGATGAATTTTTTGCCAGTTTTATTTTTTCTTTTAATTTAATTGATTAAAATCTGATGACGTTCATTAATTTTATCACAAAAGAATCTTGCTGGGCATTCGCTGCTGTGGCCACCGTGGAAAGCTTAAATGCAATACTCACCGGAGACCTCATCAGCCTTTCAGAACAAGAGATCGTTGATTGCGATGAAAGGGGCAAACACTGCCAGCCGGGTTACTCTTCAGATGCATACAGATATATCGTGAGAAATGGTGGCATTGACACTGACAATAATTACCCATACGTTCGATTTCAACAAGAATGCAAGATAGATAGAGTGAGCACATTATCTGCCTGTCTTACCACTAAAGATTCTTGCAACTGATTGACTTTTTCGCATTTTTAAGGACCGAGTCGTCACAATCGATGGACATAGATTCCTTTTGCGTGATAATGAGTTGATGCTGAAACACGCTGTAGATCACCAGCCTGTTGCTGTGTCTGTTGATGCATCCTCAGACGAATTTCAACACCATGAAAGCGTATGATAGATGCCCATTTCTGTTTATTGAAAAATAGCAGTAACAATTGCAATGTTTTCAATGACATGTAGAAATAGAATATCTTACGAGTATCTTATTCCTAGATCTCTTTTATACTATCTTTCTTTTTTGAGTATAATAAGATCGATATATGAAATGATATTCGTCTTAAAATTGTTTTTTTTTTCCTTTAATATACTTTAAAATAGTTGTTACAAACATTGTAAGACAGATCTTTGCTTGCAGGGTGTTTTTGACGGCGCTTGTTCTACTATAACAAACCATGCAGTGACCATTACTGGATATGGCGTCGAAGAAAACCAAGATTACTGGTTGGTGAAGAATTCATGGAGCACATTGTGGGGTGAGCAAGGGTATATTAAAATAAAGCGCAACACTCCTCATCCCAGGGGAAAGTGTGGTATTGCCATGTGGCCATACATCCCGATCAAGCGGACTCCAGTCTCGCGCTCCACTTCTGAGTAAGAAAGACAGTTGTTTCGACAGACTTTATGGGTTCATAAGATCAAGACCAAAGAGTGTGTTGAATATTGATTTTCCTATAATAAAAAATTGGTGTCTAAAAACAAGTCAAATAACTGCTTCATACCATGAAGAATAACCATGTAAGTTATTAAAGAAACAAACCAATTCTGTATTCTTTGTTGACATGTTATGGGATGGTAAATAAATGTACAGTGGTACATTTTGGAGATGACATTCGTTTCAACAGAGCTCATGGATTCATAACATGTAGACAAAGTGTGAGTAGTATAACATGTTCCTTGATAAAAATTTCAGTTTAAACCAAAAAAAGTTAAATATGTGCTTCAAAGCATGAAAATTATCCATGTAACTTATTAAATAAAACACCAACTCTGTATTCTTTGTTGTCGTATTTTGTGATGGTAATGTGATTTATTGCACTGTCCGGGGAGAGAAAATATACCAAGGTGTATGGTTGATAATTTAACGGGAAAAATTTAATGTATTTTATAAACTCTCATCAATTCAAGATTAAATATTTTTCGGAATGATATTCGATCAAAATAAGATTTCTTTATTCATTGAGATGCAAAGCTTTATGAGGACTGCATTATATTCTGTATACAAATATTCAATATGGCATACTTGTGTGGAGAAAAGGGCAGCATAACTGCATTTAGTACATGAAACTAATGTGCTTCGGAAAAAGGAAAGAATGCATATCCCTTCTTATAAGAGTCTACAGTTGATGACAATTACTGAAAAAAGTTTCAGATTACAAGAATAATCTAGAAGTCACTAAGAAATTAACCCATGTAGTTATTTTAATTTCTGATAGCAAGAAAAATAATAAGAAAGGGATCTATTACCTGAAAATTTCACTTCAGAATGATATTTTTAAAAATATATATCTAGATTTCCAATATAAAAGAAGAAAATTGTGTTTTTAAGGATTCAATCTAAAATTTGACTTTACGTCAAAAAAACTAGTTTATAAGTATAGGAAAATTTAATTTGAGGAATACTTCAAACTCATTTTTTAAAAGATTTGAGTTTTTTAGATAGTGGTTTCCAATTTTAATAATTAAAATAGTGTGTAGCTTGATAATGTGCTATGTCTGCTTCCAATGATTATTTGCGCATTTAAAGGCATATTTAATAAATTTATGATGCATGTTATCACATTTTGAGTGCATTTTCATGAATTTGATGCCATTTAACTTGAAATTTCAACATGCATTATTTTAAGGTTAATTTTATGTAATATATATGTTCCACTTTTTAAACAATAAATTTCTTTCAATATTAGCCACATTTCTAGATATTTGAATTTCTATGATTTACATGAATATAATTATGAATAATAAACAAAATGTTAGAGCACTAGTTTTGATGTACGTCCTTTTTCTTGAATTGCTAGTGTCATAAATTAAGGCATTAAAGACTCACTAAGTTTATTGTTAATCACTAATTGTTCCTTTGTTATCAAGGTTAATTATTACTATTTTTATCCCCTCTATGATTATCTTGACTAACCCACTAATGTCTTTTTTAGTGCATGGGTGTATTAAATTTCAGGAAATTTAAAGCTATCTATCCTCTCATATCCTTATGATAATCATTACATCATAGACTATGCAGCTATGCAGCTAACTATGCAGCTAACTATAACTATATTATCTCTATCTTTAACTATAGTTTATTATCTTTAATTAAGTCCACATATTACCAATATATCACTGAGGGCATTATCATGATTTTTCTTCTCCCATCTAACTCACGATTCTATAAAGGCAGTTAGGGTTTGAATAATAAAGTGGTCGAGAAAAGGGAAAAAGAAAAGCAGCAGCTCGATCGTCTCCGTATACGAAATTCCTCTCCCAGCGATTTAATTGAAGAAGAGAAAAGAAGAGAAGAATCCCGAGCATTCAGGAAAACTCTCATTTTGTCGTCAGTGATCCGGTTCTTCATTCTTCATTGTGGTCTACAGAGAAACGTCATCAGCTTCAGTTTTACATCGGGTGGCAGAATTGTCATCGACATTGAATCATTTGCAAGTTTCGTTTTGTGTTTCTTCTTCCGATCATTCCTCGTCAACACTCAGTCAATAGTGAAGTTATTTTCCTTTTGTTTTTTGATCATCCTGAATCAGTAACTCGAAGACATCTTAGATCGTTTCTTTTCTATTTTCGGTTTTTTCATATACGTCTGAGCATTATTCAGTTAAGTGTTACTAAGGTTATTGTCAAATCGAAGGTGTCCTCATATAAATTAGATTGTTGATCTAAAACGCAAGTTACGGATTTAATATTCTAATTTGATTATATCTGTTCTATCTTTCTTCAAAATAAATCCATTTAGATTTAGTTTACAGTCGTGTGCTAAATATCTCAGTCAATCATATAAATCGAATAAGAGTAAATTATCTGTCGATTTTTTTTGTGTGCTATTGGTCATATATATATATATATATATATATCACTTGCTTGAAAATTTTGTCCGTGTCAACATTTGTTTTCAGTCATTTCCAGAACTCTGGTTACTCTAAACTCTTGTTTCTGGTAAGGTAATATCACTGTGTTACGATACACTCACAAGAGTCAACGTGGGATCGACAGAGGTACAGTAAGGTACTGTTTGCACAGTAAGTTCATTTTTTTAGTAAGTTATACAACGTTGGTTGCCTAAATATTGGGGTGATTAAGATTGATAGAAGAGGAGCAGTGGTATGCTTATCTATCTCATTAACTTATTTCAGTTTGTCTATTGATTAACTTAGTTGGATTATTTGCATCAAGTTATCCTCTGCTATCATAATTTATGTTATTTTAACATACAACAGACTGAAATCAATAGTGACAGACAAGAGGTACGTTGCTTGTTATAGTCAATTAGTTTATCTCATCAGTTACATAGTCTAAATTGTCATTCAATTTGTCCATTGATTAATTTAGCTGGCCTATTTGTATCAAATTTATTTTTTGTTATCATAAGTTCTACTTCTTAACATTTTGTGTTTAAGTAGGCTAAGTCAACCTGTGTAAGTAAGGTCAACCTCTGTTAGGAAGTCAACTCTATCAGAAAAAGTCAATGCTGTTAGAAAGTCAACCTTAGATAGAAAGTCAACATGAGTCAAGAAGTCAACTCTGTTAGGAAGTCAACTCTATTAGAAGTCAACTTTAAATAGAAAGTCAATCTTTAATAGAAAGTCAACTCGATTAGAAAGTCAACGTGAGTCACAAAAGTCAACTCTATTAGAAAGTCACCGTGAGTTAGAAAAGTCAACTCTGTCAGAAAGTCAACTTCAGATAGAAAGTCAATCTTTAATAGAAAGTCAACTCTGTTAGACAGTCAACGTTAGTCAGAAAAGTCAACTCTATCAGAAAGTCAACTTTAGATAGAAAGTCAATCTTTGATAGAGAAGTCAACATAAGTCAAAAAGTCAACTCTAGGTCAAAGTCAACCTTGAGTTAACTGAAGTCAAAAAGTCAACTATAAGTCTAAGTCAACCCTTCTGAGTCAAAGTCAAGTTTAGGTCAGTAGTCAACCCTAGGTCAGAGTACCAACTCATGAAGTTGGAGTCTCGTGTGTCATTTATTTTTAAATTCACTCTCACATGTTTGCTATAGTCATCTCATAGAGTTAGCAGCACTTAGATAACCATATCATTGCATTCACACATTTGGAGGATGGGAGCGTCTCATTCATTGAGACGAGAAGGAGTCAAGACGTCCGAGCGAGAAGACCAAGTGAAGCTAGAAGACGAGGTCTCAATTTACTGGTGGTCGGCGGTACTAGCGGAAGAGGCATGACAGGGCGTGAAGGGACGAGCGATTGCGTGGAGATCGGCCTGAGGGAGTCAGGGCATCCAGGAGCTAAGGAGGTCGAGGCCTAGTGGGTAGTGCCGTAGGGACAGGTAAAGGTGAGTGTTAGGTTTGCCGTAGGGGGCAAATATCCTTGTATTTGAACATTGTCCTTCACCCATTTGAGGAGTGAGAGGATTAGGTTTCATTTGGTGAGGAGGAGGCTCCGAGTCTATAGTACTCGAGACTTGCTTAAGGGACATTAGGTCCCCCAACCAGTATAATAATATTGGGTGCATCGAGAGGATAAGAAGTGAGTGATTAACCAACGAATCTTAGTAAATAGAAAAAGTAGAGAATAACAATTAAAATTAACATATAACCTAATTCACCCCCCCCTCTTAGGTTAAACCACCGCCCTATTGGGACTTTTCACAAAATAACAAGAGAAAACCTTTTAAATGAACTATTATAGTGATCTATGTCTATTTTTCTAAGTGAAAATAGAGAATTTTACTCATAAAAATCTATTTTCTCGTTATTTCCAAAATTAAATGGCATAGATGATGGATTCTTTTAATTTATGACTTAATGAACAAGATTTAAATAAAAACAATTTATGTTTTGAAAGATATGAATTTTAAAAGTTTTCTAGGATTTTTTCAAAATTTTTCAAAGTTTGAAAGTTGGATAATTTTTTTCATCATTTGCCAATGAGTTGCACAAGGTTATGATTTTGAAATTTAAATTTACCTTTTCTAATTTAAAAAATTTTAGCTGATATGACAACGTAAGAGACCTTAGATCCGTGAATGGATATGGTTTTATCTAGGACATCTATCATCACTTAAGGGAGGGGTACTGACGAATCTAGACCGCGAGGTTGTTGAAAACACGCAGTCAAGAGTTAAAACAATTACCAAACTCACCAATTTTATCAAATAATCACTAATTCAATAGTATAGTGGTGAGTAAGGGTCGAATCCACCGAGAGTGAAGGTAATTTTGGATGATTTTTTGAAATTCGGCCAAATCGGACGATAAAATGTAGATAGAAATTAGGGATTTTGATATTTTTGGAAAGAAGACTTGAAGATGAACTCACGGAATCAAAAATTACTGAACTTGGATCAAGATTCGCGGAGAAATCATCAAATGAACAAGAGAAAAATTTTGAAAAATAAAATCACGAAAAACCAAAATAGAATTTGAAATTGACTCACATTATGATTTGAAATTGAAATCTAAAGCTATACAAAGGAATATTAGGATGAAACACGATCCCAAACCCAAGATTGTACTAGAATATCCAATTATTTTCCGGATTCAAGAATTCTCATTCCCGAATTTGAAAACACGATCGTTGATGTTCAAGAGCTGATTTCTTCCTATTCTATCAATGAAATCTCACTTTCAAGCACTCCGTGGATTTGGAAATGATTCTAAAAGCGATTTCAAGCCCTAGATTCAAGGGATTTGGTGTCTAAACTATTCAAGTACTCGAATTGCCCTAGAATACTTTGCAATGTCGAAGAATATCTCAATTCGTAGGGAAAATTGGGCAAAACTGTCTGATCGGCATTTAATCTTCGATCAACGGCTCTGATGAAACGCAAAGATGTGAATCATTACGATTTAGTTGTAGCCATTAGATCTCTGATGGACCATTGGGATGATGCCACGTCACGCGCGCTATAAGTAATGAATTGAACCGCCGCCGTTTGATCTCGATCGGACGCTCTAGATATGTATCATCGGTTTTAATCTCAGCCGTTATAACTCCTCAGATCAACGGCTGGGATTAAATCATTTTAAAATGATTCACCGCCGAATGGGATTGCGGCATGTACCCCCGCCTGAAGTGACGATCGACGATCGCAATTAATCGCGCGATCAAATGCTCCAGATTGTGCCACATCACCTGTGCACTTATAAAATCAATTTTAAATTAAATAAATCAATTTTAAATTCAGAAAAATTCAGAAAAATCCCTAAAATTTTATTAAAAATTCAAAAATATTTAAAAAAAATCTGAAAAAATCCCTAAAAATTATAAAATTCATAACTTTCAAAATATAAATCCAAATTAATCCAAATTTTTTTCATTGGATTAGAAATTAAATTATCTATCATTCTATAAAGTCAAATTTAATAAATAACACGAGAATAAATTTCTATTTCAGAAATACACTCATGTCTTTTAGTGTATATAAAACGATTTCTCTTATTATTTAACCTTAAAAACTAATTATAATCTCAAAAATATTATCCTTAATTCATCATCATTAACCCTTAATTAATGCATTTTGAGATTATAATGACTTTTTCAAGGAATGATAGATAAACACTCAAAAATATGATAACTTACATTAGAATGGAATGTGTATGCCTTAATTTGTATTAATAATCATGTCTTTTCATGTTTAATTAGCATGCTATCAGATACATGATACAATCTAGTGAAGCAGCATTTCAAGAGGTATCAATGACGTGGCTTCATCTTTGAGTGACCATCCAAAATCCAAAGGACACAACTTAATGAGATGATTGAAGCTTCGGTAGACATGGGAGCGCTTTAGTTTGGGGCTGTCGCAATTAGCTGGGGCTTTGATGTGGCAATGTGATAACATGCATATATAACTTCAAATTCTTATCATATTTAACTAATATTCATGTTTATTTTATGTAACTATGATGCATGTTATCATAGTTTTATGAATTTTCTCCATTGGTATGTCATTTTACTAAAGTCCATATTTTTGCATTATTTAGAATTAATTATGTCTTTTATTGATGTTTGATCTTTTGAAAGGTTAAATAATTATAAATTAACCACTTTCCTTGAGTTATTTTGACTTTAGTTGATAATTAAAAGAATTAATTTTCCATAAGAGAGTGATGGGATGACATAAAGTGCAATTTTTAGGGGATTATTTAAGATTATTTTGACTTCACCCTATTTTTCTTCTTGGAATTTATATTTTTAGGTGACATGATATTAAATATGAAGAAATTTATCATCCAAATGGAGAAAATTTGAGTCAAAAAGGAGTTATATAAAGAAAGATATGAATTTATGAATTTTATGGAATTTTCTGGATTTTATTTTGATTTTTCAGGCATTTTCCGGATTTTTTGGATTTAATTCCTTTAAAAAAGGGGCAATCATGGAATCGTGGCCCACTTAAATCATGCAATCTCAGCCATTGAATCATCCTTAAGGGAATCAGACGGTCCGCGATTTTTGAGATGAAATTTCCTACAAAAACCGATATTCTTCCTTTGTAAACCTAACTTTTGGTCGAATCATGAAGAAATTAAATAATTTTGAAGGAAGATCTCAAGGTTTTGTAATTATCTTGCTTCATAGAATCAATTCCGCATCCATTGAAGCAAGTTAATCACGAATTCTTGCATGAAATCGATCGAAATCTCCCCTTGAACGCCGAACGTACGTCGAAGAAGATTCCAGAGAAATTCTCTATAATCAAGATACTTTGAGGCCCAATCTTCACGTCAATCGGGTTAGTAGTGTCATTAGATCATTTTTCTTACAATTTATGTAGTTTAGATTAGATTTAGATAGGTAATTTCATTCTAGAAATCGAATTATTCTTCATTTCACAAAAATTTAGGCGCGAAATTTTGCTAATTTTGAAACATGGATTTCTCCCTGATCTTAAATCCAAATTGTTTGATTTTGATTTCATTTGATTCTTTGTTTCATCATATTTCCATGGATATGTAATTCGTAAAATTTCATCACTGTTTGACCCTTCAATTTAACCTTTTACCATCAATTGTTCATTTTTAATCCGAATTTGGGCGCTCACTTGCGGGGGCAATAACTCTCAAAATACATAGTAAAATTTCATAATTTTTCTCTTTTTGTAATCTTCTAGTTCTTATATTTCTATTAATATATGAATCTTTTGATTTGGATATTATTTGATGAGTATTTTTATGATTTAAACCAAAGTGTTCATTTTAGGATTTTTCTGATCTTTGATTTTCAATAAATCATAATAAATCCAATTCTTCTTGAAAAATCACGAATTATATATAAAAAATTTTCATTTTCTCTCTAGTTTCTGAATATATAATTTTAGTAATTTTTTACTCTCATTTGTTTAGTCAATTTGATGACTTAAGCCGAAGTGTTTATTTTGGGATTTTTTTTATCTTTGATTTTCAAGAAATCATCATAAATCAAATTATTCTTGAAAAATTACGAATTATATATGAAAAATTTCTATTTTCTTTCTAGTTTCTTAATATATAATTTTCGTAATATGTTACTCTCTTTTTATTTTCTGATTTTACAGAAAGCCAACGGTTGGTCAAAGTCAACACTTTGACGTTGACTTTTCTCTGTCAAATGATTTTTGAAATTCTAAAAATATCTTCTCTCATATATTTATATCATTTTCATTAATTATATATCACTTTCATTTCTTAAAATTTCTATTTAAACCTATGTTTGACCAAGTCAACCCTTCGATCAAAGTCAACCGCGTTCTCTGTGGATCAACCCAATCTTTACACTATACTTGATTTCATTTTTTTTTATTGTGAGTTTGGAATTTTTTTTTTTGACCGACGTTTGTGCGTTTTTAACGACCGCATAAATCGTCTCATCACAATGATGCCCAAATTAGGCTATTTAAACAATCTTTATCCTCTTGACAATGTTATTCTTGGATACACTCATTTACACATGCACTAATTTTGAAATCCGGATTTGGACAAGAGAATTGTGAGAATTTATTTCTTGAACTTTTAATTTCTAACCATAACACGCCAATGAGAAAAACCTTGATTCAAAATTAATTGGGTCATTTTCTTAGTATTTGGGGTTAGTTGAGTCATATTTTCTCTAATATTTCATCACGTAGCATTAGATTTTACATATAAAATTGTAGACCAATAGAATTTCATTTTTTTTCATAATTTTCTCTTTCTTCTCTTGCAAGTTTTTCTTTCTAACTTCTTTCATTGATTTCTCCTTCGATTCAACTCCAATTTGTATGTTATTTAGTCCTCAAAATGCCCTATTTCTCTATTTTTTTTATCCACATCCGGTTTCATTATTCTACTTATTGAGTTCAAAAACATATCAAATTTTTTTCACATAATTATTCACTAATTATACTTCATTAATTATCAATTAAATTAAGTTTGGACTTGTTTGACTTGTGAATGCGTGTTTTCAATGACAACAAAAAATTAGCTCATCAAACGATGTCATTGCCAAGGAGTTATATTCATGAGTTTTCATGATTTTGACTAAGCGAGTGATATGAAGTAGAAAATTTTGTCTTTGAGGATCCTTAATTTGAAGTGATTTTTAGTGATTTTTCCTTTTCTAAGGGTTATGGTTTATCACTTTATTATATTGCATTAAGAGGGCCCAAAATCTCATGGATGTTGATGCCAAGTATGATCTGTGTCATTCTTTTGCTTGCTTAATTGAGTTATTTTGGAGCCCTAGTCCCCTTAATTTCATCAAAAATAGGGTTTAATCCCAAAGGAAATGCCTCTATGTAGCTTTGATTGAGAGCTTAAGGGCTTAATACCAATAATTGGAGACACTAGGTAGCTTCTATATATTATATAAGTATTTCTATTTTAGAAAATAATAATTTTTCTAGTATACTTTCTATGAGATGGCAACCTTGTAGGATAAAAAGGCTTTATACCTTATATGTAGATCCATTTTATAGAACCTCAAAATCTTCCCCATCTTCCCAATCTTCTACATCTGCTATTATAGTAGAACCCATAGCCATGGCCTTGAATAGTGCAAGAAATTCTAGGAAGTGTCTTTATGATTATACAAGACACATAATTCATCTTCATTCACCCTTAGTTCAAGTGCTAATTATAGATTAAACTCATATATTCTCAGCATGTTGACTATTTCCAGTTTTAGATTTGTTTTCAAAGCCCATATGGACAAGTAGATGAGCATAGAAGAGTGTGTGAAGTCCACCAAATATGTAATGTCCTTGCAGATGTAATGAAGATGAAACTCTTTCCTAACACACTTAGAGATAGAGTCAAAGATTCATTTTTAAATTTTTAAAAAGAATTCACCTCCTCGATAAAAAGGAAGGAAGAATTTTTATGGAAATATTATGCAATAAGAAAGACAAACACCACAACAAAAAATTAAAACATCAATTTTTTGGATCTAAGACTAGATATGCTCCTAAATTTTAATCAAAACATGAAACATAGTGGAACACATTAAATCGAACATTCAAAACACTAATGCTCCATGAACCAATACACCTATCACCTACTATAGATTAAAATCCACACTTATAGGGCTCACTAAGGAGTTCCAAAAGCTGATTAAGCGTCCTTCCCCTAATAGTAATTGATGAATATTATGTGACCAATAAGACGATCACACTCATATTTATATGATTTATGTTTATTGAAACAAAATTTATTGATTGTCATTCTTCTATGATGTTTGCAAAGAAGTCCATCAGCATATGAAATGACTAAGTGAATTATGATGAGTTCATAATACTATGATCACTAGTCTATAAATATATATTCTAAACATTCTTATTCATGGATCTTCAAGAAGGACATCGAATTTTCTAAAAAAAATAGTACTATTTGATTCCACTCATTTGATGAGTATGAGTGATCTTGTAGCCATTGGTGTAGGCCATGCCCAAGGAGTAGAAGTGCACAAGTCATGCATGCTATCAAGCACCATCTCCCAGACTACACAAGCACTTCTCTCAAAGTTGTTGGGGGTGACATCTCCACATACTAGAGGCGTCTTTCGAAGTGTCTCTCATCATTGCCTACAAGGTTCAAGGGCATTTCAATTTATTTTCGGTGAATGACCCATCACAGTGGCAAAGGACTTTGGATGCCCCCCTCCGCACGTTGCCACTCGATTGAGGGTTCCAAAGGAGAGGGAGTTTGGTCATTTTCCCATTCCATGGCCCATTGGGCAGCCCTATGATGGCGAGGACCCTAGTGATTACGCATGATTATGCAATTGTTGAATACACACATCCATGCGTTAAAATAAAACCCAATCTCACTTAAATTCACAATTAATCATGATTAATTTAGTATATGTGAGTAAGGGTCAAATCCATCGAGAAATTAGGGTAGGTTCTTGACATGTTTTGAAATTCGATCAAATTATATGATGAATTGAGATGAAGGGGAAAAATAGATTTGGAAATAAGAAAAATATCTATCCACATAAAAAAATGACCTCAAACCAAGTCTATATCTATGGAGAAATCAATGAATGAAGTTAGAGAGAGAATTGGTTGCGATGATATAGAAAATTATGAAAATGTCTAAATTTTGATTAATCTAAGCTTCAAAAGTAAAAGCTAATGATAAATGAAATAGATTAGGGAGAATATACAAAAGCTAACCAGAAATAGCTCTTGAAATGATCTAATTAATCCTTGGATCAAGGCTCCTCATTATGCAATTTTAAGAACAAAAATTCAAAGTTCAAGTAGTATTTTTTTCATATTCTTTTGACAAAAGTCTTGATTTGAAGGCTCGATGGACACAGAAACTACTCTAGATCACACTAATATCAAGAGATTCAAGGAAAAGCTATCAAAATAATTTTATTACATGAAATTTCAAAGGATACAATCATAGTCGAAAAGAGAGAGAGAGTATAAGTAGACTTCAAATTGCGTGTGGTCGTCAAATAGTCTCCTCAGATGCTATCAATGATTGAAATGTAGTGTGAGGAGACAAATCAATGTCTTTAAGCCGTGGTTGTTCGATAAAAAATGAAACACCCAAATCAAGCCACGTGATCTCGTGTATATTAAAGCATTGGATAACAGTTGTCATTTGATTTTCCATCAAACGATCAATATGATGCCATGAGTAATCATGAGTCCATGACGAAGCAATTTATGCTGTCGTTGAAAACACAATTCTGAACTCACAATAAAAAAGATATGAAATCAAGTACAGTGTAAAGATTGGGTCAATCCACAGAGAACATGGTTGACTTTGATCAAAGAATTGACTTGGTCAAACTTAAGGTTTAATTAAGGTTTTTAAGAAGTGAAAATGATATTTTATTAATAGTCATGATATAAATATAAGAAATAAGATATTTTAAGAAATTAGAAACTGATTTGACGAAGAAATGTAAAAAGTGAAGGTCAAAGCGTTGACTTTGACTAACTGTTCACTTTCTATAAAATCAGAAAATAAAAAGAGTGTAAAATATTAAGAAAATTATATACTCAGAAACTAGAAAGCAAATGGAAATTTTTTATATAGAATTCGTGATTTTTCCAAAAGAATTAGATTTACTATGGTTTATTGAACATCAAAGATCAGAAAAATCTCGAAATAAACACTTCGGCTTAAATTATCAAATTGACTAACCAAATGATATCCAAATATTTCAATTCACATATGAATAGAAAGCTAACAACCAGAGCATTCCCAAAAAGACCAAAACGTGTCAAATTTCACCTTATATTTTAAGAGTAATTGCTCCCGCAAGTCAACGCCCAAATTCGGATTGAAAATGAACATTCAATGGTTAAACATCAAATTGAAGGGTTAAATGATGATGAAATTTTATGATTTAGCTATCCACGGAAAGCTGACGAAACAAGGAATTCAATGAAATCCTTGTTTCAAAATCAGCAAAAATCCGCGCCCAATATGGGCGAAAATGAAGAACAATTCAATTTCTAAAATGAAATTGATTATCTAAATCTAATCTAAATTACAAGTATTGCAAGAGGAATGATCAAATCACACTACTAACCTGATTGACGTGAAGCTTAGGCTTCGAATCGGGTTGATTGAAGTGTATTTGCCCAATTTCTTCTTCGACGTACTTTCGGTGTTCAAGGGGAGATTTCGATCAAATCTTGCAATGATTCATGATCAATCCTGCCTCAATCTGATCGCAATCGAGTCTAGAACGCGGGGGGATGATAAAGAACTCAAGATTTTGCTCTAAAATCGATTAATCTCTTCACGATTCAATCAAGAGATACGTTACAAAGAGGAAGGACATCGTTTTATAGGAAAAATTGCTGCAAAAATTGCGGACCGTCTGATTCGGTGAAGACGATTCGACGGCCACAATCGCGCGATTAACGTGGGCGACAGTCCCACGATCTCCTAAATTTTTTCCTGTCCGATCTTCATTGAAATGTCCTGATGTGTTTACATGTCCCCCCACGATGAGCCAGATGCGCGATTAATTGCAACCATTCAATTTCATTAATGAAATCGACAATTTGTATTAACCAAGTGCGTTCATCCTTGATCGGGTGGACTCCGGTTCACACGATTGACGCGTCTCAATCACCGCGATCGCATCCGACACGCCACGCGTTGCCACCTGTCTTGCAAAACTCAAGACACATGTTAGTCCCACAGGGAGATAAATGAGGAGAGATAGCACGTATATAAGGTGGAACCCCCCTTATGGGATACGTCACTCGTATGGGCCTAGTACGCCCCAATCTTCTTACCTGGGCCCACTAACCCGTGGGCCCATCACTTGCCAACCTAAAGCCCTCCTCGCGGCATGTAGGCGTCCACGTGGCCTCGCGTGGCCTCGCATGGATCTACCACTGACGAAGCGTTTTTCTGCATCGTTAAAACACAACAACATAAGTTAAACAAAATTTATAAAACCGAACTCACAAAGATAAGATATAAAATCAAGTAATGTGTAAGTATCGGGTCGATCCACAGAGAGCAGGGTTGACTTTAATCGCAGAGTTGACTTGGTCAAACTTAGGTTTAAAAGGGGTTTTAACGAAGTAAAAATAAGATGTGATGAATCGAAATGATATAAATAGACTAAATAAGAAGTTTTAAGAACTGAATTCTCGGATTTAACAGAGAAAACTCAAAACTCAAAGTAAAAGCGTTGACTTTGACCAACAGTAGGTGCTATGTAAAATCAGAGGATCAAAAGGTGTCAGAAGATTATGAAAATTATATATTTGGACACTAGAGAGAAAATGAAATTTATTGATATATAATTCGTGATTTTTGGATAAAAAATGGATTTACTATTAATTATTGAAAATCAAATATCATAAAATCCCCAAAATGAACACCTCAGAGGAAATCTTCAAATTAACTGGCCAAATGAAATCCAAATCTTGCAATTTATATGTCAATGGAAAGCTAAGAATTAGAGTAATCTAAAGAGACCAAAATGATTGAATTCAGATTTGTAAATTAAGAGTAATTCACCCCGAAAGTCAACAATTGACTTTTGATGAAAGATGAACAGTGCTTGGTCAAACATCAAATTGAAGGGTCAAATCAACTCGGAGTTCGATGAATTTGCTATCCACGGAAAGCTGATGAAAAGAGAAATCCAATGAAACCAAAATCAAATGATTTGGAATTTTAATCAAAGAGATATCTTATTTTCAAAATCAGTAACTTTTCGGACTAAAAATTGCGGAAAATGAAGAACACTAAGAACTAATTTGCAAAATTAAACTTCTAAATCTAGTAAAAACTCAAATTACCTCTTGATAATCGATCAAATCTCACTACTAACCCGATTGCCACAAGAATGGGGCTTCAATTCTCGTGGATTGAAGCGAATTTGCTCGGATTCTTCCTCGTGGACGTTTGGAATTTAAGGGGAAAATTTGATGAAATCAAGGGGGAATTCGCGATCAATCCTGCTCCAATTGCTTCGCAATCGAGTCTAAACGCGGGGGGATCAAATGAACTGAAGATCTTCCTCAAAATTCGCTTAATTCACTTCACGAATCGATCAAAAGTTAAGAGAAAAGAAGGGAGAATACATTGCTTTTAAAGGGGATTTTGGCCCAAAAGTCGTGGCCGATTGATGCGGTCGTGGGAGCGGATTGAAGGCGTGGGGGGAGCGATTCCCTTGGCGTTGATCGTGGCTTCAATCCCATGACGAATCAGCCCCGATTTGGCGGTGAATAGCCTCGATCGTGGGGACGATCGGGCCACGATCGAATCACGATCGTGGTTAATTTTCAATCGTTGTCGTCTGATCGCTTCAGGTAAGTGGACGATCGTGATCGCATGATCACACGATCCCGTACGCCACTATCGTGAGGAGGGTCCACCGCTCGATGGCAATCCACCATTCGATTGCCTAGAAAACTTCCGCGACAACCGCCAGCCGTCCGATCGCTTCAGGTAAGTGGACGATCGTGATCGCACGATCCAGTACGCCACGATCGTTAGGAGGGTCCACCGCCTGATGGCAATCCACCGTTCGATCGCCTAGAAAACTTCTGCGACAACCGCCAGCCGTCCGATCGTTCTCCTCTGATGAAGATTTCCACCATCGTGTGCTCCTGATGAATCCACTAAGGATCGCCTCGTTCCATCAGTCTTCATCCGTCCGATGGGGATCTGATGCTTTCCGAAGCGTCCACGCGGCGTCCCTTTGGTTTCTGAAATCGCGTCGATCTTGACTTGTATGATGGAGATTAACACCACCCAGATTCGCCACGTGTCGCACATCCATCGTCTCACATATACAAGATTTAACGCACGTACTCCATCAATGATCGCGTGGAATCGGGTCCACGCGATCGATGTTTTGTGATCGCATCTTGTGTATCCGACATCCTCTGGGCCGCCACGTGTCCTGCAAAGGTAAGACTCTGGGGGAACATAGTCCCACACGGAGGAAACTGAAAGGAATCGTGCATATAAAATGTAGAGGGGCGGTACGCATTTGCGTTACCGCCCCAATATACTTACCAGGGCCCACTAACCCGTGGGCCCTCCAATCACCAGCCCCCTTGACACGAGGCGCCCCACACGGGCGTCTGCGTCGACCCGCGTGGACACGCGTGGGCCACCCGCAGCCCTACCACGTGGCCTCAGTCCCGCGTCGCATCCGTGCGGTGGTCTCGCACGCCACGTCAGCTCCGCGCCACGTCAGCCTCTGCGGGGTCTGTGGAATAAAAAAAAAAAACCCCCCTTTTTTTCGCGATTTTAATAAGAAAAATTAATCTAATAATCAATTTAAAATCAGATAAAAATCAGAAAAAGGGCATAAACTTTATAAATTCATAACATTAAATATACAACTCCTTTTTAATCCAAATTTTCTCCCTTGGATCACAAATTTCTTCCTTTTTAACATCATGTCATTTAAAATATATTTTCAAATAAGAAATCAAGATGAATTAGAAATTACTTACTCATTTCTTAATAAATATTCTAAATCATAAATTCATCTTGAAATTATCCTTCAAAACATGCACTAAAGTCAAAATCATTCAATAAAAGATATTAACTTCTATTAATTTAAACTTAACAAAAGACTAATCATCTATCAAGCATGAAATTATCCCTAATTTATGCATAAATATCGACTTTAGTGAAATGACATACCAATAGAGAAAATTCCTAAAAAGTATGATAACATGCATCATATTCTCATAAGATAAGCATGAATATGAGTTAATTAGGATAAGAATTTAAGTTATAAATGCATGTTATCAGCCACATGTCCACCCTGCGCCACATCAGCTCTGCAGGTCCCGCACAATAAAATCAACCCTTTTTGTTATTTTTTAATGAAATAAGCCCCAAAAAATACCTGAAAAATCAAAATAAAATCTAGAAAATTCTGAAAAATTAAGAAATTCATATCTTCATTTCTATAACTCCTTTTTAATTCAAATTTTCTCCATTGGATCGCAAATTTCTTCATCTTTAATATCATGCAATCTAAAATATAAATCCAAACAAGAAAATAGGATGAATTCAAAATAAACTTAAATAATCCCGTAAGAATTCTATTTTATATTATCCTATCATTCTCTTCTTGAAATTAATTCTTTTAATCATCTACTAAAGTCAAAATAACTCAAGGAATGTGGTTAATTTCCAATTATTTAACCTTGCAAGAGATCAAACATCAATAAAACACATAATTAATCCTAAATAATGCATAAATATGGACTTTAGTAAAATGACATACCAATGGAGAAAATTCATAAAACTATGATAACATGCATCATAATTACATAAAATAAGCATGAATATTGGTTGAATAAGATAAGAATTAAAGTTATATATGCATGTTATCAGTCCATCAATTACATTTAATCCCAACCGTTATGACTCCTCTGATGAACCACCGAGATTCAAATCATTACTTATATAAGCAAATCATGTTGAATCATGCCACGCAAGGTACCCCCTTCACTTAAGTGAAAATCAAGGGGCTAGATCAAATCCATCAATTAGGCCCGATCCAATGCCTTTGAGCATGCCATGCCACTTGCATAAACATAAGTTTAGTCCCCCATTTTAATAATAAATAAATTTTAGGGCTATAAGCATAGAAACATTTCTCTAAATAAAATCGGCCCCTTAAGGAAACTTAACACTACTAAAACTCCCTTAGACTTTGTCTTGTGTTGCTTGGTAGGTGCTTGCATCACGTCTACTATCATATCAGCTTGCACTTGTCATTTCTTGACTCTCACCGTCCCTCCTCGTGCCTGCTAAGGCTCGTCAATGTTTCGGTCATTTTCAAGCCCAGGACCAGCCATGCCACTTGCGATGGCCAAGGATGTTGGACACCTCCTTGCCCAGCGCTCCACCGAGGCTTATCGGTGTGCCACCCCTCAACGCTGAGGTCCAAGGGTATTTTGATCATTTTTCCAACCCTATTGCCAATCCGGCCAGCCAAAGTGGCAAGGGACCCCAGGACACCCCCCCCCCCTTGATCTCCTGACATTCCTTGTGTCGCCTTGATGAGGCTCGAACCCCTTGGTGTCACCTAAAAATGTAACTGTGCGGGGTTTTGCTTGTGCTCGAGGCAGCCATGTTGGGACATGCCATTGTATATAGAAAATTTTACATTGATTATGGAGCCCAATGTCTCTATATCATGAGAGGAGTACCCTCATTGGTGCCTTTGCAAAGATAATCCTCATCAATTGGAAGCCATCATTTAAGTATCATAAATTATACAAGAACCCTATCCTACATCATTATCCCTCCTGATGTGATTTACCTAATGTGAAAAAATTTAATGTTAAAATTATATCATTTCTAAAACTATCATAATGATTTTTTTGTTCATATGAAACCCAATTATAAATATAAAAAGGTTTAGTCACAGAAAATGAGAATTACGTGAGAAGATTTTGCCGTTCACTTTAACCTACTCTAATTTCTAATTCATTTTTAACATGAGAATCTATAGTAGGAAAACAACATAGAGGCCCAAATTAAGTGAGAGGATGTAGGAGTCTATTTAGTTCACTCATCTGAGTTGGATTTGGAAATTCAAGAGGAATGAATATTCTTAGCAGTTCAATTTCCTAATAATCACAATAGATTTACAAAAATAAGTAAAAAATCTAATTAAATATTTGAATAGCCTAAAAATGTAACTGTGTGTCATTTATTCAAAACTCTAAGTAAACTCCCCTACCCTATTAAACTTTAAGTTTATGATTATTAATGCCTAATTTACCAAAAAATAATATTAATGATAACATGCAATTTATATTGGTAATAATATGACTATTAATACAAATGAAGGCATAAAACATTCTATTCTTATGTATATTATCATACTTTAAGAGCATATCGATCATTTTATGCAATTTAAAATTATAATCTCAAAATGCATTATCTTAGGCATAATCATGCATAATTAAATAATTTATTTTAGAGTAAATTATTCTCATCTTTATTTGATATTATCATTAAGTTTTAATTACAAATAATAAGAGAAAATATTTTTATATATACTCATTTATTTTCCTAATTTTATTTTTCAAAGAAACTGAGAGTATTTTTTAGATAAAAATTTATTCTCTTTTTATTTATTAAATTTGAATTTTAAGAATGATATATTATTTCATTTCTGATTAACAAAAAATTTGTATTACAAAAGAGTTATCTTTTGAAATTTATGAATTTTCTCATTTTTAGGAATTTTTTTGAATTTTCTGAATTTATTTCAAATTTCTTTGAAATAAAACATTAAAAATTTTGATTTTAAGTGGGCTATGTCATGGTTGATCACGTGGCATGTGTGCTTGCATGTCTCCACATGGCGGCGTATACACATAACACATAGGGGACGCGTGACTCGTGATTAGTGCATCATTAGTGGTTAAGTGCCCTTTAAGGGCATTAGATAACCACTATATTTGTACTTGTATTTATTTGCAAAATTTATATGATTTTTTCAATGTGGGACTATGTTTCTTTATGTCATATCGCAGGTGACATGGCACGCTCACGAGTGTCCTGATGCGAATAAAATACATTTAATCTGAGCCCTTCACTTTCACTTAAGTGAAGGGGGTAAGTGGTAGTATTTGACTTAACCATAACAATTCGCCTCTTTGGATTCCATCGCGACTGTTGATCTCATCAAGGTGAAAATCCAACGGTTACGCCTAATTTCAAAACATTATAAATTTTCTCTCTTTGACAGAAAATATATATTCTTTTATTGTTTCAATTGATCAAACCTTTTGGACAGCTCAATCCTTGAATCTCTTGATTTCTTCTTCTTCTAGACTCGTTTCTTCATCCATGGGGTGCTTGAAATTAAGATTTTTTTTGAAAGAATAGTAAGAATTCACTTTTTGAATTCTGAATATCAGTTTTCAAAAACGGGGAATGAAAAGTCTTGATCTAACAATCCATTGGATCATTTTGAGCACAATTTCAAGTTAGATTACGTATTTTCTACTTGATCTTTTGTCATTTATTATTAAATTTTAGTTTCAAAGCTTAGATTAGATTATTTTGTATAAATTTTATCAAATTTTCTCTCTTCACGATCAACTTTTCTACGTTGGTTTCACTCCTCGATTTCTCTACAAATACTAATGCAAATTGAGTGATTTCTGATTCTGTGAATCTGTCTTAGAGTCTTCTTTCTAAAATAGTAATTTTCCTAATTTTTCACCTCAATTCATCATCCCATTTGATAGAATTTCAAGAATACCTAAAAATATATCCCTAAATCTTTGTGGATTAGATGCTTATTCATCGTTCTACTAATCTATTTGTGATTTTAATCTTCAAATTGGTGAGTTCGGTTTTTATTTTAACATGCATTTGTGTGTTTTCAATGACCACGTGAATTCGTCTAGTCAATTAACACACATAGATCATTATTCTATGATTACCTTACGCTGATTTAACCTTGCACTACTTGAATCAACTCAAGAATGTCGACTAACATTTGAAGTTTGAATGTAGAATGTATACATTTCTTAGTCTACATATTTCTTTTTTTGACTCTCGTCCTAGAGACATCATTTTCAAAATATCCTATAAACTCAAAATAACATAAGTAAAATAAAAAATCAAGAAAAAAAAGAGAAGTAGGAGCTATCATGGACCTCCTTTATATGGTTTTACTTCAAACGCTTAGACATAGAGACATAGATAAGTTATCTGCTCAAACAAAAGAGGACAACAAGATGATATCTCATTGGAAATAAATGTGAAAAATCTATACAGAAGCCTACGGTTCATTAAATTTTGTTAAAGAATCTTTTAGTCTCCTATAAATCCAATGAGGAGGTTCAATGGGGGGTTTTCACTAGAAAAGAGAATGAGGTTGCTAGAGAGGGATGGAGAGAGTGAAGTCAACAAGTATATGGTTTTCCTCCACAGAGATCAAATTTTTTTTAATAATGGATCATTTTTGGAGTGATAATGCACTCTCCTTAGGGTTGTTCGATCTCCATTATTTTTGTATCGATTTGGCAAAAAAATACCAGAAGAGGGTCTCAACTTTGTTAGAGAGGAGCCCAAAATATAGTGCACTAGAGAAAGTCAAATGTGAATTTTATGGATCTATTTCCTGAGTCAAATGGGCCTAAATTACTGGCTAGTTAAAGATGGGTCCCACTTGTGATGTCATAAATGTTGATTTTCCATCTCTCTTATCTCCAAGTACATGTCTATCCAATAAATTTTACTTGGAAAAGAATAGAATTACTTAAATTCTTGTTTTTCAATAAATTAGAAGGGTTATCCATTTGAATAACCTTGCAGAAAAAAGTTTCACTAAAAATAATGAATTATAATGTTTTATATAAACAGTCAGTACAATGTGTCTATGGGATGGCAACCAGGACATGGATCTTATCCATAGCCATAGACAGTAAAAATTGATTGACTGAATGTTGATCAAGAGAGAGAGGTAGAGAGACAGACAGTGCAAGAAATAATGGGTGGATAGAGAGACATACAGACAACTTGATTTTGTGAATCTAATCTCTCAATTTTTCAGGAATTGGTGATCGATCAAATTTTAGGGCAATCAATTGAGCAATTGATCGATGATCGGTCGCACAATTGATGAAAAAAGCCCATCCCCCAGTGTTGCAGGATGTGCCCAAGTAGTGTGCATGCCATGTGTGGCCAATTGATACTGCTGCCACCTTACTAGCTCATGATTTAGTGAGCAGCCATGAAATATTATCCAGGTTGTATGACCATCTAGTATGCATTCTCCCTTCCCTATCAGATTCCAGACCTCCCTCACACACACTCTCTCACTGCCTATTTATTTATCTCTATCCATCTCTCTCTCATTTCCTATTTATCTCTCTCTCTCTTTCCTTTTCTTTATCTATCTCTTTCTGGTGTTAACCCGCAGAACTTGTTCATTCTTGAAGGTCGACAGGTGTACCATTTTCCTATTATATAAGAGGGAAAGTTTGTAGCAATTATTAGTCAAAGTCAAAACAGAAAAGAAGAGGGTCAATGCATCTCTGTCCGAATGCGACTGTTCAAAATATCAAAAGATTCTTCCAATTTAAATACAGATAGCCAACGTTGGGTAAGAAATATCTTCACCTTTTCTATAATATTTTATTGCATACATACCTTAAAAAATGCAGCCCAAAATCAACAAAAATGCCAGAGGAAAGGGCCAAAACTTTAAATATCTTCCCAAAGGAAATTCGACTTTTCTTATTACACCCTTCCCCTTTCTGCCATGAATTGTTCCCATCTTTCTTGTCTCGTTTGTCTACACCACCGAAGTTTTCACTGCTTTGCCTGCACCCCATGAAGATCACGATTATGATAATAATGATCAAGATAATGCTGATTATATTATTATGATGGTGGTGAAGAACATGAAGAAGAGAACTGGCAAGTCTATCTGTAGAGGAAGTCACTGAACTTCCAATGGTGACATCATGGGCACTGATTGATGATGATGATGATGATGATGATGATATTGGTAATGATGACCATCAACATGATAAATAAGATGATAACAGACTTGTCTGAGAGTAGAGGAAGGTGCTGAGAAATATAATGGCAGCACCAGGGGCAATGATGATGATTAGCATGATCATTCTAAGCATGAAAACAAATATAAAAACGTGATGAAAATGATCATGATGATGATGATGACTGCGAGATAGTCATGACACAATGATGATGATAATGGCAATGGGCTTGCCTGTGAGTAGATGAAGGTGCCAAGAATGGCAATGGCAGCACCGAGGGCATTGATCGGCTGGACGGGTGTGCTGAAGATGATTATTGATGAGATGATGACAGATATTCTCTTCATGGTATTCCCAATGCTGAAAGTCAATGGTGAGATCTCGTCCAATGACATGTATGAGACCTGGTTGTATAGATGGTAAAACACACTCTGTGCAGCGACCCACCTGAGCAAATGAAAAACCGGATCATAACGTGCAATTGGAAAAGAAATAGAACCACAATGATCATCACATCATGAAATTCAGATCAGAAGATGAGACCATACCAAGCAATCTGGGGACCAACTTCGGCAACGGCTTTCTCCCAACCGGAGATCCAGAGCTGCGGGCCTTCCACGGCAATAGCAAAGGGTGTGAGGATCACTAGTGACATCATACAAAGACAAGCATAGTAGTTCATCCCGCTAACTGATGTTCCTTTCATCCCTTTCTTGGAGAAGATATTTCTGAATACAAATGCTAGATTTGAGATCATGGCTCCCATGAAACCTGAGGATGAAAGAATCCAATGCTGTATTGAATCAGAAAGAACCAAAATCAGAATTGAGGAATTGGACAAGAACAAGAAGACTCTCACCAGTCATGTTGAAATTCAGCTCTGTAAGCGCAGCAAGTCCACAACCTCCAATGATGGGCACGAGAGAAAGGTAAACACCAGGAGGAAATGTTTCCCCGAGCAAAAATCTTGAAACCAACACACTGAATGCTGGCTCTCCGCTCTTAATTATATGAGTAAATGACACGGCCACCTTCGACATACTCACCGTTGCAGCCACATGACCGATTGTGTGCGCCACAGCAACCTGCACAAAATCTTCCCCTCAGAAAAAGCTTTTACCAACTTTTTCCTAAATTGTTCCACTATGAAGAATGACAAAGGTCGTTTAACTTAATAACCTTTGAAAAGGATAAAAAATAGCTTTTGCATTTGGTGGCGAAATTCATGAATTTCGCCAACTATAAAATAAAAACATATATAATAGACTACATTGTCCCAATTTATTTCACCTTAAATAAAACGCTAAAGTTTTTTTAGCATAATAACCTTCACAAAAGAAAAAATAATCAATTAAGCATACATTGACTAAATTCATGAATTTGACCGATAATAAAAAAAATTATTGACAACTTCTTCCAAATTTCTTTCCTCTAAATAGTGGAAAACTTCTTACAATAGTTTAAAAAATCGGCATTTAGGAACTAAATAAATCCAAGAATTATCAGGAAGCAAAACCCTTAAAACCTCGTTTTTCTTACCGGGAAAAGAACCTTCCAGAAATCCGCATCCACTTTAGGCGGCTCGGCGATCCGGGTGGCCCAGGAAATCAACATCATTAACGACCCAGTTGCAAGAGAGAGCGTTGAAGTCAACCAAGGAAAAGGGTACGCATTCAGAACCTTCTTGTTGTATATATTGAACACCACGTTCAGAGCCCACCAAGTGGCAAAGTAAATTCCGATCTTGACCCTCTTTGCGGCAATGGATTTCTCCGCCAAGTCTCCACCTCCTTCAGCCTCCAAAGCTTTGACTGCGATATCACCTCTTCGTTTCTTCATTTCCTTCTGGGTGCAGAATTTGATCCCATCAATCGACGGGAGATGAAGGGGTTTTCTCGAGCAAAGAAATTTGGACGTTGGCTTCGGGATTGCGACCGACAGTTTCGATCTTTCGGTTGCGATCGCCGCCGTTAACGCCGAAGCGGGGGGGTACTTCACCGTCCACATCGTAATACAGAGAGAGAAAAGGTTTATGAGGATACCAAGGTAGGAGAAGAGACACTTATATAGGGCATTTGGGGAGGGTAAAATTGGAATTCCCATTGCTGGTTAAGGATCCGATAACCCGGTTGGGCCCCACCAAGATGCCCGAAGGACCGTCCAGTCGGATTCTCCTCTACGATGGGGCCTTTTTAAATTTTTGTCCTCCTGCGGGAAGTGACGTTTTTTCTTGAATTAGAGAGTATATTTAAAATAATAGAATCTTGGTGTGCAGAAATATCATTTGCTGATCTTCTGGAAATGAATCTGACATTTTGTCTTTTATGGGGTGAGATATTTCGTTATTTCTACTTGGGCGAGATCTCAGCCGTCTGTTTCGCACATTTTTTGTTGCCGTCCGATTTCCTTAAATGCAGAAACAAAGTTTCTTGCTCTTCCTGAAAGTTGACATGCACGCAAACTGTACGTCAAGGGGATATACCTGATATTCCATCCACGTGGATCTATTCGATTGGCTTTTGTACCTGACCATTTCCTTGGATTTACACTTCGCAGGATGTTGGGATGATGTCAGAAGGTAGGGTCACGATTGACAGTTGGTGCGGAAACGACGATCGTTCTTGTACACGTAGCGGTAAGTGATTGGTCTCTTACTGGAAGAAAGCCAGTTGATTAGCACCGTTCGTGCCGGCGCCGGCACGTGACTAATAGACATCTGTTTCGCACAGTCGCTTTAATCATCGGAGGAAGTTCGTCCGTCCAAAGGGAGGCTCTCGCTCAGCCGTCCATGCGTACGGTGGGGAGCTCCAGCATCCGATTCCACTGAGATGCTAACCACAAGCCCCTGGAATCAGCCAATCAGAAGAGATCAGGCCGTTAGTTGGAATTCCTTGATCTGATCAGTGATCAGATCCCAACATAACTATCTAATTCCTTGATCTGATCCTCTATCAAGCCTAGATATTGATAAAGGCAATGATTGAATGAGTGATCAATCAACAGTATATCATTTTAAATATTGATCTGGTCATCCCTCTGATTAATGATCTCATCAAGGGGGTCTTTTTTTCAATTTTCCCAAACCTTAGCCATTTAAACATATTTATTTTTCAATTTTCAGTTTAACTGAATTTTTAGCGCAGATTGTCGAGTCGATTGATAATTATGTTCTTGATCATGCTATTGATTAAATAAGGGGTCTTAATCCAATCAATTGATCAAGTCAAAGAAGTTATCGACGCCCTTCAACTCAGTATCGATTTAATCGAGGAAGTGATTGACACACCTTGATCTGATTGTCAATCCTACCCATGTGTTTGATCAAGGGGATCGAGCAACATAAAGTCAATCATGATCCCCTAGGTCAGATTGGATTGTTATTCTCTAGTTGTCACCAGAGAGGATCTTTGTAGAATAGAAGGCCTTAAGAGTACATGTAATCTAGGCTTGAATAGAATTGGATCACAAAGAAATCTATGATAGTTATTCTGTTGGAATATCTGAAAGAGAACAAAATAATTCATACCAGATATGAAAAATTTTGACTTGAAGGCAATCAGTATAATTGATCAGTCGCCAATCTTAGTGATAAAATATACTTTGTAATGAACTTCCTATGCAATTCTTTATACTTAGATGCATGTTTTACCCACATTTAACTATGAAATTAGGATTTTCATAACTTCTAAACCTTGCCTTAAATTATGCAGAATTATGTCTTTTTAAGATAACTAACCCCTACTTGACTCATGGAGTCAAGTAGAGTCAATCTCATCAAGATATGTTGAATGTTTTCAGGGTTTAGGTGCATTTCCAGGAACTAAAAGGTTTAGAGGTGGCCTTATAAGAACCTTTTTGGGAGCAGCCCAAACAATATGAAAGCCCATCATGGAAAGGAGTTAGAAAGCAAATAGAAAAGAGGAAGTGTTGAAATCCCGACTGTTGGAATCCAATAAATCCAACGGTCTATCTTACCCCTCTCTTTCCCAATTTAAACCCTTAGGGTTTCAGGAGAAGAAGGTGTCACTTTGATTCAGTCCATTCTCCTTTGGAAGCTGGCGTGCAACTGTTTCGGTGTCCCTCTTACCCAAGTAAGAGCTAGGAAGAAGGAGAGCGTCCAGATCTGCTGGAGAGGAGGAGAAGAAGGGTCCCTCAGGCCTCGACGGGTGTGACATGAGGTTCCTCTCTTCCACTCTCCTCCTCGTCCTCTCCTTCCTTCCCTTTTCTGTAGGTTATCTCGGTGGCAGATAGCCCACTTGCAGAGCTCCCGACGCCACCAGCTTCCTTCAAGTTTCGTCCTGCAAATCACATTTCATGAGATCACGATTTTGGAGAGGCCGCTTCATCGCTGCTGCCCGTCGGCAGCAACTACTTTCCCTTACTTTAGAAAAACAACCATACACTCCTCTCCTCACGATACTATTCAGCATGTTTCTTATTTAGTTTGATTGTGTTTTCATTTTTTTTATGATCCGCACCACTCCTCTAGAATCACTGCACTTCTGCCGCTCGCCTGCAGGAGAGAGATTACCCGAAACTAAATTCAGAAATCAGTTTTGAGAAATCGGTTTTGAGAAATCGGTTTTGAGAGATTGGTTTGGAGAAAGTGGTTTTGAGAAATCGGAGATCGATTTTGCGAAATCGGTTTTCAGAAAGTGATTTCCGAGATCCTTTTTTTTTAAAATTTAAAACTAACAAAATTTTCGCCATAAAAAATTCGTGCTATCTTGATAAGATTCACCTGCTCTCGCCCTCGTTGGCATTTGTGAGTCCGTTCAACCGGAATTTGGCAATCGACTTCTATTCACGGGAATTCATATTGATTTCACATCGTCTCTCACAGCCGCTTTCACATTTCCGAAATTGATTTTTTTGGAAAAAACTTCATAAGAGAATTCCTTTCCCATTTCATTTCGCTCCCGATAGTCCTCGCACTTGTTCCTTCATGGCATGAATATTTCTTCTAGGAGTGTTCCGCCGCTAGTCTGAAGTGAGACATCTGCCTAAAACCGAATGCGGAAATCGGATTTGAATAAGAAAAAAAAGAAAAGGTTAGTCGATTCACCTGTGGCCGCACCCCTACGTTTCACCGCTCTCCCTCTCTCGTCTCCTTCTTAACCCTCTTTGAGTATCTCTCCTCCGTCACGTGAATCATCTTGATTCATTTCGAAACTAATTTCTTACCTGTACCGTTTGCGTTTTCCGCCGCCGACGCCCAACTTCAGGTACGTTCCTTCCTCACAATACATTTCCGAAATCAGTTTTGAGTAAAAACCGATTTCACATTAGACGATTTCCGTTCCTCATCTCAGTGTTTCGCCCCCCCGCTTCACCTCATTCCGTCTCGTTTCCGTCGTCTCTCTCTCTTCTCCTTCTCTATAATATATTCCTCTCCTTTATAATATTATATTCCTCCTCTTTAGCATATTATATTCCATATTAATGTTTCTCTCTTTCTCTCACCATCACGAAATCAAGCTCTTTGTACGCATTTTCCCTATTTTTCTATTCTCCTAGTTCTGACTTACGTCTTAATTAGAGAGTGAAAATCTCTTCTCACTTCTTACTCCATATTCTCTATTATCTCTCCCTACTTGTTTATTTTTCTACTCACTTCTTCTAAGTGTCATACCTTACTGCCTTTACCAAATAACTCTCTTTAGTCTCTTTTCTCGTAATTTATTTCCTTGATTTCCAGTACATTTGCCAAGTCCTAATATCTCCTCACTTACTAAAATTCTTAAGAATGATGCTATAAAATGGAAATTCACTAGTTAACTACCTGCTCCCTGTGGTTCGACCCTTACCTGCTCTATGCTCGTGAGGTTTATAAATGTGTTGCGTAAGCTTCAAGACTCACACGGCGTAACAATTACTTATATTGTTTACCACTAATTAATACCACATTTTGAGCTTATCAATAATACTCCAATTGAAGTGGCATAAATCGATTCCATACAAGAAACATAAAAATGGGGAAAAAAAGAATGAAGGGTTAAGTCAAATGATAGTTATTGATTAAAAAATAGATTATATACCTCTATGAAAGAGGAAAAAGAAACAAGAATGTGAAAATGGTCCATATGAGAGTAATGTCCTTTAATGTGACCTCAGCCCTATAATGGGCTACATCTAACAATAAGAACATATTAATTTACCCAAAATGGATAGCATCATCCCTCCTTATAAACTAGCCTTGGTGAAGAGACAAAGAAAAGTTGTCAAAATGACAACTTTTCAATTCTAAATTGCCTAGTATTGGTTTAGCTCTGACCCACCTTTAGTCTTGCAAACCTCATATTGTATCTGCTTGTTGTAGAGCCTCTTAAGCCTCTTCTCCTTGTACCTCATCACCCTTGCCTCTCTATGATCCCTCACCTCCTCTATCTTCATCACCAGAACCAAGTCCATTAGAGATCTTAATTTATTATAATTAACCCTAAATAAATGCATTTTGAAATTATAATAACTTTTTCATATAATGATAGATAAACACTAAAAAATATAATAACATGCATTAGAATAGTATGTTTTATTTTTTAATTTACATTAATAATCATATGTTTTCATGTATAATTTGCATGCTATCACACCCTCCAACTTAAATGATTTTTAGTGTCTAAACAATTTACTATATAATGTTCCTAGAAGTACCTTTTATCCTTTGATCCTACTACTAAAGAGGTGAAGTGAATGAATGTATGATTACGTTTTCCTCATAGTGTAGGCCATAATGATCTAGATTCTATCTCTAGGTTGACCTCTTTTGTGCATATTAGGATAGTGCTCATAGGTTAATGCTTGAGTCTAATTCTCAATTATGATCGAGGTGAGCATATCTAAGATTTAATGCTATGGGGATGAAAAGATCCTCAACTCTTATGAGCAGATGTAATTCCTTACCCTCTTGATAAGTCGGAAATTAGCGTGATTTATGTCGTTATTTAGGGTTTTTCCGGACTTATACAATAAAATTTATAATCTCCCTTAGTGGTGTAATAAGGGGTCGAATCCAAAGGAGGCGGTGGTGAATTTCAATTTCAATCGATTTAGGGATAGAAAAGCATGAATTTGATGGTTTAATTCTTATTTATGTGATTAATGATGATTCCTGATCAATGTTTGAAATTAAGATCATTACAAATTCAATTTCATGAAATCAATATTCTCTGCTATTTATAATCAGATAGATTTAATCAGAGATTAAGATTTCAAGTTTCTCGACATTAAGAATTTAAGAACATCTAGATTTAATATAATTTTTTTGATGCGGGG
>CM044110.1:15485686-15562763 GCA_024174645.1 Lemna minuta | reverse complement strand
AACTCAAGGAATGTGGTTAATTTCCAATTATTTAACCTTTCAAGAGATCAAACATCAATAAAACACATAATTAACCCTAAATAATGCATAAATATGGACTTTAGTCAAATGACATACCAATGGAGAAAATTCATAAAACTATGATAACATGCATCATAATTACATAAAATAAGCATGAATATTGGTTGAATATGATAAGAATTAAAGTTATATATGCATGTTATCATTCCATCGATTATATTTAATCCCAACCGTTATGACTCCTCTGATGAACCACCGAGATTCAAATCATCGCTTATTTAAGCAAATCATCTTGAATCATGCCATGCAAGGTACCCCCTTCACTTAAGTGAAAATCAAGGGGCTAGATCAAATCCATCAATATGGCCCGATCCAATGCCTTTGAGCATGCCATGCCACTTGCGTAAACATAAGTTTAGTCCCACATTTGAATAATAAATAAATTTTAGGGCTATAAGCATAGAAACATTTCTCTAAATAAAATCGGCCCCTTAAGGGAACTTAACACTACTAAAACTCCCTTAGACTTTGTCTTGTGTTGCTTGGTAGGTGCTTGCATCAGGTCTACTATCATATCAGCTTGCACTTGTCATTTCTTGACTCCCACCGTCCCTCCTTGTGCCTTCCAAGGCTCGTCAATGTTTCGGTCATTTTCTAGCCCAGGACTGGCCAGGCCACTTGCGATGGCCAAGGATGTTGGACACCTCCTTGCCCAGCGCTCCACCGAGGCTTATCGGTGTGCCACCCCTCGACGCTGAGGTCCAAGGGTATTTTGATCATTTTTCCAGCCCTTTTGCCAATCCGGCCAGCCAAAGTGGCAAGGGACCCCAGGACAACCCCCCCCTCCTTGATCTCCTGACATTCCTTGTGTCGCCTTGATGAGGCTCGAACCCCTTGGTGGTTGGGACAAAGCCAAGGGATGAGAGCCAGGTGTCGAGGAAAACTTGGCTATGGAGGAAAACTCGTGTCCGAGATTTGGGTGGCTCTTCAAGGTATCGAGCCAGGTTAAATAAAAAGACGCTGAGCCAAGGGAATAGATGGGTGCCATGGAAAACCCAACTATGGAGGTTTCTGTAACCTTGCATCCGAAATCTAAGTGGTTTTTCAAGGTATCTCGAGGGGGAAAGCAAAAGAAAGGTAAGCCAAGGGAAGAGAGATTAGGTGCTTAGGAAAACTTGGCTACAGGGACTTTGGTAGAGCCTTGCATGCAATATTTGGGTGTCTTTTCAAAGTACCCTGGTAGGGTAAGCCAAGGAAGATAGGTGCGGAGAAAAACTTGGTCATGGGGGTTCTAGCAACCTCACATCCGAGATTTAGCTTGCTTTTCAAAGTATGCCAGTCAAAGTCGCCAAGCATGCCTCGGTAAAGGCCTTGGTGCACCCAAGCAAAGGCTCTTCGCCCCCTTTCCTCCCCTCCTTAGTAGGCTATCACATGCTCTACTAGCGGCTTGGAAGGTGCCTTGGTGTGCTAAGCAAGCTCCTTCAATGGGACATGACAAGGGCCTTAGCAAGTGTGCTCAATGGCACACAAAAAATGTCAAGTCGGTGTTGTGCATCTAAACCTGAAAAATTTATCCATAAAACCATGATAAATTTTCTAGGGACTTCAATAGGGATTCTTTGGATTTTTTTTGAATTTTCTTGAATTTATTTTGAATTCATTTTAATTTTAAAAAATTAAAAAATTTGGTTATCAAGTGCATGCTCATGTAGCTGATGACGTGGCTTGCATGCTTACGTGTTGCCACTTTGCGGTGACCTCCATCCAAAATACTTTTCTCGCGGGGAGAAAAGCCTTGTCAAATCCAAAGAGGGTAGGAAGGAAGTCATTTACCCCTAGAGAAAAGCACGTTCCTGCACAATAACTCATTTTATTTTGGGCGGGAAATGATGCCCGTCCAGACTTTGTAAATTAAAAATAGTATGACCCTGCACGGTAATGACCCTCCGCTGGGTTTTGCTTGTGCTCGAGGCGGCCATGTTGGGACCTGAAAGCCCCAGCATTGACACTGAAAAATGGCTGCGCTGAATGGGGGTGACTGGTGAATGTTGCTTGTAAGTGATAGAAGATGACGACGAGTGAGACAAAGTCTCATATAAGGAAAATAAGGGGCAATGGTGGTAGAAGGAGCAGGTAGTTGCAGACATCGGAAATACGCATATAGCAAGAGGAAGGTAAAAGGTAAAAGATGGATGAAACTTTGGAATTTAATCATATTCTCCAACTTTAATGAGTGAAGGATTAAATGGTCTAAATCGTGTAAAGAAGAAGACGAGGAGAATTGAAGTTAACTTTTGTCTTTAGACTTAAGTTGAGTTTCAAAATAAACTAAAATCGAAGACATTAACTTTCTCCTTGAGTTTATTTTTTTCTTGAAAAGCATGAAAATTTATTAAATTAAATTTGTGATCTATTTCCAAAAATTTTGGACATCATGATTTTTCTAAGTTTATATGAATGTCTATGAGTTTTCTAGATTTTTTCAGAAATATTTCAAGGATATAAAAGGGCAAAAAGGGAAAAAATTTGCAAATGCTTGCACACATGGCAAGAATTATGCATGCCCTCAGTGTGCCACATAGCACAGAGGCTTAAAGGGAAGTGTTAGTTTATTAATTTTTGCATGTAAAGGACTTTGCGAGAAGATTAAAATGGACATGTTTATTTAGATAAGAAAATATCCCAAACTTATTAGTTGTGCGATTAATTGTAAGAGAGGCACATGGCAGCTTGTGAAGCGACAAACGTGCATCTGAAAGACAGCAACTATTCTTCACTTTAAGCCACATGAGAATCGTGCAAAATCCTATTTCTCTAGTGGAAGACATGGGCATGTCTTGTCCATTGGACCAAAGATGTTTGCCATTACAGTTAGAATATATTTATATTTATCCCTTTAAAATTCCAAGAAACTATGGTAGATTGAGGTGGTTGATTGTTGGTGGAGCAGAGGTCTTCGATTGATGAGAGTAGGGATAATCAGCAACATCAAGATATATCTTGAATTTTTTTTTATGGGATGTATTGACCGCTTTGTTCAAACACATCAAGTGATAGATCGTGAGCAATGGCCCAGCCTATTTAGAGGTTGGTAGGCTGAGGCTATGCAATTGTGATAGGCTTGAGCCTAATTAGTTGATCACACATATCAAGATGCATGTCGGATGCCTAGCCAAATTTTGCATGGATGCACCATTCCGTAGTCCACCTCAACATTCTTTTGGTTGTCACTTGAGAATCCATGTAGGCTTACCAATGAATTGTCTCAAATATGTGAATCCATTCAGTTCCGAAGTTTTCCACTAGCTAGTTTAATATTTTCATATTTATTTATCCCAACATGTCATTGATGTTTTAATACTATTGATGATATGCTATTTTTATACTTCAGTTTTTGAAGTAAATTTGCATATTTATTGTGCATGATGAACCCTTGAATAGTCATGCCATTGTATATAGAAAATGTTACATTGATTATGGAGCCCAATGTCTCTATATCACGAGAGGAGTTCCCTCATTGGTGCCTTTGCAAAGATAATCCTCATCAATTGGAAGCCATCATTTAAGTATCATAAATTATACAAGAAACCTATCCTACATCATTATCCCTCCTGATGTGATTTACCTAATGTGCAAAAATTTAATGTTAAAATTATATCATTTCTAAAACTACCATAATGATTTTTTTGTTCATATGAAACCCAATTATAAATATAAAAAGGTTTAGTCACAGAAAATGAGAATTAAGTGAGAAGATTTTGTCGTTCACTTTAACCTACTCTAATTTCTAATTCATTTTTAACATGAGAATCTATAGTAGGAAAACAACATAGAGGCCCAAATTAAGTGAGAGGATGTAGGAGTCTATTTAGTTCACTCATCTGAGTTGGATTTGGAAATTCAAGAGGAATGAATATTCTTAGCAGTTCAATTTCCTAATAATCACAATAGATTTACAAAAATAAGTAAAAAGTCTAATTAAATATTTGAATAGCCTAAAAATGTAACTGTGTGTCATTTATTCAAAACTCTAAGTAAACTCCCCTACCCTATTAAACTTTAAGCTTATGATAATTAATGCCTAATTTACCAAAAAATAATATTAATGATAACATGCAATTTATATTGGTAATAATATGACTATTAATACAAATGAAGGCATAAAACATTCTATTCTTATGTATAGTATCATACTTTAAGAGCATATCGATCATTTTATGCAATTTAAAATTATAATCTCAAAATGCATAATCTTAGGCATAATCATGCATAATTAAATAATTTATTTTAGAGTAAATTATTCTCATCTTTATTTCATATTATCATTAAGTTTTAATTACAAATAATAAGAGAAAATATTTTTATATATACTCATTTATTTTCCTAATTTTATTTTTCAAAGAAACTGAGAGTATTTTTTAGATAAAAATTTATTCTCTTTTTATTTATTAAATTTGAATTTTAAGAATGATATATTATTTAATTTCTAATTAAACAAAAAAATTGTATTACAAAAGAGTTATCTTTTGAAATTTATGAATTTTCTCATTTTTAGGAATATTTCTGAATTTTCTGAATTTATTTCAAATTTCTTTGAAATAAAACATTAAAAATTTTGATTTTAAGTGGGCTATGTCATGGTTGATCACGTGGCACATGTGCTTGCGTGTCTCCACATGGCGGTATATACACGTAACACATAGGGGACACGTGACTCGTGATTAGTGCGTCATTAGTGGTTAAGTGCTCTTTAAGGGCATTAGATAACCACTATATTTGTACTTGTATTTATTTGCAAAAATTTATGTGCTTTTTTCAATGTGGGACTGTTTCTTTATGTCATATCGCAGGTGACATGGCACGCTCATGAGTGTCCTGATGCGAATAAAATACATTTAATCGAAGCCCTTCACTTTCACTTAAGTGAAAGTGGTAAGTGGTAGTATTTGACTTAACCATAAAAATTCGCCCCTTTGGATTCCACCATGACTGTTGATCTCATCAAGGTAAAAATCCAACGGTTACGCCTAATTTCAAAACATTATAAATTTTCTCTCATTGACATAAAATATATATTCTTTTATTTTTTCGATTGATCAAAATTTTTGGACAGCTCAATCCTTGAATCTCTTGATTTCTTCTTCTTCTAGACTCATTTCTTCATCCATGGAGTGCTTGAAATTAAGATTTTTTTTGAAGGAATAGGAAGAATTCACTTTTTGAATTCTGAATATCAGTTTTCAAAAACAGGGAATGAAAAGTCTTGATCTAATGATCCATTGGATCATTTTGAGCACAATTTCAAGTTAGATTACGTATTTTCCTCTTGATCTTTTGTCATTTGTTATTAAATTTTAGTTTCAAAGCTTAGATTAGATTAATTTGTATAAATTTTATCAAATTTTCTCTCTTCATGATCCATTTTTCTACGTTGGTTTCACTCCTCAATTTCTCTACAAATACTAATGCAACTTGAGTGATTTCTTATTATGTGAATATGTCTTAGAGTCTTCTTTCTAAAATAGTAATTTTCCTAATTTTCACCTCAATTCATCATCCCATTTGATGGAATTTCAAGAATACCTAAAAATATTTCCCTAAATCTTTGTGGATTCGATGCTTATTCATCATTCTACTAATCAATTTGTGATTTTAATCTTCAAATTGGTGAGTTCGGTTTTTATTTTAACATGCATTTGTGTGTTTTCAATGACCACGTGAATTCGTCAAGTTAATTAACACACATAGATCATTATTCTATGATTACCTTAAGCTGATTCAACCTTCCACTACTTGAATCAACTCAAGAATGTCGACTAACATTTGAAGTTTGTATGTAGAATGTATACATTTCTTAGTCTACATATATCTTATTTTGACTCTCGTCATAGAGACATCATTTTCAAAATATCCTATAAACTCAAAATAACATTAGTAAAATAAAAAATCATGAAAAAAAGAGAAGTAGGAGCTATCATGGACCTCCTTTATATGGTTTCACTTCAAACGCTTAGACATAGAGACATAGATAAGTTATCTGCTCAAACAAAAGAGGACAACAAGATGATATCTCATTGGAAATAAACGTGAAAAATCTATACAAAAGCCTACGGTTCATTAAATTTTGTTAAAGAATCTTTTAGTCCCCTATAAATCCAATGAGGAGGTTCAATGGGGGTGTTCACTTAGAAAAGAGAATGAGGTTGTTAGAGAGGGATGGAGAGAGTGAAGTCAACAAGTATATGGTTTCCTCCACATAGATCAATTTTTTTTTAATAATCGATCATTTTGGAGTGATAATGCACTCTCCTTAGGGTTGTTCGATCTCCATTATTTTTGTATCGATTTGGCAAAAAAATAGCAGAAGTGGCTCCCAAATTTGTTAGAGAGGAGCCCAAAATATAGTGCACAAAAGGAAGTCAAATGTGAATTTTATGGATCTATTTCCTGAGTCAAATGGGCCTAAATTACTGGCTAGCACTTGTGATGTTACAAATGTTGATTTTCCATCTCTCTTATCTCCAAGTACATGTCTATCCAAGAAATTTTACTTGGAAAAGAATAGAATTACTTAAATTCTTGTTTTTCAATAAATTAGAAGGGTTATCTGTTTTAATAACCTTGCAGAAAAAAGTTTCGCTAAAAATAATGGATTATAATGTTTTATATAAACAGTCAGTACAATGTGTCTATGGTATGGCAACCAGGCCAAGGGTATTATCCATAGCCATAGACAGTAAAAATTGATTGATTGAATGTTGATCAAGAGAGAAAGGTAGAGAGGCAGACAGTGCAAGAAATAATGGGTGGATAGAGAGACATAAAGACAGCTTGATTTTGTGAATCTGATCTCTCAACTTTTCAGGAATTGGTGATCGATCAAAATTTAGGGCAATCAATTGAGGAATTGATCGATGATCGGTCGCACAATTGATGAAAAAAGCCCATCCCCCAGTGTTGCAGGATGTGCCCAAGTAGTGTACATGCCATGTGTGGCCAATTGATACTGCTGCCACCTTACTAGCTCATGATTTAGTGAGCAGCCATGAAATATTATCCAGGTTGTATGACCATCTAGTATGCATTCTCCCTTTCCCATCAGATTCCAGACCTCCCTCACACACTCTCTCATTGCCTATTCATTTATCTCTATCCATCTCTCTCTATCCATCACACACACTCTCTCATTTCCTATTTATCTCTCTCTCTCTCTTTCCCCGTCCCCTCTCTTTCCTTTTCTTTATCTATCTCTTTCTGGTGTTAACCCGCTGAACTTATTCATTCTTGAAGGTCGACAGGTGTACCATTTTCTTATTATATAAGAGGGAAAGTTTGTAGCAATTATTAGTCAAAGTCAAAACAGAAAAGAAGAGGGTCAATGCATCTCTGTCCAAATGCGACTGTTCAAAATATCAAAAGATTCTTCCAATTTAAATACAGATAGCCAACGTTGGGTAAGAAATATCTTCACCTTTTCTATAATATTTTATTGCATACATACCTTAAAAAATGCAGCCCAAAATCAACAAAAATGCCAGAGGAAAGGGCCAAAACTTTAAATATCTTCCCAAAGAAAATTCGACTTTTCTTATGACTTTAAATACACCCTTCCCCTTTCTGCCATGAATTGTTCCCATCTTTATTGTCTCGTTTGTCTACACCACCGAAGTTTTCACTGCTTTGCCTGCACTCCATGAAAATCACGATTATGATAATAATGATCAAGATAATGCTGATTATATTATTATGATGGTGGTGAAGAACATGAAGAAGAGAAATGGCAAGTCTATCTGTAGAGGAAGTCACTGAACTTCCAATGGTGACATCATGGGCACTGATTGATGATGATGATGATATTGGTAATGATGACCATCAACATGATAAATAAGATGATAACAGACTTGTCTGAGAGTAGAGGAAGGTGCTGAGAAATATAATGGCAGCACCAGGGGCAATGATGATGATTAGCATGATCATTCTAACCATGAAAACAAATATAAAAACGTGATGAAAATGATCATGATGATGATGATGACTGGGAGATAGTGATGACACAATGATGATGATGATGGCAGTGGGCTTGCCTGTGAGTAGATGAAGGTGCCAAGAATGGCAATGGCAGCACCGAGGGCATTGATCGGCTGGACGGGTGTGCTGAAGATGATTATTGATGAGATGATGACAGATATTCTCTTCATGGTATTCCCAATGCTGAAAGTCAATGGTGAGATCTCGTCCAATGACATGTATGAGACCTGGTTGTATAGATGGTAAAACACACTCTGTGCAGCGACCCACCTGAGCAAATGAAAAACCGGATCATAACGTGCAATTGGAAAAGAAATAGAACCACAATGGTCGTCACATCATGAAATTCAGATCAGAAGATGAGACCATACCAAGCAATCTGAGGACCAACTTGACACGGCTTTCTCCCAACCGGAGATCCAGAGCTGCGGGCCTTCACGGCGATAGCAAAGGGTGTGAGGATCACTAGTGACATCATACAAAGACAAGCATAGTAGTTCATCCCGCTAACTGATGTTCCTTTCATCCCTTTTCTTGGAGAAGATATTTCTGAATACAAATGCTAGGTTTGAGATCATGGCTCCCATGAAACCTGAGGATGAAAGAACCCAATGCTGTATTGAATCAGAAAGGAACCAAAATCAGAATTGAGGTGGACAAGAACAAGTAGATTCTCACCAGTCATGTTGAAATTCAGCTCTGTAAGCGCAGCAAGTCCACAACCTCCAATGATGGGCACGAGAGAAAGGTAAACACCAGGAGGAAATGTTTCCCCGAGCAAAAATCTTGAAACCAACACACTGAATGCATGGCTCTCGGCTCTTAATTATATAGTAAATGACGGCCACCTTCGACATACTCACCGTTGCTGCCACATGACCGATTGTGTGCGCCACAGCAACCTGCACAAAATCTTCCCTCAGAAAAGCTTTTACCAACTTTTTCCTAAATTGTTCCACTATGAAGAATGACAAAGGTCGTTTAACTTAATAACCTTTGAAAAAGGATATAGCTTTTGCATTTGGTGGCGAAAATTCATGAATTTCGCCAACTATAAAATAAAAACATATATAATAGACTACATTGTCCCAATTTATTTCACCTTAAATAAAACGCTAAAGTTTTTAGCATAATAACCTTCACAAAAGATAATCAATTAAGCATACATTGACTAAATTCATGAATTTTGACCGATAATATTATTGACAACTTCTTCCAAATTTCTTTCCTCTAAATAGTGGAAAACTTCTTACAATAGTTTAAAATCGGCATTTAGGAACTAAATAAATCCAAGAATTATCAGGAAGCAAAAACCCTTGAAACCTCGTTTTTCTTACCGGGAAAAGAGACCTTCCAGAAATCCGCATCCACTTTAGGCGGCTCGGCGATCCGGGTGGCCCAGGAAATCAACATCGTAACGACCCAGTTGCAAGAGGAGAGCGTTGAAGTCAACCAAGGAAAAGGGTACGCATTCAGAACCTTCTTGTTGTATATATTGAACACCACGTTCAGAGCCCACCAAGTGGCAAAGTAAATTCCGATCTTGACCCTCTTTGCGGCAATGGATTTCTCCGCCAAGTCTCCACCTCCTTCAGCCTCCAAAGCTTTGACTGCGATATCACCTCTCCGTTTCTTCATTTCCTTCTGGGTGCAGAATTTGATCCCATCAATCGACGGGAGATGAAGGGGTTTTCTCGAGCAAAGAAATTTGGACGTTGGCTTCGGGATTGCGACCGACAGTTTCGATCTTTCGGTTGCGATCGCCGCCGTTAACGCCGAAGCGGGGGGGTACTTCACCGTCCACATCGTAATACAGAGAGAGAAAAGGTTTATGAGGATACCAAGGTAGGAGAAGAGACATTTATATAGGGCATTTGGGGAGGGTAAAATTGGAATTCCCTTTGCTGGTTAAGGATCCGATAACCCGGTTGGGCCCCACCAAGATGCCCGACGGACCGTCCAGTCGGATTCTCCTCTACGATGGGGCCTTTTTAAATTTTTGTCCTCCTGCGGGAAGTGACGTTTTTTCTTGAATTAGAGAGTATATTTAAAATAATAGAATCTTGGAGTGCAGAAATATCATTTGCTGATCTTCTGGAAATGAATCTGACATTTTGTCTTTTATGGCGTGAGATATTTCGGTATTTCTACTTGGGCGAGATCTCAGCCGTCTGTTTCGCACATTTTTTGTTGCCGTCCGATTTCCTTAAATGCAGAAACAAAGTTTCTTGCTCTTTCTGAAAGTTGACATGCACGCAAACTGTACGTGAAGGGGATATACCTGATATTTCATCCACGTGGATCTATTCGATTGGCTTTTGCACCTGACCATTGTACTGGATTTACACTGCGCAGGATGTCGAGATGATGTCAGAAGGTAGGGCCACGATCGATAGTTGGTGCGGAAACGACGATCGTTCTTGTACACGTGGCGGTAAGTGATTGGTCTCTTACTGGAAGAAAGCCAGTTGATTAGCACCGTTCGTGCCGGCGCCGGCACGTGACTAATAGACATCTGTTTCGCACAGTCGCTTTAATCATCGGAGGAAGTTGGTCCGTCCAAAGGGAGGCTCTCGCTCAGCCGTCCATGCGTACGGTGGGGGAGATCCCGCATCCGATTCCACTGAGATGCTAAGCACAAGCCCCTGGAATCAGCCAATCAGAAGAGATCAGGCCGTTCGTTGGAATTCCTTGATCTGATCAGTGATCAGATCCCATCAAAACTATCTAATTCCTTGATCTGATCCTCTATCTGCCAAAGTGATCCTCAATCAAGCCTAGATATTGATAAAGGCAATGATTGAATGAGTGATCAATCAACAAGAAATCATTTTAAATATTGATCTGGTCATCCATCTGATTAATGATCTCATCAAGGGGGTATTTTTTTCAATTTTCCTAAACCTTAGCCATTTTCTTATTTATTTTCAGTTTAACTGAATTTTTAGCACAGATTGCCAAGTCGATTGATAATTATGTTCTTGATCATGCTATTGATTGAATAAGGGGTCTTAATCCAATCAATTGATCAAGTCAAAGAAGTTATCGACACCCTTCAACTCATTATCGATTTAATCGAGGAAGTGATTGACACACCTTGATCTGATTGTCAATCCTACCATGTGTTTGATCAAGGGGATCGAGCAACATAAAGTCAGATTGGATTGTTATTCTCTAGTTGTCACCGGAGAGGATCTTTGTAGAATAGAAGGCCTTAAGAGTACATGTAATCTAGGCTTGAATAGAATTGGATCACAAAGAAATCTATGATAGTTATTCTGTTGGAATATCTGAAAGAGAACAAAATAATTCATACCAGATATGAAAAATTTTGACTTGAAGGCAATCAGTATAATACTCCAATTGAAGTTGCATAAATCGACTCCATACAAGAAAGATAAAAATGGGGAAAAAAAGAATGAAGGGTAAAGTCAAATGATAGTTATTGATTAAAAAATAGATTATATATCTCTATTAAAGAGGAAAAAGAAACAAGAATGTGAAAATGGTCCATATGAGAGTAATGTCCTTTAATGTGACCTCAGCCCTATAATGGGCTACATCTAACAATAAGAACATATTAATTTACCCAAAATGGATAGCATCATCCCTCCTTATAAACTAGCATTGGTGAAGAGACAAAGAAAAGTTGTCAAAATGACAACTTTTCAATTCTAAATTGCCTAGTATTGGTTTAGCTCTGACCCACCTTTAGTCTTGCAAACCTCATATTGTATCTGCTTGTTGTAGAGCCTCTTAAGCCTCTTCTCCTTGTACCTCATAACCCTTGCCTCTCTATGATCCCTCACCTCCTCTATCTTCATCACCAGAACCAAGTCCATTAGAGATCTTAATTTATTATAATTAACCCTAAATAAATGCATTTTGAAATTATAATAACTTTTTCATATAATGATAGATAAACACTAAAAAATATAATAACATGCATTAGAATAGTATGTTTTATTTTTTAATTTACATTAATAATCATATGTTTTCATGTATAATTTGCATGCTATCACACCCTCCAACTTAAATGATTGTTAGTGTCTAAACAATTTACTATATAATGTTCCTAGAAGGACCTTTTATCCTTTGATCCTACTACTAAAGAGGTGAAGTGAATGAATGTATGATTACGTTTTCCTCATAGTGTAGGCCATAATGATCTAGATTCTATCTCTAGGTTGACCTCTTTTGTGCATATTAGGATAGTGCTCATAGGTTAATGCTTGAGTCTAATTTTCAATTACGATCGAGGTGAGCATATCTAAGATTTAATGCTATGGGGATGAAAAGATCCTCAACTCTTATGAGCAGATGTAATTCCTTACCCTCTCCATAGATACATCACTCCTTGCCTCAAAATGGAGGCTAGTTAGTGTATTATAATTCCCCTCAACTCTTCTTCCTCCTATGAAGAGTGCATATGCAAACGAATTTCCTCTCTTGGGACGTAACATGATGAGGTGGCTGATAAAATGCTAATTAGACACGATAATACATGATTATTGATGCATATTAAGGCATAAATAATTTCATTCCTATGCATGTTATCATATTTATGAGTATTCATCTATCATTCTATGAAAAAATCATTATAATCTCAAAATACTTTAAATTAGGGTTAATTATGATGAATTAGAGATAAATAATTTTATAACCTATCTTTACCTGAGATTATAAAGAGTTTTTAATGATAAATAATAAGAGTAATAATTTTTATAAACATTTACTTAATTTTCTAAAGTTAAAATCTCAAAGAAGTAAATGTATTTTTGAAAAATAACTTAAAACTCTTGTTATTTATTAATTTTGAATTTTTAGAATGATAGATAATTAAATTTCGGATCAAATGAAAGAAATTTGGATTAATTTGGAGTTATCTTTTGAAATTTATGAATTTTCTAATTTTTAGGGATTTTTTAGGATTTTTCTGAATTTATTTTTTGAGTTTAAATAGTTTAAAACAATTAAAAATCATAAAAAGGGGGCTATTTTTGCGCGGGACCCATGTGGATGCGACGTGCCATGCAAGGCCACGTGGCAGAGCCACGTGGACCCACACGAGCGCCTGCGTGGCGCGGAGGAGACACGTGTGTGCATATTTATATTTACTCGTAATGTAGGGTTATAGTACATATAAGCATCCGTTAGTCGGATTTAAGCTAGCGCTTAAGTTCGTCGCACCTTTTAAACCCGAGATCTCCCTTTTATTTTTACCGTGTGAGACTATGTTCCACTTTTCTTTTTAAATGCAGGCGACATGGATTAACGCGAGGCGTCGGATCAAAGGCGCATTAAATGCCACGTGTGGATCGCGTGGAATCAAAGTCCACCGGATCACAGATCATGCACGTGCTTTAAATCAGGAGTAAGTGAAAAGATTGCGACTATCCATCAAAGAGTTATAACGGTCGAGATCTTTTCGCGATGAAACGCATCAGAAGCATCGGATCGCGATCCAACGGCGGCGGTTTCACGCGTTTTATAACGCATATACACGTGGCTTCATCTAAGCGCTCCATCAGAAATCGAACGATCACGAATTAATCGTAACGGTTCGTTTCATCAGAACCGTCCATTAAATCCACTCGGACGGTTATGACCAAAAATAGTATAAATAGAGATGTTCTTCCGATTTGTAAACCATTCGAGAGCAAATCAATCCAATTGATCTGTTTAGGCACCAATACTCTTGAATCTCTCGATCCTATCCCCTTCTTGACTCAATTCCGCGTTCACGGAGGGCTTAAGATCGAGATTTGGACAAAAGACAAAAGAGAAATCAAAGCTTGAACTCGACGATTGTGATTTCTGGATTTTTTATGAACAGCCTTAATCCCGGCGATTAATTGGGTTAATCCAATCGCAATCGAGGGTTAGTGGAGTCGATTTTCACTAATCTTTCGTCTATTCATGTTTAATTTCCATTTAGATTAGTAATTTGATTTAATTTTAAGTTTATTTTTGGTATTTTCACGATTTTAAGTTTCAAAAAAATCACCTTACTTCAAAGTCAAATTCGATGATTTTTGATTCCGTAGAATCACCTTGAAGTTCTCTTTCCTAATCTACCATTTTCCCCAATTTCTACCATCAATTCATCGTCCGATTTGATCAAATTCAAAGAGATCATCAGAATTTTCCCTAATTCCCTGTGGATTCGTGATGAATCTCAATTTATCGTTTAGATTACATAATATTCATGGTTTAATACACTGATTATGACAGTTTAGACATGAAATTATGGGTAAAATTAAGTAAAATCAGTTTTGAAACGATTTAATACACTTCCTGGATTTTTCCTAGATTTTTCCTATTTTCTATGGATTTTTTTTAGTGGAAATAGTGAAGAAATCACAATTTTAAGTCCTTCTAGTGGCATTTTTGTAATTTCAGGGACTGTTGGGGGCATTTTTGTTTCTACAGGGAGAAGCTAGGGCGACATGGCACACGTTCACTCGCAGGAAGAAGGAACAGAGCCCATTCGTAAGGCTCACCAACTCCGAACACATGGAGCAGGCGCGGGAGAGAGAAGACCTCTTCACGAGGATCTAACGGTTGTGAGCACCCAAGGAATCAGCCGTTAGATCAAGCCGAAATTTTAGGGGGGACTTTTCGCGCGCTTGACATTTTTTGGGAGAGGGTTTTCGATAAAAAAAGGAGCCGTATTGGTCTCTTGTAAGTACTTTTGCATTTTGGTTTTCTCCTAAGTGAATGCGAGAGAGCGAATGTTGGAGTCCATCTTCAGTCATTGTGGATGCTATTGAAGAGTGGGATGACAAATCCAGGCTGAGATTGAGGAGAAACGCTACCTAAGGCCAGGATTTGGGGTGACACTTAGGTAAGAACATCTCCTAGATTTCAGCTAAACTCTTCGTAATCTTGGGGGGATCTTGGTTGCGGGACATACCCAAGATCACAATGTTTTCCTCGCGACGAGAGTGCACATGATCCGCGAGGATACCGGTAGGTCGTCCACTGGACTGTGTAGTGCCGACGCAGGGTAAGTAAACTTCAATCATTTTTTTTTCCGAACTTTATGTTGAAACTAGATTTCGAGTTCCCTCTTTTAAATCAACTGAGCAATAATTAGATTTCCCCGTTTCTACAAGTTGTTTCAAAAACCCAATTGATTAGGTTTGATCTCCCTTACTCAATCTGATTTCATACCTACCGAATAGAGTTCACTTGGAACCAATGGAGTAGGTCTTTAGGAATTAACATAAAAAAAAGCATTCTCTGTGGAACCCATCAAACTAACCCCTAATCTTTGTGGATTCGACACCCTACTTACCACTAAACTAAGTAGAAATTATAAATGTTTTGATTGATTCAAGATTAAACAACGACAGACTCACCGAGTATTTTAGAATAAACATGGGATTATCAATTTGACCCTTATTTACCATTATACCCCTCAATTCGAGTTATTTTGATGGAGAATTATCCCAAAACATGAACACAAGGGTTCCAAGTGAACCTATATATGCACTAAGGAAGAGAAATCATCCTCAATTGCAACAAAACACTATACTCCTCCTTATTCACCAATTTGAGAAATTATCCATCCCTTAAATGGATGAAGAAGACCTCTCTAAATAATTGAAAGAGAGTGTAGATCTTAAGGGAATTATCTTCCCTCCTCCTATTATACACTTATCCAAATATTGACTTGGTCAAAAGAAATTAAACCCTTATCCTAAGATAATTAGAATTCCTTGAATGGGCCAAGTCAACCTCCTTCTACCTTGATATAGGTTCCTAATTTCCAAACCATATCCACTATATCATAGATACCTTGTATAGTTATGAATAAAGATCTCAAGAAACATCAGTAGGAACGCCTTTGTGTTATATTCCCTTACTTCCTTGATCAACCACCCTTAGTTAAAATTTTAGGAGAGATCTACATAATAGTTAAATATGGAAGACATTATCTTATTGTTCTACCTCAAGATAAAGCTTATGCATGAGTAAAAATATGCATCTACTTGTTGATAATCAACATGAAAGATCTGCCATTAAAAGAAGACCCGAGTTCAGCGTGGAGTTGACGAACCCAAGCGTCGATCCCGTTGCAACCTCCCTTGCAGAGATGCAACACTGGCACGGCCATCTGGCAGGCAAGATCTCCCGCCATTAAAACTCTCCTGAAGACCTCCGCCGTTCCCGCCAAGTACTTCGCCGGCAATCCCAGAAAAAACCCACGAACTCAGCGTAGTGAAGAGAATGCCCACCACTTGCACCGACTGCGAGAACTCCAGCTAGACGAAGGAACTGAAGATGAAGACGATATGGGAGAGGATCTCTAAGACAATATAATTACCCTTTCCTCGGGCGATGAGAAAGAAGGTTCTGAAACGATGGAGAAAGCGGCTATAAAAGAAACTGATGATGAGTTTAATGAAAGAACGCCAAACACCCCGTCACCATGCAACAATCAACTGACAGCCATGACGGACTCACTAAAAGACAAAAAATTGGAAATTCTCAACAAGCGACTCTCGTCGTTATCCTCAGCGATAAAACACCACGATCGGAACTTCACTCGGACTAACATCCAAAGGAAGCCCAGCTCATTCAACCAATTCTGCAGTCAACGGCCTCATCCCTGACCGAACCGACCTACCTTCCAGTCAACGGTCATTACGGAATCCACGTAAGAAGCCACAAAGAAACTTCCGCCACTTTTGAACAATCATACGTGGAATTAAAAAACGACGCGTCTTTCCGATCTCACTCCTCATCTTCGTACTCTATAAAAGGAGATTTTTAAGAGAAGAAAAGGCAGATGTTTTTTTGAATGAAAATTTGGGTTACCTTGGTTACTTTATCATGTTCATCTCCGTATCTCCATCAATCCTTCTCCGGCCTCCTTGATAACATGCATTTATAACTTGAATTCTTACCCTAATTAACTCATATTCATGCTTATTTTATGTGAATATGATGCATGTTATCATACTTTTTAGGAATTTTCTCCATTGGCATGTCATTTCACTAAAGTTGATATTTATGCATAAATTAGGGATAATTTCATGCTTAATAGATGATTAATCTTTTTTTTAAATGAATAGAAGTTAATCTCTGTTATGGAATGATTTTTGACTTTAGTAAACATTTGGAAAGATAATTTCGAGATGAATTTATGATTTAAAGTGTTTAATGAAAAATGATTTAAGTAAATTTTAATTCATCTTGATGTCTTCATTCTAAATATATTTTAATTGACATGATATTAAAAAGAAGAGAATTTGTGATCCAATGGAGAAAATTTGGATTAAAAAGGAGTTGTATTTTGCGAAATATGAATTTCTGAAGTTTAAGCCCTTTTTCCGATTTTTATTTGAATTTTTAAAGTGATTTTTTTCGATTACTTTTCCCTGTTAAAATCGCGAAAAAGGGGGTATTTTGGTCCACAGTGCTCGACCGATGACGTGGCAGGTGAACCCTGTGGCGGCTGACGTGGCGCGCGGGACCACCGCGCCGTTACGACGTGGCACTGAGGCCACGTGGCAGGACGCGTGTGGCTCACGCAGGAGGCGCACGGGGCGCGCCAAATGGCAGGGAGGCCACGTGGGCGCCCGTGTGGGGCGCCACGTGTCGCGGAGTAGAGAGAAGATATTAGGACAGTTAATAGGGGAATCTTCTCCCCTATTTAACCGCGTCCTGCCTTTTTATTTCTTTCGTGTGGGACTATGTTCCACACGGTTCTTACCTTTGCAGGTGGCGTGGCGGCTTTGCGAGCGTTAGATTCGGGATGAGCGGCGGTGATCGCGTGGACCCGAGTCCACGCGATCATCAGATCCACCACGTGCGCAAAAGAGAGCTTAAGTGACGAGGATCGGACGACTTACCTCGCGCCACGTGGCAACCCGAGGACCTCCTGATCGGCATCAAATCGAAGGCTTTAATATGATCATGATCGGGACTGATCGTGATCCTCTGCGATCTCGGAGCATCACGCGGACGCATCCGGGACGGTCCACTCAACATCGAAGATCTGGACGGTGGATCGCGCTCACGTAAGAACCACGATCGACGCGCGATCATGGCCCGATCGTCGCACGATCATGGCCCGATTCGTGCGTGATCGTGGCGCATTCAGAGCCAAAATGGAGCGGAAGCATCGCGGAATCAAAGGGGCGTCTATCTTTAGCCTAATCGACGTACGATCAGGCCACGATCGAGGTTTATCACGGGCGATCGCGGCGGAAATCGTGGCGAGGAAGAAGCGGAAATCATGCCAAAAATTGAGGCCAATTCATGGCCAATACGGACGCTGCGATGTCGCCCCAAGGAATCGCTCCCACAAAGACATCAAACCGCCTCCACGATCGCCTCTACCACCCACGAATTCGGACCAATTTCCCTCTTTAAAAAGCCATGTATTCCTTCTTTGTTCTTTAACTTTTGATCGACTCGTGAAGAAATTAAGCGAGTTTTGAGGAAGGTCTTAAGTTCTCGTGATCCTCTGCTTCCAAGAGTGTAGAGACGCAGCCATTGAAGCATGATAATCACGATTTCACCTCTTGATTTCATCGAATTTTCCCCGAGGAAGAATCCGAGCAAATTCACTTCAATCCACGAGAATTGAGGCCCCATTCTTGCGGCAATCGGGTTAGTAGTGAGGTTCGATCGATTATCAAGAGGTAATTTGTATTTTTATTAGGTTTAGATCTTTAATTTTGCAAATTAGTTCATAGTGTTCTTCATTTCCCCAATTTTAGGTCTGAAAAGTTGCTAATTTTGAAAATAAGATATCTCTTTAATTATAATTCCAAATCACTTGATTTTGGTTTCATTGGATTCCTCTTTTCATCAGCTTTCCGTGGATAGCAAATTCATCAAATTCTGACTTCATTTGGCCCTCCAATTTGACGTTTGACCAAGGACTATTCATCTCTCATCAGAAGTCAAACGTTGACTTTCGGGGTCTCTTACTTTTTATTGACAAATCAGAATTTGATAACTTTAGTCTTGTTGGATTCCTCTGGTTCTTAGCTTTCCATTGACATAGAAATTGCAAGATTTGGATTTCATTTGGGCATTCAATTTAAAGATTTCCTCTGAGGTGTCAATTTCGGGGATTTTATGATCATTGATTTTCAATAATTCATAATAAATCCATTTCTTATCCAAAAATTACGAAATATATATCAATAAATTCCATTTTCTCTCTAGTTTCTATATATAGACTTTTCGTAATCTTCTGACTCTGTTTGATTCTCTGATTTAGCAGAACACTTACTATTGGTCAAAGTCAATGCTTTGACTTTGACTTTTGACTTTTCTCTGTCAAATCTGAGATTTCAATTCTTAAAACTTCTTATTAGGTCTATTTATATCATTTCCATTCATTAAATCTTATTTTCTCTTATTTAAAACTCCTTTTAAACCTAAGTTTGACCAAGTCAACTCTGCGATTAAAGTCAACCCTGCTCTCTGTGGATCGACCCGATACTTACCCAATACTTGATTATTATATCTTGTCTTTGTGAGTTCGGTTTTATAAATTTTGTTTGACCATCGTCTTTGTGTTTTAACGACGCACGAAAACGACACGTCACTCCTCAACATCCCGAGTTCTATCTCCCTTATTCTTTTCTCCCTCCCGTTCTTTCCTCTTTCAACCAATTCACGTCCGACGCATTCCGAGGATTATCTGAATCATTTGATGAATCCGAAGCATCATCTTTCACTGCCCGATCAGGTATCATCCTCTCCTCTTTCCGTGAAGTAGTTCTCCTTTATATCATAAGTCCAATATTACTCGCAATCCCTCCTATTCTCTGGTCCTTATCTTCTATCTGAAATAAACATATCACAGTTAATTCTCGATCATAATCCTATTCATCTATCCATATCGATCTTTTCCATAATTCGTCATCCTCGTCTCATAAATCCTACCCTCTTTCACTACCCTTATCAATATCCATATCATTATTTCCCTAAACCAAGATATTATCTCAGTCTTTCTCTTCTCCTCACACTTCCGACCCTTCTCATTATGATCTTTCTCTCTATTCTCTCTTATAGAAAATATTATTCCTAAAATAATTCCCCAATCATACATTCACTGAAATAGTTATTTCTTTAATCAATCATAATATCTTTATTATTTCCTCTCCATAATATAAAACTATATTACAACCATCCTTACTTAATAAATAACACACAACATTTTCTGCCCTATTTCTCTTCTCTACTCATATTTCATATTCATCATTGATATCATCTTCATAACTCCGACTTTTCCTCTATAATATTCTCTCTGAATTATACATCTATTCTCACTGATATCATTTCATGGTCCTCACTAAGATTGTAGGATAATTATATAATTAAATTAGTAGAAGTTTATATCATACTTCCTTCACTTCTTCATTACATACACACTCTCACATTATCATATCATATTTATCCTCTTTCTAAATATCCTACATTATATTTTCATCAAATTGGTAAGTTTGGACTTTGTTTTGACACGAGACCGTGTGAAATTAACGACCTCGCGGTCTTGTCTCGTCAAATGGCACCATTGCCGGGGAATTAAGGAAAATTTTTGATCAATTTAGTCAATTTTGACTTGGTCAACTCAGATTTTTCTCTTAATTTCTTGACATTCATGAAATTCAATCATATATTGAGTGATCAGAAGTAGAAATCAATCTTTGAGATCCTTAATTCGATAAGATTAAGTGATTTCGCCCCTTTTCCAAGGATCACGGGCAATGACTTCTTCAAAATTGTGTTAAGAACTTATGGGGACCATCTTACACTGAGGGCCGGAAGCAGACCCGCCCGGAGAGCTCAGGCCGATGTAAAGACTCCAGGATTCCGGTACACACCGTAACCAGTGTGGCTACAGAAAAAAAGATTGGTCTTATCATCCTTAGAACTCATTAGTGGCCTATTTGTTTTAGGGGCCTTGAATTTTCTGCTTCTATCCCTATTTCATAGTGGCCTATTGTTAGGAGGCCCTCTTTTTATTTTCCCATTTGGGCCCCTTGGTGGTCCTTCTAGGCTCATTTGGGCCCATAGGGCCCATAAGGGCTACTTCTCTCTCCCCCTCGTCTAACCTACCTATAAAAAGGAGGTAAGGGGCGTCTTTAGTATCCAGACAAAAAAAGAACATGAATCGCAAAAGAATTCTCCTCACCTATCCTCCCTGATGTGACGCCGGCATACTGCCGCCGCCTCTCCATTCTCTCCTTCTTCCTCCCGACCTCCTTCTTCCCCTCTCCACATGGAAATTCCACGGACAATCTCCCTCTCGTCCTTCCCTCTCCTACCTTCACTCTAGGTGGCTACGAGGGTTCGCCCTCCCCACGTGACGCTCCCCCGCGAACTTCGCCACCTACCGGAGTTGCCGCTGAGCGACGCCGTTTCTACACGGATTCTCGACCGCGCGTGTGCGGCTGCTGCTCACTGATAGGCTCAAAGTCGTCGTGTTTTTAAGCCTAACAAACTTAATATTTATAGACTAGGAATTATGAAGCAAATGAGATGATTGGGATGTATAGGTTTCCTAGGTCGATCCACAGGGACTTTAAGACGAGAAGATATCAATGTAGGTGGGAAGAAGGGAGAATGACTAAGATTATCTGGATATATTAATTAGAAGAGTAATTAGAATACATGCAAAGTAAAGGATATTAAAACTAGGATGAAGTTTATGAAGAATAATATAATAGGAGATGTAATAACCATAAAAAAAATAAGAAAGAGAAAGGGAAAGGAAGTTAGAAGAAGGAATAGCGTGAGGGGAATAGAGGGTGAATGAGGAGAGATGGGAAGAAAGTAGTAGCCAAGGGGGAGAGGGAATATCGCAATAAGTAAGAGAGAGGTTCGAAGTGCGCAAGAGAGGGAAAGAGAATCAAGAGTAAAGGAGAGAGAGAGCAGGAAAGATAAGGATGACGAAAGAGAGAGGTTGAAGAGAATAAAAGGAGAAACGGAAGAAAACAGAAGATGCGAAGTACAGAGGGCAGGTGAGAGATAAGATGTAACGACGTGAGGAGAGAGAAGAGAGAAGATTGATGGTGAGAGAGAAAATTAGCAGGACGAAAATTATAGGAGAGTGGGAGAGAGATTACCGAAGAAATGGGAGAGAGAGAGACCTTGAACTGTAGAAAAGAAAATAGAAAGAAGAGAAGAAAACGAGAGGAGGAGCGTCAGAAAATAAAGAGGGTGAGTGTGAGAGGTTTCGAGACGGCGAGAAAGAGAAAGAGTGCGGATGAGAGAGTTTTTAAGGAGATGAAGAACGATCGGAAGAGAGAAAAAATAGCGGGAGAGAGGAGAGAGAAAATATCTGCTTGGAGAGAATAGAGAGATCGTGAGAGAGATTAAGAGAGGAAAGAGAGAGAGAGAAAGAATGCGATTAAGAGGGAGAAGACGATAGATTAAGAAGAAAAGAATACGAGCCGACTGGAAGAAAATAATGGGAAATAAGAAAAATACGAGACGACGTCGAGAGACGGGGAGAAGGACGATCGGAAGACGAGTCGGAAGAGAGAAGGTAGAGACGAATCAAGTAGAGAGAGAAAGAACCAAAACTGAGGAGATGAAAAAAATACCACTGGATTGTGAGGGTGATGAGGAGAAGACGTTGGGAGAATGAAGTGGAAGAAGGGGAGAGAAATTTGAGGGTTAGTGAAAGCCAAAATTTAGACAGTGGCGAACAAGTAAGAAGATGAAATCGGTGAATTGGGGAGAGAAGATAATGAAATGATGAAACACAAAAACAAGAAAACGTAGAAGAAAATAAGAAGTACCGAAAAGCGATAGAGAAAAATAGAGGGAAATCGTGAGGGAGAGGATGAAGATGACTTCGGGAAAATGCAATGAGAGACTGGATAGAAAGTAGAAGACGAGAAGGAAAGTAGAGATCAAGAGAGGTAAAAATTGAAGATAGCGAGGTAACGTGAAAGACTGGGAAAGAGGAGAAAATTTGGAGAGTCAACGAGAGCGTAGAGAGAGAGATTTCCCGAGGAGAGGAGACGAGAGGACGGACGGGACAATGCAGAAAATTTGGAAATGAAGGAATGGGGGTTGAGATTAACGAAAGACGGAAGAGAGAAAGGGAGAGGGAGAGAAGAAAATGAGGAAGAGCAAGAAATTAAAAGGATGAAAGAGAGGAGTTAACGGGAAGGTGGAGAAGATGACGTGCGGAAAAAGACTTCGCGGAAGAATAAGAGAAAGAGAAAGCGGGATTGAGAGGGAGATAGGAAGATCGAGAGAGGGGAAGAAAAGAATGCGATGGAACGAGAGAGATAGGGGGAAATTTCGGGAAAATCGGGAGAGCTAGAAAAGATAGAAAAGACAGAAAAAGAAATTCGGGAGAGGAGAGAGCAGATACCAAAACGACGAATAACAAAAAGAAGAAGACGAGAAGAAGAAAAGATTGATCGAGAAGAAGAGAAGGAAGACTACGAGTGATTGAATTCTAAAAACTACAACAGAACAAAAATCTCCTTAAAGCACTATTTCTGATTCCAAACCTTACATTACATTCTGACGGGGAGAACGTTGGAGGAAAACTAAACCTAGGAGAGAGAGAGAACAACCGGGAGAGAAGGAAAAAAACTAGAAGCTACGGGAAGAAGCTAAAAAGAAGAAGGAGGAAGCTCCCGAGAAAGTTTTTCCCCCTTTTATTCTCCCGAGAAGAGTCTCCACTTCGGGCGGGCTCACATTTCCTTTGACTGGGCCCCCTTCTTACCACTTCGGGCCGCCGCACCAGTTCGTGCCGCCGCCGCCGCCACTTCTTGCCCTAGCTCCGGATCCGCTCCACGCCGCCGCCATCGCCGCCGCTCCAAGCCGCCGTCAGTAAGCGCCCTGCAGATCCGCCGCCGCCGCGCGCTCAGCTGCCGCCGCCGCGATCCCAGCCGCCGCCACCACCGCCGCAAGGCCGCCGCCATCGCCGCCGCGTCAAACCGCCTCTCCGTCGACCACCAAGGCCACGAACGCTCGCCTCCCGCATCCCCCGCAAGACTCCGCGCCCCGTCTCCGCCACGAGGGACCGCCGCCCCCTGCATCCCTCCTCGATCTGCCGCCGGCGCTCCCTCCTCCGCTCCGGAATCGCCGCCACGCCTCCCCTCACCGCGCGCCGCCCGCCATCCGCAAAGAAACCTAGTCAAGGCGGGGAGGAACCGACAGATTCCCGGCTGAGCCGACTCGGCGGGAATCGGCCCCCTTCCACCTCACTCTACCGAACCGGTCCGGCCGCCCGACTCACCCGACCGCCCCCAAGCCGGCCGAGCCAGCCCGAACCGGCCCGGACCGCCTCGACCGCTGGCCGCCCGGACCGATCTCCAGCCAGGCCGATCCAGCCGCCCTGGCCGATTCCGCCCGATCGGTCCCGAGCCGGCTCCCGTCCCGAGCCGGTCCCGAGCCGCCCGAGACCGCCCAACAGGTCCAGAGCGGTCCAGCCCCGCCCGCAAACCGGCCCGAGACAGCCCGCACCGCCCAGAGCCGATCCAGCACTGCTGAGCGGCCGCACCGCTCAACCGCAGCCCGAACGCCGCCTCCCGCCTTCACCGTGTTCGCGCGACTCCGTCCCAGGCTCGTTGCGACTCATCATCGCCCGCCCCGCGCCTGGGCCCCGAGTCTGCTCGGGAGCCATCGCTCCGCCGCGATCCCATCGCGCCACTGCTCCCTTCCAGCCACCTCGCGCTCGAGTCCATCGCTCGCCCTTCTCCGTCGACGCAGCCAAAGCGACCCTCCCACTACGCCCGACCCACGGCACGCACCCCGCAGGTTAGCTTCAACCCTTCATTTTTAAAGTTCGATTACTTTTTCGAAGCATTTCCTTTACTCGTCTCCACCGTCGCTCTGGATGACGTAGATAGGACAAGTACGACTATAGGTGTGAGACTTCGACGCGTACGTCAGGGTCCGGTACGAGCGTGGGCTGCAGCCTCCCTGGCTATTCCACGACGAGCGACTACCACGCCTCCGGACGTGGATCAAGAGGATCTCACCCTACCCATCATCGCGAGTTTCCCCGTGGTCACCCTGGAGCCGACTCCGCTGATCGGCACGCCCCGCCTCGCACTTAGGTTTAGGCTAGAGATCATATTTAGGGTCTAGGACTTGCGTACACAGTAGGTTAGGGTTGACCGCTATCCTTAGTCATCCTCAGGGTTCATTGATCGTGCACGAGGGTTTTCACCACCGCGTCCCCGCATCAAATTGGTATCGGCAGCGTCGTTGGGTTCTCGCCCAACTCCGGTCCTTGAGGACGCTCACTTGAGCCTCCAGTAGCGTAGTTAGGACATCATCTAGGTCATTGCATCATATAGGCACCCCTTGGTTATCATCATGGCATTCGAGACACGCTCCGCGAGCTAGAGGAGGATCCCCTTCTTCACGGCATTTGTGTGATGCCTCGGAGCCACCTCCCTCGCGGGTTTCCACGAGCCCCGACGGCCCGTGAGCCCATATGGTGATCATTATGATCACCTCTACCCCGACTACTATGATTGTCGAGATGATCCTAGTCGTCGAGGCGACCCACGTCACGACGATGGTCGCGGCCCGAGTGTACCATCGCTGGCCCTCGGATGCTTATGGTCGCCACGAACGGGCCTACCACTGCTCATTTGGATGATCGAGCCCTGTTACCGCTGCCACCACTATCCGCACGGCTCACCACACCGCCTGTTAGTCAGGCCCCTCTAGAGATTTCACGAGCCCCGGCGCCCGTGAACCCCGGTAGTGATCGTTACGATCACCACTACCCTGACTACCACTATTATAAGGATGAGCCTAGTCATCGAGGCGCCCCACGCCACGACGATGGACGCGGCCGAGTGAACAGTCGTCAGCCCCAGGATACATATGACCGCCGCGGACAGGCCTATCGAGCACATTTGGACGACCCACCCCATCCGCCACCGCCACGACCGCGTTATGATGACCATCGACACCACGATCGTGATCAAGGTCAGGATCAGCGACACTACTCTAGATATCGAGGTGACCCTCCCCGACGAGACGATCTCGATCGGCGAGTTGCCTGTCAGTCGCCCGATCGCGATGCTTATCATCGCGACTATCCGTGTGCGCGAGACTACACTCGCGCACCCGAGGACGCACGTTATGATCGTTATCACGATCATGAGCGTTGTCCCGATCATAGGCGTTACCGGAGTCCTCCCCACCACGACATTGGTGATGACTACCGTGCAGACCGATACGACCATCGGGATAGGCGACACGAGGATCATAGTGCCCGCATACTGAAAGGTATGCGCGCCGTTGATTTAGTCTTTTATGGCTCTCGAGGGCCTAGAGACTATATCGATTGGGAGTCCGCTATGAACTCCTACTTTCGATACTATCGCATGGACGACGACCTCTGCGTTGAGTACGCCGAGACGAGACTTGGCGGACACGCCAAGATCTTTTGGGAGGATGAGCGTCATGCGGCTTATCGACGAGGACAGCCCATCACTTCATGGATAGATATGGCTCAACGCCTGAGGAACAAGTATGTTCCTCGAGAGTATGAGTCTACATCATTCCCCAGACAGGGCACGATGCCTGTCCGGGAGCACATGGAGCATATGGTGCGACCCACCGATGACTTCGATTTTTCTCCATCTCAGCCTCTTACGAGGGTCGCTCCCTACGCGATCTAGTCCGACCACCTCGGCTCACCGATACGATCTAGCATCGGGAATGGACGGACTACACCCGAGATGTCGGTGAGCGTCGAGCACCATCCCGGCGACCACCACTGCGGACGCACCTCACCGGACGACAGCCTTGTCCCAAGGCCACACCACTTGTTTCAAGTGTTTGGGCGAGGACATGGGGCGAGCCGAGTGTCCTTTGTGGAACCTCCTTCGCGAGGTCAAGGAACCCGACCGTGGCTCCCATGAGGATGACGTTCCCTCAGGCGACGATGTCTATCTCGCTGATGAGGCCCTGGCAGACGAGTGCGATGACACTTTTGAGTTGATTGATCACACCCCGATCAGGCCAGTCGCTCCCACAGCCGTCGAGGCCCCCGCTCCAGCCAGCACCCTGACGAGCACACCGATGAGGGACATGATCAGCGTTGCTATTCCGAGATCACTAGTGGATGTGATCCTACCACCCCAGTTGCCCGTCAGCCATCATTTGCCCGACGATGCATCTTCAGTAGGTGCGCCATCACTTATGCGCCTACGTGGACTATACACGTCCATTATCTCCGACCGCGACATGCGGTTTACTAGTCACTTCTGGGGGACTTTTATGGGCTTACTTGGGACGAGCCCCACATTTTTCTAGTAGTTATCATCCTCGGAGTGACGGTCGGATCGACGACGTCAATCGTAGCATGAGGAAACGACTTTGGTCATCGAGCCAGGCGCGAGCTTGATCATTTGGGACATGATCCTACTACGAGTCAAGTGCACCTACCACCCCTCTTCCGACCATACCTCTGGCGTGAGCCCCGTCGAGATTGCACATGGCTTAGCACCCCGCAAGCCTTTAGACATAGTTCCCCTCGACCCTCATGTTAGAGTTTATAGGGTCAGAGTCGCATTTGCCCAGCATGTTAGTCGGTTGCATCAGGGACATTCATGATAGAGTATTGAGTCGGTATGCATCGTACAAGCGGCTGCCGATTTGCACTGCCGACCCCGGGTCTTCTGTGGGAGACCAGGGTTATGGTTAGGCCGAGGCCCGGCGTTATGCTCTCGCTCTTAGCACCGGCCCGTCTCGAGTCCTTTCCCTGGGATAGGCGGGATCGCCAATGTCGTCGACATCCCTCCTTCGTGGGGGAATAGCTCCACGTTCCATGTGATGGATCTGACGTCGCACCCAGCTCTACCTCTTTCATCCGACGTTAAGCCTTCACCTACCGGCCCATTCTTTGAGAGAGTTTGCACTGGAAGTCCACTTTCCCCGCGTTACCACCCGATCGGCACGAGCGAGTCGAGGCGATTTTCGGGAGGTAATTGACTTCTCGGGGACGGAGTTTCGTGGAGATTCTTTTGTGCATCGGCCAGGCCGACCACCGGAGGACGACGTATACATCTCGGAGGTGGACCTAGAGCAACTACGATCAGATCATTGGAGCCCCTGCCGTCTTCTCTTGCCAACTCGACGGAGTCGAGTTCTTCCGACCCCGGGAGGATTGGTGGCGTACGACCCCCGTCGCCACCAAGACACGATACTACGGCGCCGGAGGAGCCCTTTTGCGCGCGCGGATCTATCCGCTTATCTTTATTTCTTTATTTCTTTATTATGAACTTTTGACCCGCACGTGTTTAAGCGGGTCCTCGTTTATTTCTTCTCTTCCTTTAGGCTTCCGGGTGGGTTCTTCCCTTTTCGGGATCCCATTTGTGAAGCCCATCCTTCTTTGTGAACCTTATTTCTTTCTATGAGTATGTTAGGTGTGGGTTGTGGGCCTCAAGTGGGCCCTTTCCCCTCTCGGCCCATTATGGGCTCTATAAGAGGGAGTCTCCTCCATCTCGAGTGGCTGCTCACGGAAGGCCGGGGAAGGAGTCCAACCGCCGCCGCCGCCGCTGCACGCCTCCATGCCGCCGCCGCCGCCGCCGCGACGACCGCCGCCACTCCTTGCCCCGGCCACGCTGATACCTCCGCTGCTGCTCCAGCCGCCGCCGCCGACCTAGCGCCGCTGCCACCGCCTTCGAGCCGGGGAAGGAGTCCAACCGTCATTTGAGAAAAAGAAAGGAGTCTCCTCCATCTCGAGTGGCTGCTCACGGAAGGCCGGGGAAGGAGTCCAACCTCCGCGGCGGTTGGCGCCGCCGCTGCACGCCTCCATGCCGCCGCCGCCGCCGCCGCGACGACCGCCGCCACTCCTTGCCCCGGCCACGCTGATACCTCCGCTGCTGCTCCAGCCGCCGCCGCCGACCTAGCGCCGCTGCCACCGCCTTCGAGCCGCCGCCGCCGCCCTTGCTCTGCCGCCGCCGCTGCTGTCCAGCACCTCCTCCACCTCCACTGTACCCTCTCCACCTTCCGCCGGTCATCCTCTTCCCCGAATCTCTCTGCAACTCCACCTTCCATCTCCATCTCCGTGCATCCCCTCCACGATCCGCTCTCCATCTCCTCCTCCCGTCGAGTTTCCTCTCCACGATCCTCTCCGCGCTTCCAGCCCCTGGCATTTCCCCGCTGCATTCCCCTCCCAGGAACATCCATCCCCGTTTCCGGCAACACCCCTCCTCCTCCACGATCCTCCCCTGCTCCCTCAACATCGTGAACTTCCCCGAGCTGCGCTACCTTCCCTCCTCCCTCCGATTTCCCCCTTCTCCCGACTATGCAATTTCCGTTCAACTCCCCGGTTCCCCGAATCCGCCGTCTCCCATCCCGAAATTCCCCGCCCCTTCCGCCTTCCTGTGAACCCCGATTTCACCTCCCCTCGACCAAAGTCCTCGCCGCCCAACCGACTCCTCACCCACGCTCAATCGTCGCTTCACCCCCAACCAACCCCACCGTCTGAGCGAACTCCCCATCCCCGCTCACGAGTTCGCCCACGGCCGTCCCACTTCTTCCCCACATTGACGATCCAAATTTCCCCTCCTGCCAAAAATTCAAGCCAACCCTTCCCGTCAACCTCCCGAAATCCCTCCAAGGCGCGCCTGACTCTCGAAACTCTACCGTTTCTCCTCACCTTCGCCCGTCGCTATCCATCTTCAATCGGCGTCGCAACGGTGGATTTCCGTGAGGATTCGACACCTGCCGAATCCCGAACACTCCCCGAATCCCTTCCCTTAATCCGCGCCATCCCGATCCGCGAACACAACGCCCCTCTCCATTCCCCTAGCCTCAATCCCATCTCCATTCCAATACCTACTCTCCGCGATTGCCCGTGACACCACCCGCAACGATTTCCGTCCACAGACCTCGCCATTTTCTCTTCCCCCTCCCATCCCGAATCCGCCCTCCTGGTCGAAAATCAGCAACCGCCCTCTACCTCATCCCGAAATTCCAACGCCTCCCGTCTCCCCACTTCCGAAGTTAATTCCGCACGCGCTCCCTCCACTCCACTACCATCCAAACTTCCCTGTCGCCAAGTTATCCTCTTCCTCCCTCTCCGCTAACCTGAGGAATCTCCCCTCCTTCCCCAAGGAATTCAGTTGCGCCCACGCCACTTCTCTTCTCGTCAGGACGCCGACTGCGCGACCTGCCTTCAACAATCAACGCGCAAGATTTCACCCCGAGTTGGCCTGCGGGAATTACTCCTCCCTGTCGCCGTACTCGGGAAAACCTCCCAGCTATTGCTTGCCGCCGTTGGACGATTCCAAGGCTCCTCCTAGATGTCCTCCCGAAAGAAGATTCCGCTAGGAAATCTTGCGTCATCGTGACTGTCCGACGACGTGGAATCCGGCGCCATCTTCCCCAGCACCCCCGCATTGACCAAATTCCCGCCCGCGCCGGCTTCGTACTCGAGGGTGGGATTCGGCTCGCCAGCTAGCACCTAGCTTCACCCCGTTCTCTCCCTCCCCTTGTTGCCCCCGCACTCCCCGCCAGCCAGCTCTGCCCCCACGCTCGCCTCGCATACAAGTCCGTCTTCCGGGTCCGCTCTCGCACTTGGGACTCGCCCTGCACCGCCTGTTCGCACTGGGCTCCCTCCCACGAGGTCCGCTGTCCCGGTCGCCTAACGCCGGCCCGAGCTGCATCCCTCCTTTCTCTCGATCGTCAATGCTCTCCCGGTAGCTCCTTCCTGCGACGAGTTCCTCGAGCCCACGACGGCGCCGATCCGCCTGCCTCTACCGACCGTCCGTGCATCGTACGACGGCCTCCTTCCTCACGACCGACCGGACTCGCGGCCTGCACATTTCGGTGTTCCACGACGTCGCCCGCCCGGCCTTCTTCGGCCGACACTACCGAGCGGATTCTTCACGACGCCACGACCCACCGGGCTCGCGCCTTGCAGGTTAGCTCCGACCCCTCTTTTAAAGTTAATTACTTTTTGAAGCATTTCCTTTACTCGTCTCCACCGCCGTCGGACGACGTAGATAGGGTAGAGTGGATATAGGATTGGTGGCGTACGACCCCCATCACCACCAAGACACGATACTACGGCGCCGCAGGAGCCCTTTTGCGCACGCGGATCTATCCGCTTATCTTTATTTCTTTATTTCTTTATTATTGACATTTTGACCCGCACATGTTTAAGCGGGTCCTCGCTTATTTCCCTCTTCCTTTTAGGCTTTCGGGTGGGTTCTTCCCTTTTCGGGATCCCATTCGTGAAGCCCTTTCTTTTGTGAACCTTTGTTTTCTATGAGTATTTTGGGTTTTGGGTTGTGGGCCTCAAGTGGGCCCTTTCCCCTCTCGGCCCATTATGGGCTCTATAAGAGGGGAAGGGACCCCCCCACAAACCCTAGCCGTCATTTGAGAAAAGAAGAGTCTTCCTCTCGAGTGGCTGCTCAAGGAAAGTTAGGGAAGAAGTCCTACCGCCGACGCCGCCGCCGCTGCCGCCGCACCAGTTCGTGCCGCCGCCGCCTCCGCCGCCACTTCTTGCCCTAGCTCCGGATCCGCTCCACGCCGCCGCCATCGCCGCCGCTCCAAGCCGCCGTCGTAGCCGCCGCAGAGATCCGCCGCCGCCGCCGCGCCCAGCTGCCGCCGCGGCCGCCGATCCCAGCCGCCGCCACCACCGCCGCCCAAGGCCGACTTGCGTACCTGTAGGTTAGGGTTGATCGGCTATCCTCAGTCATCCTCAGGTTCATTGATCAGGCACGAGGGTTTTCACCACCGCGTCCTGCATCAACCAGTCCTATTCCACCTAGGATACGACTAGATAATCAGACGATGCATACCGAAGGAAGAGCAAGGAGACATCTTGGCGATGTGTCACTCATCAACGTGCGGAAGACATTTCGTGGCACGCAAGACCATGGATAAGATCCTGCAGAGCGGCTTCTACTGGTCCTCCATCATCAAGGACGCCCACCGTTTCTACACGGAGTGCCTACAATGTCAAGCGGCGATAAACATCTCCAAGCAAGATGAAATGTCGATGCAGCCGATCCTTGAAGTGGAGATGTTCGACCTTTGGGGGATAGACTTCACGGGACCTTTCCCACCTTCTGACAAGAAAGAGTACATACTAGTGGTAGTGGATTATGTGTCCAAGTGGGTGAAAGCAATCCCCAATAGGACAAACGATCATCGGGAGGTAATGAGATTTGTCACACGATGCATCTTCGCCCGATACAGTTGTCCGAGGGCCATCATTAGCGACGGCAGGTCACACTTCAATAATGCTCACTTCCGGGCATTGTTGAAGAAGTACGGAGTACACCACCACATCACCACGCCATACCACCCCCAGGCGAATGGGAAAGTAGATGTTAGTAATCGAGAAGTAAAAAGTATACTAAAGAAGATAATTCATCCAGATGGGAAGGATTGGGCACACAAGCTTCCCGACGCACTATGGGCATACCGGACGACATACAAGACACCCATCGGGATGTCTCCCTTCTGGCTTATCTTTGGGAAAGCTTGCCATCTTCCAGTTGAGCTAGAGCATCGAGCCTATTGGGCTATCAAAAAGCTTAACCTATCACTGGACAAAGCAGGGAAATAATGACTTCTTCAGTTTCAGGAGCTACAAGAGATGAGGCATGACGCGTACGAGAACGCGGCGATCTACAAAGAGAAGACAAAGGCCTTTCATGACCGACACATCCGACGATGATCATTCCAGGTCAACAACAAGGTCTGGCTCTACAATTCATGCCTTAAGCTCTTTCCTGGGAAGCTGCTCTCCAGATGGGATGGTCTGTACGTGGTTCTGGAGTTGTTCGATGGCGGATCGGTACTCATCTGCGACGTCAAATCTGTTCAACAATTCAAGATAAACGGCCATCGTCTCAAGCCATACCCTGACATCGAGTCACCCGCACCGGCAGATAAGATAAATCTGCATCTTCTCGAGCACTCGAGGACGTGACGGTATCACCCTCGACCCATCATTAGTGGTAGATTTTATTTTAGTTTCGTCTGGCTGAAAACGTTAAACTTAGCGCTCTTGGGAGGCACCCCAAGATTATCTTACCTTTTTAGTTTTTCTTTTTTTTTCAGTTTTTAAAGATATCGGAGAACTACACTAGGAAAGGGCGCACCCGCACGAAGTCCCACGAACAAGCATCACTGAATAATGAGCTTTTCTAAACCTTACTTTTCTCACCACATTTTTGTATTTTTTTTATGCCATGATTCGATGATTTTTTATATGAGCATGTAGTTTTCATTGAGGGCAGTGAAAGATTCTAGTTGGGGGGTGAGGACTTAGAAAAAGCTCTACTATTTTCAAAAATTTAAAAATTCTACAGTCTAAAAAAAATATCCTATTTTTCAAAAATTTGATCTACTCTACCCCACCTTAGAAGTCTTGACATCTAGAGATCCGACCTACTAGAGATGTAGAAGTGAGGGTCTTATAGCCCATATGATTACATTTTGAGTAATAAAGCTAAATGATCTAGAGAAACCATGGATTATACTTAGTGGTTGACTTCTTTGGGGTTGGGTACCTAACAGGCACCAAGGAAAAAGAGTAATCAGAGGTTGAAATGCTATGGGATTGAAAAGGAGAATATTTGAGAGAAGATAAAATTCTATCCCCTACCTATCATCAACGAAAACTGCTTAGTGTATGGAATTTCTCGATTCTAGACTTTCCCTTTTAAAGAGTGCAATGATCCATAATTTTTTTAGCACCTATCTTTCCTTAATAGGCATGTAGTTTATCTTTTCCAAAGCAGTCAAGTAGTTACACCACTTTGTTTTTAACTTCACTTTTGATAATGAACACTCCCAAGTGATTCACACATCCACCACATTTTTCCATATCTTCCCCACATGTACTTATACCTTCACACTACACTTCATTTTGTTACACACTCTCTTCATCAAAAAACTCCTCCATATCATCATGCTACTCTTCTAAAATGTTAAAAAAAAAGAAGAAAAGAAAGAGGAGAAAAGCCAAAAAGAAGTTACAAGAAGGAAAATAAGTGGGAATTATCTTTTACCTTCATCTCTACCTCCACCATCATCTCCACCATCTACCCTATCCATCACCATCCACCTCATTTGGGAGTATAATTATCATAAGTGGTACCTTCTTTGTTTTAAAAATCCACTTTGTTTATCTGCATGTTTTCTTTTAACCAAGTCATACCTTTAGAAATAGCATCTTTTTATTTCCTTCAGCCACCTCACACGATGCATCCAAAGATAGGAATCCTTTTGAATTGCACTCTTTAGGAGGAAAGCAAGTTGAGGAGAATTCGAAAACAATAAGTAACCTCCATTTTGAGGCAAGGAGTGATGTATTTATGGAGAGGGTAAAGAATTACATCCACTCATGAGAGAGTGAGTATCTTTTCATCACCATAGCATAATACCATAGATATGCTCACCTTGATTACAATTGAGAATTAGACTCGAGCATTAGCTGATGAGCACTACCCTAACATGCACTAAAGAAACCAACCTATAAATGGAATCTAGATCATTATGGCCTACACTATAAGGAAAATGTGATCATACATTCATACACTTCACCTTTTTAGTAGTAGGATCAAAGGATGAAAGGACTTTCTAGAGAGATTATATAGTAAATTGCTAAGAGACTAGCAATCATTTAAGTTGGGGGGTGTGATAACATGCTAATTAGACATGATAATATATGATTATTGATGCATATTAAGGCATAAATAATTCCATTCCTATGCCTGTTATCATATTTATGAGTATTTATCTATCATTCTATGAAAAAATCATTATAATCTCAAAATACTTTAAATAAGGGTTAATTATGATGAATTAAAGATAAACAATTTTATAACCTATCTTTACTTGAGATGATAAAATGTTTTTAAGGATAAATAATAAGACTAATCATTTTTATAAATATTTACTTAATTTTCTGAAGTTAAAATCTCAAAGAAGTAAATGTATTTTTGAAAAATATATTAAAACTCTTTTTATTTATTAATTTTGACTTTTTTGAATGATAGATAATTAAATTTTGGATCAAATGAAAGAAATTTGGATTAATTTGGAGTTATCTTTTGAAAGTAATGAATTTTCTAATTTTTAGGGATTTTTCCGGATTTTTCTGAATTTATTTTTTGAGTTTAAATTGTTTAAAAAAATTAAAAAATAATAAAAAGGGGGGCTACTTTTGCGCGGGACCCACGTGGATGCGACGTGGCATGCAAGGCCACGTGGCAGAGCCACGCGGACCCACACGAGTGCGCCTAGGGTGGCGCGGAGGAGACACGTGTGTGCATATTTATATTTACTCGTAATGTAGGGTTATAGTACATATAAGCATCCGTTAGTCGGATTTAAGCTAGCGCTTAAGTCCGTCCCACCTTTTAAACCCAAGATCTCCCTTTTATTTTTACCGTGTGGGATTATGTTCCACTTTTCTTTTTAAATGTAGGCGACGTGGATTAACGCGAGGCGTCGGATCAAAGGCGCATTGAATGATGCGCATGAATCGCGTGGACTCAAAGTCCACCGGATCACGGATCATTCGCGTGCTTTAAATTAGGAGTAAGTGAAAAGATCGCGACCATCCATCAAAGAATTATAACAGTCGAGATCTTTTCGCGATGAAACGCATCAGAAGCATCGGATCGCGATCAAACGGCGGCAGTTTCACGCGTTTTATGACGCATACACACGTGGCGTCATCTGAGCGCTCCATCCGAACTCGGACGATCACGACTTAATTGTAATGGTTCATTTCATCAGAACCGTTGATTAAATCCAATCGGATGGTTACGCCCAAAAATAGTATAAATAGAGATGTTCTTCCGATTTGTAAACCATTTGAGAGCAAATCAATCCAATTGATCTGTTTAGGTACCAATACTCTTGAATCTCTTGATCCTATCCTCTTCTAGACTCAATTTCACATTCACGGAGGGCTTAAGATCGAGATTTGGCCGAAAGACGAAAGAGAAATTGAAGCTTGAACTCGACGATCACGATTTCTGGATTTTTTTATGAAAGCCTTAATCCCGGCGATTAATTGGGTTAATCCAATCGCAATCGAGGGTTAGTGGAGTCGGTTTTTACTAATCTTTTGTCTATTCATGTTTAATTCCCATTTAGATTAGTAATTTGATTTAATTTCAAGCGTATTTTTGGTATTTTTGCGATTTTAAGTTTCGAAAAAATCACCTTACTTCGATCTTCAATTTCTTCGCGAAATCAAAGTCAAATTTGATGATTTTTTATTCCGTGGAATTGCCTTGAAGTTCTCTTTGATAATCTACCATTTTTCCCAATTTCTACCATCAATTCATCATCTGATTTGATCAAATTTGAAGAGATCATCATAATTTTACCTAATTCCGTGTGGATTGGACCCTTATTTACCATTATACCCCTCAATTCGAGATATTTTCATCAAATTTGTAAGTTTGGACTTGGTTTTGACACGAGACCGTGTGAAATTGATGACCTCGCGGTTTTGTCTCATCAGTGGCTGAAGGAAATAAAAAAATATTATTTCTAAAGGAATGACGTGGTTAAATGCAAATATGTGTGTAAACAAGATGGATTTTAGAACAAAGGAGGTATCACTTATGATAATTATACTCCCGAATGATGCGGATGTGATAGATGATAGGGCTAGATGGAAATGGTAGAGATGATGGTGGAAGAAGAGAATATCTTTCCCTAACTTATTTTCCTTCTTTTCACTTCTTATTTCTCTCTTTTTCTCTCTTTTTCTCCTTTTTTCCTTCTTTCTTTCTTTCTTTTTCAAAAATATTTCAAAATTTCAGAAGAATTTACATGAAATAAGGATATGGAGGAGTTTTTGGTTTTTGAAAAGAGTATATAACAAATGTGAAGTGTAGTGTGAAGGGATACGTACAAGTGAGCGAAATATGAAAGAAATGTGATGGATGCGTGAATCACTTGGGAGTGTTATTATCATCAGTGAAGCTAAAACAAAATTGTGTAACTACTTGAGTGGATTGAAAAAGATAGAACTACATGCCTAACAGAAAGAAAGGTACATCAAGAATTATGGCTCATTTGCACTCTATTAAGGGGAAGTTCGGAAGTGAGGAATTCCCACTCTAAGCAAGTTCGGTTGATGTAAGGTAGAGGATAAGAATTTGACATTAACTTCTCTAAAAAACTCTCCATTTTAATCACATAGCATATCAACCTCTGATTACTCATTTTTCCTCGCTGCCAACTAGATACCCATCCCCAAAGAAGTCAACCTTTTTAATGATCTCATGGTTTCTCTAGATCGCTTAGCTTTATTACTCAAAATATATATGGCCCTCACTTCTACATCTCTAGTAGATAAGATATAAAATGTCAAGACTTCTAAGGTGGGGTAGAGTGGTAAAAATTTAGAAAATAAGGGTTTTTAGAATGCAAAATTTTAAAATTTTTGAAAAAATAGTTGAGTTTTTCTAAGTCCTCACCCCCAACTAAAACTGTTCATTGCCCTCAATGAAATCGCCATGCTCATGAAAAAGATAGCAAGAATATCAAACATGGCATGAAAAAGATATGAAAATATGCTGAGAAGGGAAGGGTTTCAAAAAACTCATTGATGCTCGTTCACTGAGATTTTTTGCCCGTGCGCCCTCTCCATAATATATTTCTTCTTCGACATCTACAAAAATAAAATAAAAAGTACAAAAATAAAACAAAAGGTAGTAAAATCTTGGGGTGTCTCCCATGAGCGTTACGTTTAACGTCTTCAGCTAGAAGAAACTCTAATAAAACCTACGACTATTGATGGGGCGAGGGTGATACTGTCGTCACGTCCTTGTGTACCTTTGGGAAGATGCAGATTTACCGTATCTGCTGGTACATGTGGCTCTAATGTCAGGTACAGCTTGAGACGATGGCCATTTACCTTGAATTGTCTACCGGATCTGATGTGACAGATGAGTACGGATCCACCCTCAAACAACTCTAGAACCACATGCTGACCATCCCATCGCGAGCGCAACTTCCCAGGAAAGAGCTTAAGGTCAGAATTGTAGAGCTAGACCTTATCGTTGACCTAAAAAGGGCTTCTTCTGATGTGTCGGTCATGAAAGGCCTTCCTCTTTTCTATTTAAATATATGCATTTTCATACGCGTCGAGCCATAGCTCCTATAACTCATGGAGCTGGAGAAGTCATTGTTTCCCTGCTTTGTCCAGAGAAAAGTTGAGAGTTTTGATGGCCTAATAGGCTCGATGCTCAAGCTCTACTAGAAGGTGGTAGGCTTTTTTAAAGATGAGCTGGAAAGGAGACATCCCAATGGGTGTTTTGTAAGCCGTCCGGTATGCCCATAGTGCGTCAAGAAGCTTGTGCGCCCAATCCTTCCCATCTAGTCAAATAATTGTCTTTAAAATATTTTTGACTTCTCTATTACTTACATCTATGTGCCCATTCTCCTGGGGGTGATATGGTGTGGTGACGGGATGTTGTACTCCATATTTCTTCAACAATGCCCACAAATGTGTATTATTGAAGTGTGAGCCTCCGTCGCAGATGAAGGCCCTCGGACATCCGTATCGGGAGAAGATGCATCTCGTCACGAATCTGAGCACCTCCCAATATACGTTTGTCCTAGTGGGGATCACTTTGAACCACTTGGATGTATAATCCACTGCTACTAAGATGTACTCTTTCTTTTCTGAAGGTGGGAAAAGTCCCCTGAAGTCTAGCCCCCATAAATCAAAGATCTCCACTTCAAGGATCGGCATCATTGGCATCTCATCTTGCTTGGAGATGTTTAATGCAGCTTGACTTTTGATAAACGATTAGTGGGGTCATTGAAATACACGGTCGTCGATTAAAAAATATTTATAATTCTCAACTCACGATGATTAAAAATCAGAAATCAAGTACAACGATGAGATCGGGTCGAACCATAAAGAGCACGGTTGACTTTTATCAAGAGAGTTGACTTGGTCAAACTTAAGTCTAATTTGGGTTTTTAAGAAATGAAAATGATATATTATCAATGGTTATAGTACTAATATATAAGAGAAGATATTTCAAGAATTTTGAAAAATATTTGAAGAAGAAAATTCAAAAGTCAAATCAAAACATTGACTTCGACCCGACTTTGACTTTCTAGAAAATCAGAGAAGAAAAGGTGAGATAATATTACGAAAATTATATTTTCAGAAACTAGAGAGAAAGAGGAGAATTTTGATATAGAAATCGTGATTTTTAGAGAAGCATTGGATTTACTGTGATTTTTCCAAAATCAATGAACAGAAAATCACCGAAATGAAGGTTTTAGTCAAAATCATTAAATTGACTAATCAAATGATATCCAAATCTAAAAAAATCAGTTATATATAGAACTCTTACAATAAGAGACTTTCAAAGACACCCAAATTATTAAGTTTCACCTTCTTTATTTGTAGTAATAGCCCTCGAAAGTCAACGCCCAAATTTGGATTGATTTTGAACAGTAGTTGGTCAAAAGACAAATTGAAGGGTCAAGCCTTAATAAAAAATTTAAGAATCACATATCCATAGAAATCTGATTGAACATGGTAATGGTTACCTTTTTAAAGGCTTCTAGTAGATGATCATCAGATTCATGTCTTGGCTTTGGGACGATTAAGTGCTTGAGAATAAGGCACATGAGGCTTATATGTATCAGGGTTAGGTTCAGCCTTAGTATGTTCTTCCTTGTCCTCAGAATCATTGTCTTGCTCTACGATAGTTAGTGTTTCTTCAATTATCGGGCCTTGGTGGATTGGTTGATCCTTGTATAGATTCGGTAAGTCTTTACCACTCTAAAGACTCAATATCGCTAATGTTATTTCATAACATGATAATTAAACGTGAAAATACATGATTATTAATGCAAATTAAGGCATAAAACATTCCATTCTAATGCATGTTATCATATTTTTGTGTGTTTATCTATCATTCAATGAAAAAGTCATTATAATCTCAAAATGCATTAATTTAGGGTTAATTATGATGAATTAAAGATAATATTTTTCTAACCCATTTTTACTTGAGATTATAATTAGTTTTTAAGATTAAAGTATAAGAGAAATCATTTTATATACACTCATGTATTTTTCTAAGTTTTAAAATATAAAAGAAATGAGTGTATTTTTGAAATAGAAATTTATTCTCTTGCTAATTATTAAATTTGACTTTTTAGAATGATAGATAATTTAATTTCTGATCCAATTTAGAGTTATATTTTGAAAGAAAAGAATTTTCTAATTTTCAGGGATTTTTTCAGATTTTTTTCTGAATGTTAAGAATTTTTCTATATTTTTCTGAATTTTAAATAAAAAAATTAATTTAAAATCAATTTTATATTCTCTCAAATGATGTGGCAAAATCTCGGCCATCCGATCGTGCGATTAATCGCAACCGTTGATCGTCACTTAAGGCATATGTCGTAGATTGGTACGTGGCGCAATCCTATTCGCCGGTGAATTATTTTAAGACAATTTAATCTCGGCCGTAGATTAATAACATGCAATTTATGCATGAATTTACATGATTATTAATGCAAATAAAGGAAATAATTGTTCCATTTTTATGTATGTTATCATATTTTAAATACATTTCTATCATTTTATGTAATTTCATGTTATGATATGAAAATACATCATTTTATGGATAATTATGCATAATTAAACAATTTGATTCTAATCTTATTTATATTTGAGATCATAATTATATTTTCATGATTATAATTATGAGAATCTTTTGATTTCCTCATCTTCTAGAATAGTTTCTGCGTCCAAGGAGTGTTTGAAATCAGAAATTGATCAAGGGAATCGGAAGAAATTACATATTGAATGCAAAACTTCGTTTTGAAATTCAGGGAATGAAAAGCCTTGAATCCGGTAATTAATTGGATCATTTCGAGCACGGCTTTGGGTTAGATTGTGTGTTTTGCATCCTAATCTTTCATCATTTAGCATTAGATTTACATTTTGAATTGTAGATTAAGTTTAATTTCATTTTAATTATGGTTTTTCAATCATTTTCGCGTTCGAATTCTATCTCAATTTCAAATCTCGATTTCTCCGCAAATTGTAATCCAAATTCATTGATTTTTGATTCCGTGGATTTCTATTTGGAGTTATCTTTCTTAATATACTAAATTCCCTAATTTCTCAGCTCAATTCAATGATATCTCGATGTCTGATTTGATTAGATTTCAATGATATCTCGAAAATTTCCCTTATTTCTCCATGGATTTGACCCTTATTCACCACTATACTCCTTAATTAGTGATTTAATTCTTTACTTACTGAGTTTGGAACTTGTTTTGGCACAAGATTGTGTATTCAACAACCGCACGAAATCATTTTTGTCATAGATCTGAGGAGTTATAACGGCTGAGATTAAAAGCCAACGAAACGCATTTGGAGCGCTAGATCAAGATCAAACGGAAATCGTTTAATGCGCTACTTATAATGCGTGCAACGTGGCTTCATCTCGACGGTGCATTTGAGATCCAACAGCCATGACTTAACTGTAGTGATTTGCATCTCTGCGTTTCATCAAAGCCGTTGATTGAAGATTAAGCGCTCGATCAGATGGTTACACCCAATTTGCGTTATAAATAGAGATGTTCTTCAACATTGTAAAGCATTCAAAGGCAATTCGAGTAATTGAACTATTTAGACACCAAATCCCTTGAATCTCTTACTTCCAATCGCTTATAGACTCATTTCCGCATCAATTGAGTGCTTGAAAGTGAGATTGCATTGTGAGAATAGGAAGAAGTTGGCTCTTGAACATCAAGGATCATTTTTCGAATTCGGGAATGAAAAGCCTTTGATCTGGCGAGTAATTGGACCAATTTGGGTGCAATCTTGGGTTAGAGATTGTGTTTCATCCTAATATTCCTTTGTATAGCTTTAGATTTCAATTTCAAATCATAATTTTAGTCAATTTTACTTTCAATTTTGGTTTTTCGTGATTTTCAATTTTGGAAATTTCTCTCTTATTCACTTGATGATTTCTCTACAAATCTTTATCCAAATTCAGGGATTTTTGATTCCGTGGAATTTTTTTCAAGTACTCTTTCCAAAAGTATCAATTTCTCTAGTTTATCAACAGGATTCCTTGTCCAATTTGATCAAATTTCAAAAGATCATCTAAAATTACCCTAATTCTCTGTGGAATCGACCCTTATTCACCATTATACTTCTTAATCCGTATTAATTTCACAAAATTGGTGAGTTTGGTATTATTTTTGACACGAATTGGTGTCCATTCAACGAACCTATCAATTCGTTTCATCACCATTTCGATAGCGTCGTCATCGACATGGACATGGTTCATGGTATGTAATTGACGAGGCCCCTTGATTCCTCGGGTTGTCTATGGCATGCGACGGTAGTTGTTCAGAAAAAGATACTTGCTTACCCTTCATATTATCAGTCGTGAGCTGGACGTTTGTCTTGATGAAGTCCTATATCTCGTCCACGTGCGAATTCATCAGAGACATTTGCTCCACTAATTGCGAGATCGCTGCGAGGATCGAGTCTAATGCTGGTACATTCTGGCGTGGGCATGCATGTAGGTTTGCGGTTGCAAGACATAGGTTGACTATCTTTTATTTGTGTAGGGTTGTTGAAATTTTTGTTGACGGTTGTATGATGGAGGATATGTTTTTGATCATTGTTTCTCGTAAATCTTGAATGCTGCGAAGGATTGTTATTGAAAACAAGGATATCATAATAATTTGAGTATGGACCCAGAAAATTTGATCATCCTTGTTAAATTGGCCCTCCTGACGAGCCTTGTCTATACATGTCCTGCCCTTGGATCACCATGACGGGGCAATCTAATTTGATGTGGCCGAAATCTTGAGCAAATGGCACACGGTGATGCTTCTTGGAGTGAGACGGGTGCAAGTCCTTCAGAACCATTGCAGATGTTGAGTCGGTCTAGTAGGAGATTCTCGACTTCTGTCATTTTGTCGATTCACTCAAAAGCATACCCGTCTCCACTGATTTTGTGTCTATCAACTGTCTTTTGAGCATTGCACCTCTTCCGAATGGTTTTGCTGCAATATGGTAGTTATTCTTCGCCACCATCTGGATAAGTTCCATGGCATCGTCTTCGTATTTTCTCATGAAGGTACCACCACTTATTGTATCTGAAAGATATTTATCTTGTGGGCTTAACCCATCATAAAATATTTGTGTTAAGTCATGGTTAGGCACTCCTTGGTGTGGACACTCCCAAGTGAGGACTCTAAGTCTCTCCCAGGCTTCGTGAAAGGTTTCACTCAAGCCTTGGGTAAACTCGCGAATGGCTTTCCGAACGGAGGTGGTTTTCCCTACAAAAATAATATTTTCTAAGAAATCCTTCCTCGATTTTGGTCCAACTAGTGAATTATTTCCCTAATTTTACGACCCAATCCTTAGCTTGTTCTCTAAGTGTAGTGGGAATGAGTTTCATCTTCATTACATCGGCGTGGACATAATGAATCTAATTGATTTCATATACTTTGCTAAGTTCATCTACGTGTCTATACGGGTCCTCAGAATGTTTACCATTGGAAGATAGGAAGCATACTCATAACATGCAAATCTATTCTAAAATTTGCACCTCTATTAAGGGGTGCGTGAATTTGAGTGACAGGTCTTTCGAGGACGGGTCTAGCGTAATCACTAAGGCATTTCTTGGCCCTTCCCTTGTCGTTCTGGGTCATTTCTATGGGTTCTACAATGGAAGCTGACTCAGTAGTGTCGGGTGATTGCAGTGATCTTTCAAAGAGATCTACGTGTAACGGGTTATTCCTCAATCTTCAGGTGGTCGGTCATCTCATGGAAGGGTGGAGCGGATATTTTTATGATTATAACTAGTAAATACCTAGATAAATTATCAAATAAGGACAAGGATCATACCTGAGTGGTGGTATCCGTGAGAGTGAAGCCTTCTTAACGCGAATTTGAAGAAATGATCGCCCGTAATCTTTAGAAAAGGGGCGCAAATAACTTGATCTTATCGAATTAAAGATCTTGAAGATTGATTTCTACTTCAGATCACTTGGTGTACGAATAATGTGATCTAATTTTAAGAAATAAAGCAAAAAATCCAAGTTGGTCAACTAGAATTGATCTAATCCTTGGCGGATCAAAGGCTTTTCATTCGCGAATTTGAAAATGATTGTTTGCATTTAAGAGTGGATTTCTTCCTATTCTCTCAACAAAATCTTACTTTCAAACACTCCAGGGACACATAAATTGATTTAAAAGCGATTGGAAGCAAGAGATTCAAGGGATTTAGTGTCTTGACAACTAGATTACTCGAATAACCCAAGAACGATTTACAATTTCAAAGAACATGTCAATTTATAGGGCAATTTGGGTGTAAGCATTGGATCGGCGTTTCAATCTTTGATTAAAACTGCCATCATGAAAGGCCAGGCTTCAAATCGTTACGATTAAGTCATGTCCGTTGGATTTGAGATGTACCATCAAGATTTTGTCATGTTGCACACTTTAGAAGTGACACCTAAAATGACATCCGTTAGGTCTTGATCCGACACTTCAAGTGCGTTTTCATCGATTTTAATCTCAACCACTATAACTTGTCAGATCAACGGCTGGGATTAAATCATTTTAAAATTGAATCGCCAACGAATGAGATTGCGCCGCGTACCCCCTGACTTAAGTGACGATCAACAGTCTTCATTAAATGTGTGTATCGAACAATCCACGTAACGCCACCTCAGTTGCGCACTTAAAACAGGAAAACAAAGTCCCACATGACAAAATAATCGGAAATGTGACACGTATACAATGTGTATGCGATTAAGGGGTTAGCCAAAATCCCTAACAAGGTGCTTTCTCCTTAATCATATACACACACGTGCACTCAAACATGCGCGCACGTGTACACGTGTGTGACACGTGTCACCACTTTTTTACCGTGCCATGTCATCTGCCACATCAACACATGATATAATCAGTAATTTAAATGAATTTAATTCAAAATAAATCGAATTAAATTAAGACAAATTCTAGATAAATCCCTTGAAAAATAGAAAATTCAGATCTTTTAAAATATAACTCTAAATTAATCCAAATGTGTTTTATTGGATCAGAAATTAAATTATCTATCATTTTAAAAAGTCAAAATTTAATAAATAAAAAGAGACTAAATTTCTATTGAACTTTCTTTTAGAATTAAAATTTTTGAAAAAGACATTAGTGTATATTAAAGTGATTTCTCTTATTATTTAGAATGCGGAAATACAATCTCAAGAAAAGATGGGGATAATCTAATTTTGAAAATATTCTTCTTAATTTGTCATAATTAACCCTAAATAAATACATTTTGAGATTATAATGACTTTTTCGTAGAATGATAGGTAAACACTAAAAAATATGATAACATGCATTAGAATAGAATGTTTTATGCATTAATTTGCATTAATAATTATATATTTTCATGTATAATTTGCATGTTATCAAACTTCTTGGTGAATGTTGATACACTTTCATTTCAATAATTTTTTTCTAATCTTGCTACCATTGTTTTGTTATTGCTAGCGCTATCTACAACGATGACAAAAACCAAGAAAAAAAATAGAAATTCATGTTTATAGATTTAAGATCAAATGGTCTTTGTGAGGTAACTTCCACTTCATTTTCTTCACACTCTTCATCATCCTCACTTTCTAAAGCATAGTGAAGTCAACGAATGATTACCATACTCCTTCAAGCCCCATGAATAGCTAGCTTGAGAATGTGGGAAATATTTGGCGCATGGAATTGCTTAGTGAATGTCGATCTAGTCTCACTCAATAATTTTTCTAAACTTGCTACCATTTTCTTATTATTGCTAGCGTCATATAATATGATAGAAAAAATAAAAATAAAGAAATTTATGTGAGGTAACTTCTAGTTCATTTTCTTCACACTATTTATCAGACTCACTTTTTGAACATAGTGAAGTCAATGACAGATTACCGAACTCCTCCAAGCCCCCTTGAACAGCTAAATTGGGAACATAGGCCATATATGACACATGGATTTCCTTGGTGAATGTTGATCCAGTCTCACTTAATAATTTTTCTTAGCTCCCTACCATTGTCTTGTTATTTCTAGCGTTATCTCTTGTCATGGCAATAACCTAAAAAAAATTAAAAAATTTATTTATAAATTTAAGATCAAATGGTCTTTGTGAGGTAACTTTGATAACATGCTATTTATGCATGAAATTACATGATTAATAATGCAATTAAAGGCATTAATCATTCCAAATATATGCATGTTATTATATTTTAAGTATATTTCTATCATTTTATATTAATTCATGTTATGATCTAAAAATACACCAATTTATGGATTATTATGCATAATTAAACATTATAATCTTTAATTCTAATTATATTTGAGATCATAATCATGTTTTGAGAATGAAAATATAAGAGAAAAGATCTTTATTAACATTTATGTATTTTTATAAAGTTATTTTATAAGATACATAAATGTATTAAATTAATTAAATTTTATTCTGTTACTATTTTAATAATTTGAATTATTATAATGATAGATTATTCAACTTCTGATCCAAAAAAACAAATTTGAACTAATTTGGAGTTGTATTTTGAAACTTATGAGTTTTACAATTTTAAGGAATTTTCTGGAATTTTGCTGAATTTATTTAGATTTATTTTCGATTTTTAAAGCTATTAAAAACAATAAAAAATGCAAAAATGGGTACATATTTCGTGCGAGCACACGTGGATGCGACGTGGCACACAAGGCCACGTGGCAGCGCCACCCGGACCCAGCCCGAGTGCCTGCGTGGCACTGAGGTGACGTGTCTACATATATATTATTATAATACTTAGGTTATTGTACATATAAGCCATCCATAGAGGACTTTGCTAACTGCATATATATGACTCACCTTATATACCCGAAAAGTCTCTATCTTTTTCTCCGTGTCGAACTATGTCCCTTCGTTTTGTTTGATTGCAGGACACGTGGCAGCATCCAGTGCGTCGCATCGATAGCACGATAAAAGGAGCGCGTGGATGCACTATACACGCAGCCCACCGATCACCGATCAACACACGTGATTAAAATCTGGTTTAAGTGAATTGATCTTAGCCGTCGATCGTACGAGTTATAACCGCTGAGATCATTCACAACTGATGGATCTCCAATTTAATCACGACCGCTGGATGGAAATCCGATGAATCAGATGAAGCTACGCATCTTCTTCTTCATGCGATGAAATCGCATCTCGACCCTTCACCAATGATCGAACGATCATCAATTGAAGGCAACGATTCACCAAAGGACGCTTGATCGCGACCGTCGATCGTGAAGCATCTCTTCATCGGACGGTCACGCCTAAAATTAATCCTTTGATTTATGTTCTTCGCGACGGAAAGAACCGCCCGTGGAAATTTCGAGAAATTCGAACTGTCTCGACACCCATTTCATGTGCCGTTTGATTCCTTGTGTTCTGAATGCATTTCCGCATTCAAAGACTGCTTGAAATCAAAGTTTGATCGAGAGAGAAGGAAGAAATCACATCTTGAATTTCAAATATTTGTCTTCAAAAACTCGGAATGAAAAGCCATGCATCCAGCGATTAATTGGATCATTTCGAAGGCAAATTTGGGTTAGATTGCGTGTTTTCATCTTAATCTTTCATTATTTAGTGTTAATTTTACATGTCGAATAGTAGAGTAAGTTTAATTTTGTTTTAATTTCTGTTTTTAATCATTTTCACGATACAAATTTTCTCCTAACTTCAAACTTCGATTACTCAGCTTATTCTTATCCAAATCCCTCGACTTTTGATACCGTGGATTTGAAATTGAGTTATCTTTCTCAATATCATAAATTGCCCAATATCTAACCTCAATTCATTGTCCGATTTGACCGAATTTCAAAGATATATCTCAAATTTCCCTAATTCTCCGTGGATTCGACCCTAAATTACCATTATACTCTTTAATTAAATTGGTTAATCATAAATTGGTAAGTTTAGGACTTTTGACACTAAATCATGTGCATTCAACGACCATACAATTTAGTCTCGTCAAACTTCCACTTCATATTCTTCACACTCTTGATCAGCCTCACTGTCTGAACATACTGAAGTGAACGATGGAATAAACAACTTCTTCAAGCCCCCTTGAATAGCTAGGTTGAGAACATGGGCAATATATGGCAGATGGAACTCCTTGGTGAATGTCGATCCACTCTCACTCAATTGTTTTTCCAAATTTTCTACCATTGTCTTGTTATTGTTAGCGTTATCTATTGTGATAGCAAAAACCTAGAAAAAAAATTGCGTTTATGGATTTAAGATTAAAAATACAAAAAAGGTAAAGTGTTATTTACCTTTTGAGTGAGATCATACTCTTCCAACACATGATGTACCAACTTTGCCAAAAATTTACCTTGATGTGATACACCCAACTCCTCAACATCGAGCACTTGTTTATGAAGTTTCCACATATCATCAATCTAATGTAATGTGATCCCAAGTATTACTACATTATTTGTAGTTGTCCAAATTTTTGTTGTAATGGACACCCTTTTAATCGGTCAAAGTAATTCTCTTCGGTCATCCCTTTCATCTTCAAATTGTTTCTCCATCCCTCATCTTCCAGAATTGTGGCTAGGAATCCCTACTTCACCTTGTAGTAAATATTTGCAAAACTTTATAAACTGAGGATGATCAAATAATGTAAAAGGTGCATATGTCTTAAAAATTAAATCTATGTACTCTTTCTTTGCCTGCTCTAAATTCTTGCCCGAAATTTTAGAAGTCTTAAAGAAATAGTCTATTATAGTATTAAGCACATTTGATGGCCTTACTTGCTTATAAATCTCTATATGAAATTTTCCAAGTCCTTCTATAACTTGATTGTGCTGCTACTTCTGTCCCTCTTTCCTTTTACCTCTTTCGATGGGGTAGCTACCTTGCAAATTTTTCAAAGATACTCACTGTCCTTGATCTTCATGAAATGTACCTAGACTAGTGATGTTTTTCTCAGCTTGTAAGAGCTTGTACTAGTAGCATTTGTAGAAAAAAATGTTTATGCATCATTTGATTTAATCTAAAAGAAAAATGAATAGCATTAGTAAGATATTGTCATATATTTTTAGAGATCAATCTAAAAAAAGTATATACCCCTTCTCCAATAGATTCCATTGATGGCAATCTAAAACATAGGCTAAAAGTTAGATTTCAAAACTAGAGTTAAAACAACAAAATTAATTAGAAACTAACAAGGGCCATCCAAAATTCCAAATCGTCAATTGTATGAAAATGTCTATTATGACAATTTTGCATCTTATGAAAATAAAATCAGAATTTTTGGATATTCTAATGCATATCAAAATTTAAAGATATTTAATACAATATTTAAATGAGACCTATATTAAATTTTCTCCAATCTGAAATAAAAGAAATCAAACAAACACATGATATTTAATACTAGCAGGACTTTTGTCAAAGATAAAAATAAAACTTGGTAGACTTATAAATCAAATTCAAGTAAAATTTTTTAGTACACTCTTTCAAAGATATTATCAAAATTGAATAGTAATAGAAACTAAATTTAATAGAGATAGAAATAGAAATCAAGATCAAAAATCAAACCTAATCAAAATGAAAAAAATCATAACAAATCTAAAGTCAATGAAATTTAAAATGAAAAGTCAAATCTTACTTGATCTCTGATAACATGCTAATTCGACATGATAATGCATGATTATTAATGCATATTAAGGCATAAATGATTTCATTTCTATGCATGTTATCATATTTATGAGTATTTATTTACCATTATATGAAAAAGTCATTATAATCTCAAAATACTTTAAATTAAAGTTAAATATGATGAATTAAAGATAAATAATTTTATAACCCATCTTTACTTGAGATTATAGGTGTTTTTCAAGTTAAAATAATGAGAGAAATCATTTTATAAACAGTTATTTAATTTTCTTATGTTAAAATCATTAAGAAATAAATATATTTTTGAAATAGAAATTAAAACTCTCATTATTTATTAATTTTGACTTTTAGAATGATAGATAATTAAATTTTGGATCAAATAAAAGAAATTTGGATTAATTTGGAGTTATATTTTGAAAGTTACGAATTTTCTAATTTTTAGAGGTTTTCTGAATTCTTCTGAATTTATTTTAGATTTTAAATCTATTAAAACAATAAAAAAACAAAAAGGCATTTATTTATTGCGCGGGGCCCACGTGGTACGACGTGGCACGCAAGGCCACCTGGCAGAGCCACGTGGACCCACGCGAGCGCTTGCGTGGCGCGGAGGTAACACGTGTGTGCTTATTTATATTTACTAGTAAATAGGGTTATAGTACATATAAGCATCTGTTAGTTGGATTTAAGCTAACCGTCATATCAGCTCCATATTTTAAACCCGACGAGTCCGTTTTATTTTTACCGTGTGGGACTATGTTCCACTCTTCTTTTTTAATTTCAGGCGATGTGGATTAATGCAAGGCAATGGATCGAAAGTGTGTGGATTATCGAGCGTTGACGCAATGGACGTGAGGTCCATCGGATCACCAATCAAGCACATGCCTTAAAATCAAGTTAAGTGAAGCTCTTACGATTAATCTTAACCGTCCATCAACCGAGTTATAATGGTCGAGATTAATCGCGATTGGTAGACTTATCAAACGCATCAGGAGCATCGGATCGCGTTTTATAACGCATACACACGTAGCATCATCTGACGCGTCTATTGGTGATCTGACAGATACGACTTAATCATAACGGTTTGTGGTGAACAGTTTCATTAGAACCGTCGATTAAATCCGATCGGACGGTTACGCCCAAATGTCTTATAAATTGAGATGTTCTTCCAATTTGTAAAGCATTCGAGAGCAAATCAATACAATTGATCTGTTTAGACACTAACCCTCTTGAGTCTCTTGATCCTAACCTCTTCTAGAGTCAATTCTGCATCCTCGGAGTGCTAAAGATCAAGATTTGGGCGAAAGACGAAGGAGAAATCGATTCTTGATATCCACGATCACAATTTTTTAGATTTTTTTATGAAAAAGCCTTGATCGAGCGATTAATTGGGTTAATATGATCGTAATCTTGGGTTAGTGGAAGCGGTTTTTCACTAATCTTTCATCAATTCATGTTTAATTTTTGTTTAGATTAGGAATTTAATCTTAATTTTAATTTTATTTTCGTTAATTTTACGATTTTCAGTTTCGGAAAAATCATCTCACTTTGATCTTCAATTTCTCCGTGAAATCAAAGTCAAATTCGATGATTTTTGATTGCGTGGATTCGTCTTGAAGTTCTCTTTCACAATCTACCATTTTCCCCAATTTATACCATCAATTCATCATCTGATTTGATCAAATTTGAAGAGATCATCATAAATTTCTTAATTCCCTGTGGATTTGATCCTTATTTACCATTATACCCCTCAATTTGAGATATTTTCATCAAATTGGTAAGTTTGGAATTATTTTTTTGGAGTCAAGACCATGTGCAATTAATGACCGCATCGATCTTGTAACGTCAATCTCAATGTGACCAAATTTGAAATCAAAAAATAAGAAATGAGATCTAATCTAAATTTGTCCCAACCTGAAATAAAAAAATTAAATGAAACAAACACAAATGATATTTAATACTAGTAGGACGTTTGGCAAATATTAAAATACAAAAACTTAATAGACATATAAATTAGGTCGATTCCCAACCATCTCAATTAAGCAAACACTTGCATATGAAACACAATTCTCTGTAGATCAGATAATCTAGAGCTTAATAAGCTAGGGAGTTCAGGAAGGAGATAGGAGGGAGGAGAGAGAGGGAGAGATAACGGAATAGGAATATTCAAGGCTCTTTCAGAAGCTCTTTATGTAAATGACCCCTATAAAATAATTTTAAAATGTATTTCTTGATAAAAATGATTGAATAAAAAGAAGATTTGTTGGGGAGAGAAAGAAAGATGGTGGGATAGGGAATAGTTAGAGCTCTTTGTGAGCATCTTTATGCCAATCAATGGCCTATCCAAAAAAAATTTTAAAAGACTTTTTCGTTGTAACAACTCAACAAATAGAAGGAAGATTGGGAGGGGAGAGAGAGAACTACGTTTATTTCTATGTGCTAGATTTTTAGATTTGCGAAGAGAAAACTAGATGAATTTGTTTTCTGCAGTAACAAGCTACAAGTTTCATACGCTCCTTAATTTGATCACTTTCAGATACAAAAGAGATGATTGAAGGGAGGAGAAAGGAAATACTTTACCGACTAAGACATGAGTGTATCTTTTATTTTCCTGTTTCAAGATTCTTTCTTGTTAACTTAAGAATGTAGTGAGGTCAAAAGAATAGAACCCTCAAACTTCTAGTTGGATTCACAATGACAAACTCACAACTTCTTCACAAATTCTTTCTAGTTCTTCATCTTATAGCTTATCTATGGATGCAAATCTGAATACAAGGTGACCTTATAGAATATGATAGTAGAATCTATACGTGATGTAAGTAGATTGTGAGAGTTTGATTGTTTGATTGTGAGAGTTTTGATTGTATTAGAATCTCAAAAGAGGAATGGAGATTTTTGATAGAAGGATGAATCACAATTTTTTATAGAAAGATGAACTGATGTCCGGGATCACAACGATGCAGACGAAATCACTAGATCGCGATGTCAGTGATAACATGCAATTTCATGCATTAATATCATGCATTTTATGCGTTTTTTTCTTTCAAATTATAATCATAAATGCATGTTATCATGATTTAAAATGACTAAATTGATCATTTCTATGTTTTAAAGGATATTATTGATTTTTCATAAATTAGTAGCATTTTATGAGCATTTAGTGATATGGATTAATCAAGAATATAATTTTCTTTGATTATTAAATGAAATTCATATTTAAAATGTATTTATTGACATAAGAATATTTATGCTGTGCATTTATAAAAATGCATTTAAAATGCATTATCAAGAACATTTAGAAAAATAATAATAAATATATAAAAAGAGATGAAATTCTCTCTCTCTCTTTCTCTCTATCTCTCTCGCAAGAAGAGCAAGGAGAGGCTCCTTCTCCCCGTTCTCCTATTCTGTTTCTCTCTCTCTCTCGCGCGCACGCGCACGCGAGCAAGCGATTGCTCAATCTCTCGCGACAGAATGAGAAGAGATCCTCCTCAATCTCGTCTTCCCCTTTTCTTCTCCATTTTTTTCTTCTCCCGCAATCTCTCTCTGTCTTTCTCTCTCAAAATCTCTCACTCTCTCGTGCATTTTCTTCGTCTCTATATCTCCCTCTCTTCTGCGGTCTCTCTCCTTCTCTCTGTTTCTCTCTCTTCCCTTCCTTTTCTCTCGTGACACAAATTCCCTCGCAAGGAGAGGTGGAAGGAAAAGCCTCCCTCTCTCCCCCTTGCTCCCTATCTCGCGTCGGAATTTCCATCGCGAGGAGAGGAGGGAGGAAAAGCCTCCCTCTCTTCTTCCTCTCCTCTCTCTCTCTCATTCTGGTGGCGTACGACCCCCGTCGCCACCAAGGCATGACACTACGGCGCCAGAGGAGCCGACACCCACGCGCGTCCAGCCCCCTCGACAGGCGAAGACGAATGATGCCGACTTTCACTACACTAAGTGAGGACTTCATCTCGCCACCACAGACTTCATCAGGCTCGCGCGCGCGGGGATTTATCGTTCTACCCTTTCCTTTATTTCGCACTTTTATAGCCCGCACGTGTTTAAGCGGGCCTTTGCATATCTTCTTCTCTCTCTTTTAGGCCTTGGGGGTGGGTTCCCTTCGTTTCAGGACCATAGCCTAAGGCCCTTTCCCTTTGTGAACCTTATTTCCTTTCTATGAGCATGGGTGTGGGTTGTGGGCATCAAGTGGGCCCTTTCCTCTCTTGGCCCACCATGGGCTCTATAAGAGGGGCAGGGACCCCCCCCCACAAACCCTAGCCGTCATTTGAGAAAAGAAGACTTTTCCTCTCGAGTGGCTACTCAAGGAAGGTTAGGGAGGGAGTCCTACCGCCGACGCTGCCGCCGCCGCCACCGCACACGATCATGCCGCCGCTGCCGCCGCCGCACACGATCGTGCCGCCGCCGCCGCCGCTCCGCCGCCACTCCTTGCCCTAGCCCCATTTCGCTCCACGCGCCGCCACCGCCGCCGCTCAAGCCGCCGTCACCGCCGCCAGTAGTGATCCACCGCGCGCCGCCGCAGCTGATCCCGTCGCCGCCGCCGCTGCTGCCCAAGGCCGCCACCGTCGCCGCCGCGCTGGGACCATCATCCGCCCTTCTGCCGCCGCCCAGCCGCCGCCAGTCACCGAGTCTGGCGCTGTCGCCGCCAACTCGAGACCGCCACTACCGCCGCTCAGCCGACGTGGCCGCCCGTCCCGTCCCGCTGCAACCGCCGCCCGATCCGCCGTCGCCGCCGACGCGAACCGCTGCATCCGCCCCTCCGGCGCTCCCAGTAACCGCCGCCCCGTCCCGCTGTGACGGTTCCCCCTTGCCGCCCTGGTCGCCCAACCGTTGCCATCCCGCCGATCCGGGTCGCCTGCGTCGCGCCGGGCCGCGATGCGCCCGCCGCCGCGATCTGCCGCACTCGGCCAAGCCGCCTTCTCCTCGGCCCGCCCGCTGCCGCGTTCGACCAAACCCAGCCCGAATCCCTCGCCCGCGCCCTGCTGCGCCCTGCCGCCTCGCGTCTCGCCGCGTCCGACCTTGACGTCACCGCCATCGCCCCGCCCTGCTGTTTCCGCTTCTCCCCTGCCGCCGACTCGTCGCGGCTCGCTCTGCTCGCCACGAAACTCCCTCACCTCCGACCAGTGCTGACCGTCCATCCGCGCTACCCCGCCGACTCGCCTCAGCATCCGTTGCCATTGCCGCGCTCGACGACCTCCCCCTCGCCCCGACCGACCGGGCTCGCGCCCCGCTGGTTAGGCACTCATCCCCTCCCCTTTATTTTGAAGCGCAATATCTCTTTCAGTACTTTCCGCACTTGTCTCTACCGTCATCGGGCCTAGTTAGGTTGAGTGATTTTCGATTACGGGATTGGGATCGTGGATCCAGCCGCCGGGTTGACGATCGAGCTCCCACCGACTACTCGAGGTCGCTCTCTCCCCTGCATCGACGGGCCCGGGAGGACTCCCGACCCATCCTACTCGGAGCATCCCAGGAACTCAGTGACGACGTGCCGGGAAGGTCGATTGCTTGAGTAGAACGTCTAGCCATCATCACATCATTTAGACTCCCTAGGCCACCCCTTCCCTAGTTCCCCCATTAGTAACCTTAGCGTCAGGCCGAGCTCATCCCTCGGTCCTGCATCACATTCTCTCCTCCTTCCTTTCTTCTGCTTTCTCTCTCTATTTCGCTCCCCCTCTCCTCTCTCTCGTCTTCTCGCACGCGCGTGCATGCCCGCATGAGGGGGAGAAAATGTTCTCCCCCTCTCTCCAACTCTCCTTATCTCCCCCGCGCATGCGTGGACGCGTAAGGGAGAGTTCTTTCCCCCGTCTCGCGCCTCCTTTTCTCACGCCTCTCTTCCACACGCGAGAGGGAGAAATAATGGCGACGGAAAACATTTCCGTCGCCTCTTGACGAACCATCTTCGTGCGTCGTTAAATCACAAAGACGATGGTCAAACAAAATTTATAAAACCGAACTCACAAAGATAAGATATAATAATCAAGTACTGTGTAAGTATCGGGTCGATCAACAGAGAGTAGGGTTGACTTTAATCGTAGAGTTGACTTGGTCAAACTTAGGTTTAAAAGTGGTTTTCAAGAAGTAAAAATAATAAGTAATGAGTGGAAATTAAATAAATAAGCTAAATAAGAAGTTTTAAGAATTTAATTCTCAAGTTTGACAAAGAAAACTCAAATGTCAAAGTCAAAGCATTGACTTTGACAAATAGTAAGTGTATTGTCAAATCAGAGAATCAAACAGAGTCAGAGGATTACGAAAATTATTTATTTAGAAACTAGAGAGAAAATGGATTTTATTCATATATAATTCGTGATTTTTGGATAATAAATGTATTTACTATGAATTATTGAAAATCAAATATCAGAAAATCCCCGAAATGAACACTTCAAAGGAAATCATCAAATTAACCAGTCAAATGAAATCCAAATCTTGAAATTTATATGTCATTGGAAAGCTAAGAACCAGAGAAATTTAAAGAGACCAAAATGATCGAATTCTGATTTGTAAATTGAAAGTAATTGACCCCGAAAGTCAACATTTGACTTCTGATGATAGATGAGCACTCCTTGGTCAAATGTCCTATTGAAGGGTGAAATGAACTCGTAAGTCGATGAATTTGCTATCCACGGAAAGCTGATTAAAATAGGAATCCAAAGAAACCAAAATCAAGTGATTTGGAATTATAATCAGAGAGATATCCTATTTTCAAAATCAGCAATTTTTTCGGACTAAAAATTGTGAAAAATGAAGAACACTATGAACTACTTTGCAAAATTAAAGATCTAAACCTAATAAAAATACAAATTACCTCTTGATAATCGATCGAACCTCACTACTAACCCGATTAACGCAAGAATAGGGCCTCAATTCTCGTGGATTGTAGCGAATTTGCTCAGATTCTTCCTCGTGGACAATTCCTCGTCGATTTGGTGGTGGATTTAGCCTCAATTTTGCTTCAAAACCGCCACAATCGAGCCACGATCGGGCGTCGATCATGGTACTGGGTCTCCGTCGATCGTCGTCCAATCGAATGGAGACGATTCCACGATGATTCTGCGACGAAATCTCGTCGATCGCAGCTCGATCGCGCCGCGATCACGGTTCGATCGGACCGTGATCGTGGAGTTCTTCCATGATCTTTCTCCGCCGTTGGATTGACTTTCAGGTGAGGTGGATGGTCACGATCGCGCGTCACCGTAGCCGTCGGATCACGATCGAGAAGTGAGTCCACCGCTAGCCGTCCATCTCGACGAAGATCGGACGCTCTCGGCTCTTCCACGTGGCGAAAGGTACGGTGTCGATCGCCTCACTTAAACGATACTTTAAGCACGTGCTGATTTGCTGATCGCGTGGACTCGGGTCCACGCGATCGTGGCCGTCCGCGGTGAGATCCGACGCTCGCAACGCGTCCTCGTCGCCTGCAAGGTAAAACCGTGTGGGAACAGAGTCCCACACGGAAGAAATATAGGGAGAATCTGCGGTTAAATAGGGGGGCTCCCTTCCTTGTCATAGTGTTACCATCCCCCACTGTTACCAGGGCTCCACTATACTCGTGGGCCCTCCTTGTGCGAACCCTCCTGTGCCACCTGGCATCCCTCCTGGGCCCTCCTTGTGCGAACCCACCTACGCCACACGCGAGCCGGCCGTGGCTCTACCACGTGGCCTCAGTGCCACGTCGCATCCACGCGCTGGTCCCGCGTGCCACGTCAGCTCGCCGCCTGGGCCCGCTCACCACGTCATCAGCTGCGGTAAGCTCACCCCTTTTTCGCGATTTAAATAAGTAAAAATTCAGAGAAAAATCAATTAAAAATCAATTAAAATTCAGAAAAAGGGCATAAACTTTATAAATTCATATCTTAAAATATACAACTCCCTTTTAATCCAATTTTTCTCCATTGAATCACAAATTCTTTTCTTTTTAATATCATGTCATTTAAAATATATTTAGAAAGAAGAAATCAAGATGAATTAGAATTTACTTAAATCATTTTTCATTAAACATTCTAAATCATAAATTCATCTTGAAATCATCCTTCCAAACATTTACTAAAGTCAAAAATCATTCAATAACAGAGATTAACTTCTATTAATTTAAACAAAAAATTAATCATCTATTAAGCAAGAAATTATCCCTAATTAATGCATAAATATCCACTTTAGTGAAATGACATGCCAATGGAGAAAATTCCTAAAAATGTATGATAACATGCATCATATTCACATAAAACTAAGCATGAATATGAGTTAATTAGGATAAGAATTCAAGTTATAAATGCATGTTATCACCTCTCTCCTTATTGCGATGGAGAGGGGAACCTCTCCCCTCTCTTTCATCTTTTCTTCTCTCTCCCGCTCTCTTCCTTTCCCCGGTCTCTCTCTCTCGTTCCTTCCTTGCCTCTTCCTCTCCTTCCTCTCTCCCTTACACTGACAGGCAAAGACGAACGATGCTGAGTTCCGCTACACCGATTGAGGACCTTATCTCGCCCCGCTCTAAGCTCACGCGCATGGACCTATCATATTTCATTGTTTTTCAACTTTATCGGCCCGCACGTCTCTCGCGGGCCCTCTTTTATCTCAGTCTCCCCTCTTTGTAGATCTCTTATTATTTCTATGATCATTTTAAGCTTTCAAGTCGTGGGCCTCATGCCGCCGCCGTTGACATCGTCGCCGCCTTCCCCCCATTCGCCACCGCCGTTCCCTTGCCATCTCCCTCTTTGTCCCCTCTCTCGAATTCCTCCACCAGCCCCTCTCTAGCAACCCCTCCTGCTCCGTCCCCGCTCTCTCCATCTCATGTACCCCTTCCCAATTTTCCCCTCCAGCTTCCGTCCCCCAATTTTCCACCTAGCTTCATCTCCAGGGATCATACCCGTCTCCATGCGCCCACCTCTCCCCATTGCTCAACCCCTCCCTCACGTGAATTCGTCCCATCGCCCTCCCGAATTCCTCTTGCTTTCCCCCACCAATTCCCAATCAACCTCACCCCAAAATCGTTCTCGTCAAATCCCGCTCCCGCCGCATCTGCATCTTGTCCACGCGCTTCCCCTCTTCGAGTTGCCCCATTCTCTCTCCCCGACACACCGTCCTCTTCCCACCATTATTATCGCTCACTTCACCTCAACCTGCCGATGCCGCCCCCTCGCACTACCGGAATCACTCCCCATCGCCCAGCTTCCTATCTCCATCGTCCACCAAGACTCATACCATCGTCTTGTCCTTACCACTCCCCACTACCGAATTCCTTCCCGTCGCCCACTCACCCCATAACGAAGCGTTTTATGCGGTTATTAAAACACACAAACGTCGGTCAAACAAAATTTATAATTCCGAACTCAGAATGACAAAGATATAAAATCAAGAATAGTGTAATTATCACGTCGATCCACAGAGAACACGAGTTGACTTTGATCGCAAAGTTGACTTGGTCAAACTTAGGTTAAATTAGGGTTTTAAAGAATTGATAGTGATATAAAATCAATAGAAATAATAGAAATATAAGAGAGAAAGTATTTTAAGACTTAAGAAAACTGATTTTAAGAAAACAATGTCAAAAGTCAAGGTCAAAGCGTTGACTTTGACTAACAGTTGACTTTCTAAAAATGAGAGGATAAAAGAGCTTAAAATATTACGAAAATTCTAAATTTAGAAACTAGAGAGCAAATGGAATTTATTCATATAAAATTTGTGATTTTTCAAGAAGAATTGGATCTATGATGAATTATTAAAAATTAAATATCAGACAAATCTTGAAATGAACACTTCATTGTAAATCTTCAAATTGACTAACCAAATGATATCCAAATCTTTAAAATTCACATATGAATAGAAAGCTAACAACCAAAGGATTCCAAAGAGACTGAAATTGTCAAATTTAAGTTTATATTTTGAGAATAATTGATCCCACAAGTCAACGCCCAAATTCGGATTGAAAATGAACAGTTGTTAGTTAAACATTAAATTGAGGGGTCAAATGATCATGGAATTTGACGACTTTTCTATCTACAAAAAGCTGATGAAACAAGGAATCTATGAAATTGGAATCAAGTGATTCAGAATTAAAATCAGAGAGATATTTTTTTGTTTGAAAAATCAATAAAAATCCATCACAAAAAAATTGGGACGAAAAGATGAATTTAACTAATTTTAGACTCTAATTACCTACCTAATTCTAATCCAAACTACATAAATTGCAAGGATTAAAAACGAATCATACTACTAACCCGATTGACACGAAGATTTGGCTTCAATTCACATGGATTGAAAAGTATTCCTTGATTTCGTATTCAACGAGCATTCGGTGTTCAAGGGGAGATTACGATTGTTTTCTTGAAATAAATTCGTGATTATCATGCTTCAATGGCTGTGGAATTGACTCTAGGAAGCAGAGGATCACGAAGAACTTAAGATCTTCCTTCAAAATTGCTTAATTTCTTCACAATTCAATCAAAAGTTAACTAGAAAGAGGAGAATACATGAGTTTTTAAAGGAAATATCCCTCGAGAGATGTGGACCGTCCATTTCACGATGAGATTAGAGCTGTTAGATCACGCCAAATCGGTGGAATCGTGGCCCACGACGCGCTCCATGTTCTCCCTTAATTTCACCCGTCAAATGAGGCCACATGTCATCCCACGATTGGCAATCACTCACAAGCCTAGTCACTCTCGCCGCGTGGCGCCCACCCAGGCGTCCGCATGGGCTCGCGTGGCCCTTCCACGCGTATGCGCCACATCCACGCCACGCAAGCGCGCGTGGGTCCGCATGGCGCTGCCACGTGGCCTTGCGTGCCATGTCGCATCCACGTGGGTCCCAGGCTGCGCCACGTCGGCCCGTGGTTCCTGCGGAGATAATACCCCCTTTTTGCCATTTTTAAAGGGATTAAAATTGAAATAAGTTTTGGAAAAATCCAGAAAAATCCAAGAAATTCATAAATCCCTATCTTTGAAAATATAACTCCTTTTAAACTCAAATTTTCTCTATTGATTCACAAATTTATTTCTTTTTAGTACCATGCCATCTAAAATAAATGAAAAGAAGAAGATTATAAGGTTAATTCAAGATAAACTTAAGTAATCCTTATAAGAAATGTATTTCATATTAGTCAAAACATCCTCATCTTAAAATTAATTCATCTAATCATCTACTAAAGTCAAAGTAAATCAGGGAAAATATTTATTTAACCTTGCAAAAGATTAATCATCAATAAAGAACACAATTAACCCTAATTTATGCATATATATGGACTTTAGTGAAATGTCATATCGATGGAGAAACTTAATAAAACTATGATAACATGCATCATAATCGCATAAAATAAGCATGAATATAAGTTAAATAAGACAAGAATTTAAGATAAATATGCATGTTCTCACCCCCAGTTGATTTCCCCATCCCTCCCCGTCGCCTCGCCATTACTACTCCCCCAACTCCCGATCGAATTGGCCATCGCGCCCTGCCAATTCCCTCCCTATCACCTCACTGAACTCATCTTCGTGCCCTACCGACTGCCCTCCTTTTGCTCGGCCTATCCCACTCCTGTCGCATTACCGAGTTCGACCAGGCATACTACTCCTCCACTCCCCTCCGCCTAGATCAAACCCACTAGTCGCTCTACTATCCTCCACTATTTCCCTCTGTCCCCTTCCCGTCGCTCCCACCATACTCCCTAACGCGCGCCGTCGTTGCATCTCGCAGCCACTCCGAATTTGCAAATTCCTTCCGGAACTCGCTCGCATCCTATTCGCCATTCTATCGCTCGTGTCCAGTTCACGTCCTTCACGCGAATAAAGCATAAAACATTCCATTTGTATTCATGTTATCGTACTTTGAGTGCATTTCTATCATTTCATGCAATTTTAAATTTTAATCTCAAAAATGCTTTAATTTCGGGTTAATTATGATGAATTAAAGATAAATGATTTTATAATCTATTTTACTTGAGATTATAAGTAGTTTTTAAAGTTAAATAATAAGATAAATCATTTTTATAAACATTCATTTAATTTTCTAAAGTTAAAATCTTACAGAAATGAATGTATTTTTGAAATAGAAATTAAATCTCTTGTTATTTAAATATTTTGAATTTTTATAATGATAGATAACTGAATTTCAGATCCAATGAAAAAAATCTGGATTAATTTGGAGTTGTATTTTGAAAGTTATGAATTTTCTAATTTTTAGGGATTTTTCTAGAATTTTTCTGAATTTTAAATGAATTTCTAAGGATTTTATGGAATTAAAAATCGAATTTTTGAATTTAAAATCAATTTTCTTGATTTATTAATAGCGCGCAGGTGACGTGGCGTAATATGGATCGTTCGATCTCATCGCGATCAACGGTCAAGATCGAAAGGTGACGTGGCAGCATATGGAGCGTCCGATCATGCGAAGAATCTCAGCTCGTCGATCTTCACTTAAATCAGTAGGCACACGTGGCTTAATGGGGGTACACCGGATCATTTTAATTTCGACCGTTGATTGTGAGAGTTATAACAGTCAAGATTAAAACGCTCGAAAACGCATCTGAGGCGTTAGATCGCGATCCAACGGCGATCATTTCACGACATTTTATAACCCGTGATCACGTGGCTTCATCTGAACGCTCGATTGGCGATCCAACTGCTGTGATATAACGGTAACGATTCGCATTAATGCAATCAATCAGAGCCGTTGATCGCTGATGAAACGCCCGATCCGACGGTTACGCCCAAATACACTATAAATTGAGATGTTCTTCAACATTTTGATACATTCTTAAATGATTTCATCAAATTGATCTATCTACACCCATCCATCCTTGAATCTCTCACTTCTAATCTCTTCTAGACTCGTTTCCACGTCCACGGAGTGATTAAAAGTGAGATTTCGTCGATCGATTAAAGAGAATTTGTCTGTGGAACACCGATGATCGTTTTCGAAATCGCGGAATGAAAAGCCTTGAATACGGCGATTAATTGGACCATTTCGATCGCTATCTCGGATTAGAATACATGTTTTTCCTCTAATCTATCGTCATGTATCATCAACTTGTAATTAAGGATCGTAATTTAGTTTAATTTCATCTTTAATTTTAGTTTTTTGTTCTTCCAATTTTCAGAAATTTCTCTCCACTTTGCTCTTTGATTTCGCCGCGATTACTAATCCAAATCGAGTGATTTTGATTCCGTGGATTCATCTTTGAGTTATCTTTCTAAATCTACCATTCCCTAATTTCTATCACCAATTCATCGTCCGATTTGATCAAATTCCAAAAGATCTCTCAAAAATCCCTAATTTCTTCATAGATTCAACTCTTATTTACCATTATACCCCACAATTCGTAATTATATCATAAAATTGGTAAGTTTAGTTTTATTGTTGACACGAATCGGTGTGCAATTAACGATTGCATCGATTCATTTCGTCAGCCGGCCCGCGCCAACCCAATTTGTCCTCGCCGCCTCGGTCCGCCTGCATCGCCTGCTTGTTCCCGCATAGACCCCTAGTCTACCTAGGGCCTATCGCCCTCGCCTTGATCCTAACGCGCCCTGCCCATCGACTGTTCCCTCGCGCTGACCTGGTTGCTCTCCTACGCCAATGACTCTGTCGTGCCGCGTCATCGCCGATTGGACCTATTCCCCATCTAACCATCCATGACACGTACTGACGAGGCGAGACCGCGAGGTCATGGATTTCACACGGTCTCGTGTCAAAAATTTATTCCGAACTTACCAATTTGGTGAATTAAAAGTGAATTGAAGGGTATAATGGTAAATAAGGGTCGAATCCACAGGGAATTTAGGTATTTTTGAGATATCTTTCGGAATTTGGTCAAATTGGACGATGAATTGAGGTGAGAAATTAGAGAAAATGGTGTTTTTAAAAAGATAACTCAAAGATCTATCCGTGGAATCAAAAATCGCTCGATTTTGATGAGTAATCACGGAGAAATCAAAGATGGAAGTGGGATGAAATTTTCGGAATCATGAAGAACACTAATTGAAATTAAAATGAAATTAAACTTAAATTGAAATCCTAAACCTAAAATTGATCATACATGACGATAGATAAAAGGATAAACTTGTTTTCTAACCCGAGATAACGATCAAATCGATCCAATTGATCGCCGGATCGACAACTATTCATTCCGCAAATTCAATCGTGAACATCGGTGTTCAAGAGACGAATTCTCCTCGCACGATCGTCGAAATCTCTCTTATAAACACTCCGTGGACACGATTTCGAGTCTAGAAGCGATTACAAGAAAGAGATTCAAGAGAGAAGGGGCTTAGATAGGTCGATTATATCAAATCCCTCAAGAATGACTACAAACGACGAAGAACTCGTCATTTTGTAGGGCGAAATAGGGAAAACCGTCCGATTGATGCGTTTAATCCGCATCAACGGTCGAGATTAAACGCATCAATTCGAAACGATAAGGTTAAATCGTGGCCATCAGATCGCAGATGGACACTCCTGATCGCTCCGCTTGATATGCGTTTAAAAACGCTTGGATTTGTGCCCCTTGGATCGCGATCCAACGGTCTTGATCTGATCTGACGAAACGCTTTAAAAAAAGTGCTTCAAATAACGCCCTTTGGATCGCGATCGGACGGCCACGATTCTCCCTGTGCGATCGAATCTGGACCGTTATAACTCTTTTAAATAGGCACGTGTTTGATTGATCTCCGGTGCACCACGCGTCCACGCGATCGGCGAGTGTGATACTGCCACGTGGCCTCTAATCTGGCTGTTATAACTCCTTTAATTAAGCACGTGCTTTGATCGCGATCAGTGGTCCGCGTCCACATGATCGACGCGTGGATCTTCTGATGCGCCGCCGATCCAGCGGTCCTCCGTCAGCCACGTCGCCTGCACGTTTAAAACACTATGTGGGACTTTAGTCCCACACGGAAAATATTAGTGGAATCCGTCGGGTTTATAAGGCCCGACGGATAAGGGTATTCGAATGCCCTTCCGGGCTACGGAAGGTTGAATACCTCTTTATAATATGTATACTATATAAATATAATATATATGCGCCACGTAGGTGGTGCGCGGGTCCGCGTGGCGCTGCCACGTGGCCTTGCGTGCCATGTCGCATCCAAGCGGGGCCCGCGTAAAATAAATCCACATTTTTGCATTTTTTAAATTAATTTAAATCGTTTTTAAATAGAAAATAAAATCATAAAAAATCAGGAAAAATCTAGAAAAATCCCTAAAATTGTAAAAATCATATCTTTTAAAATACAACTCCAAATCAATCCAAATTTCTTTCATTTGATTTGAAATTTAATTATCTATCATTCTAAAAAGTCAAATTATTTAAATAACAAGAGATTTAAATCTTATTTCAAAAATACATTCATTTCTTTAAGATTTTAACTTTAGAAAATTAAATGAATGTTTATAAAAATGATTTCTCTCATTATTTAACTTTAAAAACCATTTATAATCTCAAGTAAATATGGGTTATAAAATCTTTAATCTTTAATTCGTCATAATTAACCCTAAATTAACGCATTTTGAGATTATAACATAAAATTACATAGAATGATAGAAATGCACTCAAAGTATGTTAACATGCACATAAATGTAATGTTTTATGCCTTAATTTGCATTAATAATCATGTTTTATCATGTTAAGATTGCATGTTATCACGTACGAACAACATTCCCCGTCACGACTGATCGGGCTCGCGCCCTACAGGTTAGGCACACGTCCCCGTTTCTTTTCTTTGGAGTACCTTTATTTCTTCCAGTATTTCACGGACTTGCTTCGACTACCATCGGGACCTAGTTTAGGTCAAATTGAGGGGACAACTCGAGTGAATTGAGATCGTGGTCCCATTCGTCAGGTTGATCGTCGAGCTCCCCTTGACAACCAAAGGACCAACGCCCGTTGGGACGTGGACCTGGAAGACTCCCAGACTAACACTACTCGGCGCACTCCAAGAGCTTCGGAGACGATGTACATGAAGGCAGCTGTTTGTGGGCATTGATAGATCAGCTCATCATCGTAGTTCGTCATAGGGTCTTACATCCTTAGGTTCCTTTAAGTTCTGTCGCTTGGCCGGGTCCACCGACCCGTCATCCTGCATCACTTTGTAGAGGAGTCTAAAGTATGTATCCAACTAAGCTTAAGTATCTACCAAGAGTGCACGGATGAGATTATAAAAAAACCACCAACAATTTGGCGAAGACAACCTTCTTAAATGGTATGCCAAATGTTCACAATTGACATCCAAAACAGCTAGGATGAAAGGAGGAAAGAGAACAAGTTCACCAAAGGGACTAACCAACAAGGAGAGCCACACCTAGTCTCACCTCTTCACATAGCTTCTTGTCAAGATGCTATGTTGCCCACTCTCTTTTCTCCAACTATCCAAGTAGCTTGACCCTTCCTTCACAAGGGTTTCACTCCGTTAGGATGCTCTTGAGTTTGATGTAGGATATTTTAGAAGTGGATGATTATTATAATATGAATATGAATGAAATGATTATGTGAGGAATAGATGAGGTAATTAATATATGAATATCTACTGTTATAAATTAGATAATAATCCTACATATGAGGGAGGATCTATGAAGTGATATCAATGAGAATAAATGTTTAATTATGAGAGAATATTTATATAGTAGAAATAGATGATAGGAGAATAGAGAAGATAAAATATATAATATCGAATAGAAGTTTTATAATGAAGGAAAAGATAGGTGTTATAAATGGAGAATATAGAATATGTCTGATCAATAAATAGATATAGATAATAGAGATGAAATAAGATGATAATATTGGAAGATGATTTAAGATTGCGGTTTATGGGTTAGGAGTATGAAGGGTGAAAGAGATATATAAATAAGATATTAGATGACTAAGGGGATAGAATATGAATGCAACGTGGAGGGAGGATAATAATATATATTTTAGTACGGCGAATAGGATAGGAAACGGGGAATATACAGAGGTTGAGAATTTGGAAGAATGGGAAGGAGGACGACGAAGTGATAAGTTCGAAATAGGAGACTGGGTGGAAGTTGGACTTATAGAAATTAAGATTCGACCTTATTTCACTATGAAAGAGATGAGGATAATTACCTGAAGGAGACGGAAAGTAACGCTCTGGAATACGTCGGATGGTATAAATTCTCCTCGGTAGACTTCTAACTGAAGATGGATGAAAGCGGACAGAATGGGGGGAGAAAAGGAAAGGGAGGTAGAACTCGGGAGATGAAGGTTGCAGGAGAAACATAGGGAGAAGCGATGAACACAGAGGTAAAAAATGAACCATAGGGTAACCCCAAATTTATCAAAAACAACTGTTTCTTTCTTCTACTTTGTGTTCCTTTTATATAGTAAGGAAAATGGAGAGGTCAAGACAAAGAGATGCTTCGGGAAGGGGAGAGGCAGTTTGGCGGTTGCGTCTCTTCATTTGACGTGGTCGTCGCATGGTGGAATGATGTGTGAACTTCCAGCTGAGGATACTCTCGTCTTGACGTGGCATATCCTGACGCTAGGGAGATTGTAGGGAAGCATCCGGATTTGAGTCGGAATTGAGACGGACGTCCAGCTACTAGTAGTCGAGAGAAGATTGTGAGGCTGTTTATGTGGAACCGTCGTTGTTGGTAAGTCCTGATGCTATTCCCGTAGAGGTGTGATCTCTTTATTTCCCTCGTCTTCGTGAGTCTTCTCGTTAAGTCAACGCTCTACGACCAGGTAATATCATTTATCCGTCGTCTTTTGTTACGTTTCTCGCAGAGCTGTCGGGGAAGATGATTGGCTGTAGGAGATTGGAGATTCATCGCTAGTCGGGGACGACTGGAGAGTCTCCGTCGACCGTCCTTCATTTTGGAGGGAAGCAAGCTCTGCCGTTGCGACGTTCTAGCGAAGGTGGAGATCTCCGTCTTGGTGGGGAGGAACCGAAAGAAGTTGGCGCGGCCGCTATTCTTTTCGCGGATCACTGAGGTAGGTAGGAAGAGGATAGAGAAGGTCGGTGCTTCTATTTTTCTCAGTCGAGGACTTATCCTCGCGGTTGTCTCTTCAAGATCAGTCTTCGATCTTCTCCACGGGCAGGTAAGTTCCAATAGGTGCGATTATTCCAGTCGCATGCTGAGAAATGTGGAGGGGAGGTTGACGCGGGTGGTGGCAGTGATGACAGCTTCCTTCCTTCAAATTCGAGCTTCTTCTATGCTGATTGTTTTTAGAATTCTGTCGAGATGTCTGTCTTTAGGGAGGAGTAATCATGTCTTGAGCTCCCTTGAAGTTCTTCTCTAGAAGTAGTAGTAGTTATTTTAGCTCTGGGGTGAATTATTTTGTTGCTTCATCAGGTATCATAACAGGTGATTAGCAGGAGGTGACGAAGCCTCCCAATATAATTCCATGTGTTTACGGTGGATGACGACTGAGAAATAGAATCTTGGTATCTTCTGATGAGTTCGGCAGTTGGGAGTAGAGTCGCTTAGAGGGGAGGTAGTCCTTCCTATTAGATTCTATTTCAAGCTCTCGTGGTTAGCTTTAGATATCTTTTGCTGTCATGATGGCCAAATGATAAGAGATGTAGATTTGTGGATCTTTGAGATAATCTTCATTTATAAGGCTTCCCTTTGTGCTCTTCATGATGATCATCTTCATATAAATTGTCTTCATAAATGCATGGTTTTATCTTGAAGTAGAACCCAAGGATAATAGTAGTAGTTAGATCTCTCGTAAAATTCTAACTAAGGGTGGTTTCAAAAGATAGAAGGGATTTTAATAACAACGATGTTCCTATTAATTTTCTTTGAGATCATTACTTATAACTATACAAAGGTACCTATGATATGGTGGATATGGTTTGGAAAATAGGGAACCTATATCAAGGTAGAAGGTGGTTGACTTGGTCCATTCAAGGACTTCAAATTATCTAAGGATAAGGGTTAAATGCTTTGACCTAGTCAATCTTTAGATCAGTATAAAATAGGGAAGAGAGGGAAGATAATTCCCTTAAGATCTACACTCTCTTTCAATTATTTAGAGAGATCTTCCTCATCCATTTAATAAATGGATAATTTCTCAAACTCATGAGTAAGGAGGAGAATAGGTCACTTGGAATCCTTGTGTTCATGTTTTGAAATAATTCTCCATCAGAGTTGCCTCCTTTAGGTTGCCAAAGCTTGGGGTGAACTCCTCCTATTATAGAGCTCCTTAGAAGGGTTCTATAGACACTCTCGCAAGAAGCTGTCCATAACTTTCTAGAACATCTAGAAAGATCCACAAGGTTTTAGAACTATCCATAATCTTCTAGGGTAATCTAAAAGACTCCACAAGCTTTTAGAAGAAGTATAGAAGATTCTAAAGGTATCTAGAAGATTCGAGAAGCATCTAGAAGATTCTAGAAAGCTCTAGAACATTCCGGAAGCTTCTAGAATATAGAACCCTCACATACTTCAAATCTGATTTCATATCGTAGCCCAAAAAATGAGAAGAAGATTAAGAAATTGCAGGCAAGTGGATAATAGCTTAGCATTTAAGGAGCTAGACAACACCGAAGGAAAAAGCTTTTGAAATAACATATTCAAGACACAACTACAAAAATTACTCCAAAAGCGCCTACTAAAGATCTCAGCCTTTCCAACATATGAAAACCATAGATACTTGACTATTATATAATTGCTGAAAGTATGACGTCAAGTTTCGCTCAAGAGCACCAAAGATATTGAGCAACAAAACATAGGATGATGCCCAACACTAATGATAGATGTGGAACAAATGTGGTTACCCTTGGATGCTACTTTGACAAATACAAAGTGGCAATTATGTCTAAGAAGATATTAAAATCCAAATCCTCGACACTATTCTTTCTTATTTAAGAAATTGAATTTTGAACGGACCATTTCAACAATTCTGCTAGTATTCATCTTCAGACGGGAGAGGTGGATCAAAGAGATCCGTGGAAGAGATTTAGATGCTTAGTTTTTTGGGGCTCATGCCCTCACTCTCCCAATGCTCCTCAAGTTCACAATTACCGCTCTCACACTCAAGCGTCTCTTGTTTGTCCACCAAGCAGTGTCTTAGTTCTTCAGCATGGATGTGAGATTTGAGCCAGATATTGGACGATTTGAGCCTCAAGAGAAGATGTGCATGAAGAAAGTGTTTCGTTTGCAAGAGACAATTGATTTTATGCCCTCGATGGCTGCAGCCCTCCAGACTCTCCCCCAGCTTCCTCCGCTCTCAGCAGCAGATGCTCTCTTTATGCAGTGTGTCATTTCCTATCCATTGTTGGCAGTCCCCCTTCACTAGACATGAACATTCTGTTGGAAGTGGTTTTCCAACTTTGGGAATTGCAAGCACATGTGGCACTGCCATGGTGTGCAAGGGAGAGCACCCAACGTGCACAGAGCGTGCACACTCGGCGGGTACTGTAGCACTTGTTGAGATGGTACCCCGTGGCGCACAGTGATACGCAGGAGCAAGCGCACTATGAACTTTTATAAATTTTTAATGAATTTTTATGGATTTTTTGGAATTAAAAATTAATTTTTCTAAGTAAAAATCAATTTTTCGGATTATTATTAGCGCACAAGTGACGTGGTGCAATCTAGAACGTCCGATCAATCGCGACCGATGATCAAAGGCGAGAGATGACGTGACGCAACATGGAGTGTCCGATCGCGCGATTAAATCGCGATCGTCGATCTTCACTTAAGGTGCAGGGTACGTGGCGCAATGTGATTCGTTGGCGAATCATTTTAAAGCGATTTAATATCAGCCATTGATCAAAGGAGTTATAACGGCTGAGATTTAAACCGACGGAAACGCATCTGAAACATCCAATCAAGATCCAATGGCGGGCGTTTGATGCGTTATTCATAACGTGCGCGACGTGGCATCATCTCGACGGTCGATCAAAGATTCAACGGCCAACGACTTAATCGTAATGATTCACAAGGGTGTGTTTCATCAGAGCAGTTGATCAAAGATTAAATTCTGATCGAACGGTTACGTCCAAATCACCCTATTAATTGAGGTGTTCTTCGACGATGTAAACCATCCGGGGTAATACGACTTAATCAAACTCGTTAAATACCAAATCCTTTGAATCTCTTACTCTTAATCGCTTATAGACTCATTTCCGCGTCCACGGGGTGCTTGAGAGCGAGATTTCAACGATCGACGAGGAAGAAATTGACGCTTGAACTCCGACGATTGCGTTTTCTGAATTTTGATGAATATTTTTTATTCCGGTGAGTAATTGGATCGATTCAAGAGCAATCTTGGTTTAGGGATTGTGTTTCATCCTAATCTATCTTTGTATAGCATTATATTTCATTCTCGAATCATAATTTGAGTCAATTTTAATTTTTTTACGATTTTCATTTTCAGAAATTTCTCTCATGTTCATTCAATGATTTCTCCGCAAAATCAAATCCAAATTTAAAGATTCCTGATTCCATGGCTAAGTCTTCAAGTCCTCTTTCTAAAGTATCAAATTGCCTAATTTCTATCTCTATTTCATCGTCCGATTTGATCAAATTCGAAGAGAACTTCAGAAATTACCTTAATTCCTTATGTATTCCACCCTTATTTACCAATATACCCCTCAATTCATGATTTAATCTTAAAATTGGTGACTCTTGACCGCGTGTTTTCAACGACCTCGCGGTCTCAATTCGTCACATATTATACTTATAGGAAAATTGAATTTCAACCAGTGTAAAAACTTTATATTTCTCTAAAGAAATTGCAATCAACATCAATATATATAGTTACAAACAATTTTTGAAAATATATATACAAATTCTAAGTCAATAAATAGATAATTCTAAGTAGGCAGAACTCTTAACTAGGTACTTTGTAGAGGATCTTTTCGATAAAGGAGTCGAAAGTCTGTATCCAACTAAGCTTAAGTATCTACCAAGAGTGCAGAGATGAGATTAGACAAAACCAACCAACAATTTGGAGAAGACAACCTTCTTAAATGGTATGACAAATGTTCACAATTGAGGTCCAAAACAGCTAGAATGAAAGGAGGAAAGAGAACAAGTTCACCAAAGGGACTAACCAACAAGAAGAGCTACAACTACTGTCACTTCTTCACATAGCTTCTTGCAAAGATGCTATGTTGCCCCCTCTCTTTTCACCAACTATCCAAGTAGCTTGACCCTTCCTTCACAAGGGTTTCACTCCCTTAGGATGCTCTTGAGTTGCCTCCTTTTGGTTGCCTAAGCTTGGGTGAGCTTCTCCTTTTACAGAGCTCCTTAGAAGCTTCTAGAGACTCTCTCTCTAGAAGATGTCGATAACTTTCTAGAACATCTAGAAAGATCCACAAGGTTTTAGAACTATCCATAATCTTCAAGGGTAATATAGAAGACTACACAAGCTTCTAGAAGAAGAATAGATGATTCTAGAAGTATCTAGAAGATTTGAAAAGCATCTATAAGATTCTAGAAAGCTCTAGAACATTCCGGAAGCTTCTAGAATATAGAACCCTCACATACTTCAAATCTGATTTCATATCGTAGCCCAAAACAATGAGAAGAAGATTAAAAAATGGCAGACAAGTGGATAATAGCTTAGCATTTAAGGAGCTAGACAACACCAAAGGAAAAAGCTTTTGAAATGACATATTCAAAACACAACTACAAAAATTAATCCAAAAGCGCCTACTAAAGAACTCAGCCTTTCCAACATATGAAAACCATAGATACTTGACACATATAAGATTGCTGAAAGTACAACATCGAGTTTTGCTCAAGAGCACCAAAGATATTGAGCAATAAAAAATAGGATAATGCCCAACACTAAAGATAGATGTGAAACAAATGTGGTTACCCTTGGATGCTATTAAGAGCCCTATTGACATATACAAAGTGGCAATTATGTCTATGAAGATATTAAAATCCAAATCCTCGGCACTACTCTTTCTAATTTAAGAAACTGGCAGTCCTCCAGACTCTCCCCCAGCTTCCTCCGCTCTCAGCAGCAGGTGCTCTCTTTATCTCGTGCGTCGTTTCCTATCCACTATTGGCAGTCCCCCTTCACTAGACATGAACATTCTGTTGGAAGTGGTTTTCCAACTTTGGGGACGGCATGCATATGTGGCACTGCCTTGGTGTGCAAGGGAGAGCACCCAACATGCACAATAGTTGCACACTCGGCAGGTACTATAGCACCTGCCAAGATGGTGCCCCCTGGGGCACAGTGACATGCAGGAGCAAGCGCCAGAGCACGCTCGTGGCAGGCCTCTCGACAGTTACTTAGCACTCGCCGAGCAATCGTACATGTGGCATGCAGCGCATTCTTAGGGGAGATCCCGCCCGCACATGCTCGCATATCTTGGCAAGTATTGTAGCACCTGCCAATATGTGCGCCACATGCATGGCATGGTGCGTGCAGATCGCCGAGTTCACGCACCATGGCGCGCCTTTGGTAGGACATCGGCACTCCAAAATCCAAGTGAACTTTGAGTTTTCTCCTTGTAAGCTTATAAATAAGCACTCCTAGAGCATCCCTGATGATATCTTAGCATTCCTTTCTTCTTCGAGAAGGTTGTGTTTGAGTTTTTGAGAGGTTTTAGTTAATTCATTCTTCTTTTCTCATTCTTCTCTTCTTTTGAGTGTATGTGTGCATTTGTGGAGTATGATCATCATCTTCTGGAGTGACCTTTGAGGTGATCAGCAGCCAACACATTCAGCACCGTCATTTTTCAGTGCCACTGCCCATATCTCTCCTAAAAAAATTGAGAGCTGAATTACCAAAAAGCCACTGATCTTCCGCCGCCTCTCAGCTATCATTATTGGGCCTGATCTCTCTCTCTCTTCTTGCGCAATTGTTCAGAGGAATCGTGCGAAGAGAAGAGAAAAGAGGAAAAGAAAAAAATGACAGATAAAGAGGAAGAGAGAAAAGCCGTTTAGGCTCTATTACCTGTAAAATCCTCGCCTCGAGTTAGTGGCAGACTGTTGGGGAAAGCCGTCGGCGAGCGTTTCTCACCCATGATCCTAAGTCATATAAGCATCTATTATTTAGAGAGAGGTATCATTAACTAACCCAACTTTTATTAGCCGGATGGCCGTGAGAAACGGAACCCTAGAATTGAACAACGACTCCCAGAGTCGCAGTTTATATTTAATGTTCAAGAACCTACAGCGAACAGGCAGTACACAGACAACTGATCTCAATGCGCAACGGCGTCTAGAGCAACAGTCTTTTTATTCTTAACCCTTATAATAACCAAGAAAACTAGTTAGGCGTCCAAGGTAACGCTCAACACACAATGCGGATACTGTTGAACCCGTGGGGACCGCAGCTTCGCTTCTCCTTGTCGAGGCGGATTGAGTCGCCGTTACAGTTATACCCCTTGTAAAGCTTGGCTCTCTGCCCTTGGGTGAACACGAAATGGTACCCTGCAGTGAAGCTGTTGGCTGCTGATCACCTCAAGAAGCACCCTCTCAAGATGATGAGCACACTCACAATTGTACTCAACCACTCAAAAGAAGAAGAAGAAGAATGAGAGGAGAGAAATTCCACTAAAAAGCACTAAACCACTCACTAACACAATGGAGGAAGAAAGGAAGTACAGAGATACATTTAGGGATGCTAAGATCCCTATTTATAGGCTAGAAAGATGAGAAAAACCAAAAAATAAGCTCCTATTTTTCTGCCCCATTTTTTCTGCTGAGTGCACGACGTGGAGCGTGAAAATCGCCCATTTTCTAGCCTATGTGTGCGCAGGATGCACACTTTTCGCACGGAGACCCAGCCTCCCGATTTAATCGCCGCGCGGAGTGGGAATAAACTCATTTCCCACAGAAGCTACCGAGGGAGGAGCAGCCGCAGAAGTTCACGTCCATGGTCTTTCCGGCGCACCCAGGACCCGAGAAGGCGGTGAGCGTGCTAGCGGACGACAACCCAACGAGCGCAGCCGCGATGACCAAGAGGACAACGGCCCAACGAGTATTGGTGGAGGCAGCAGCCATGGATGAGCAGCGACGGGTTTGTAGAAGACGATCGGGGAGAGGATTGGATGGAAATGTTTCGTTGTGATCTTCTTCGTCGTCCTTTCACCTGTTTATATAGGATGTTTGTAGAGGAACGCCACAGGCAGTACTCAGAATGGTCAATGTCGGCGGCCTTAGGTCTTCAATTTGAAGTTTGTCTCTGACCGGTTCCTGGTCGATTAGGTTTATAACTCGGTCACTGCGCGTCCGGAGTCATAAAACCCATCCTGTCGCACAGAGCCTGCTTTCTACTGGACCATCTTTTGAGTCTTACCGAGAAGAAGAATATTTGACGTAATCGCAGGCTAGAGCTGGAATCGTGGTCTGGACGAAAACGACTAAGCAAGGCTTCCACTAAACGCGATGCCGAAAGATGTCGAAACATGAGAAAACAGTTTTTATATCCTTATCCGCAAGTAAACTCTACCCGCTTATCTCACATGTCTCTCTTGCTCTCTCTCTCTCTCTCGCTCTGTTTCCCTCTCTCGCAGACACACATATCTCTCTCTCGCTCTTGCTCATCTCTCGCTCTCTCTCTCTCTCTCAATCCCTCCCCCTTTGATCTCTTTATTTCCAGTCTCCAAACTCAGTAGGATATTTTTCCTTTCTTTGCCGAAAGACCTTATGAGGGCTGAATTTTACCGAAGTCTACGTAAAATCGTGAATTCATTATACGGTCGCCTCTCAATACTCGTCTCATAAATATGCACTGACGACTATTTTAGGAAAGTTAAAACAGACATACATGCATTTCCACCTTCGTCGACGTCAATTTAACCAGCCTCGGATTTGTACAAAAGATGGAGAGGATGAAAAACAATAGTTTTGCGCAGAATGATACTGATGTTTGTACCATTTCAGTATTCTCCAGTAATGGATTATCGTTCCACGCATACTCTTTTTCTGAGTTTCCAAAAACGGCATGAAAGAGGAGTTTTCTCGAAGCTATTCTCTTCGAAAGATTATTCCACGAATTCTCCCAAAGCTATTCCCCCACGAAACTTTCTCCGTTTATTTTAATTTTCTATTGACATCCGAGGGGAATCATGAGGATGAAATCGACTTCAGTAGTTCAGCAATTTACTCCGCACCCACTTTCATATTTAAAATTTTACTAAAATTATCGAATGAGGTTGCCGCCATTACCATCTCAATACGGCCCTTCACCATCCCATTATCTCCGTGCATTACGTGGAACTATTCTGAAGTTCGTAGACTTCTCCTCTCTTCTCTCCCATTCTCTACCTTTTTGACGGGATGTCATGGCAAAGGAAAGGAGATTTCCATCCACACGTCATTTGTTCATGTTTCGATGTTTCGATTTAAAATGCTTCTCTAAAGATATTATTACGAAGATTTATTAACTAATGAATCATTCCCAAATCCACCATTCGACAGATCTATGAATGGTGAGACAGAAACCCCACAGTACAACACAAATCGTCGCCGCAGTCCTCTGATATTTATTTCGAGAATGATCACAGTACCTACTGAGCAGAATACGGGGGGGGCAAAGAGTACACAGACAACTGATCTCCCAGACGCAACGGCGTCTAGAGCAACAGTCTATTTTTATTCTTAACCCTCATAATCGAGTCAAGAAAAACTAGTTAGGTAACGCTCAACACGCAATGCGGATACTGTTGAACCCGTGGGGACCGCAGCTTCGCTTCTCCTTGTCGAGGCGGATTGAGTCGCCGTTGCAGTTATACCCCTTGTAAAGCTTGGCTCTCTGCCCCTGGCTGAACACAAAATGGTACCCTGCAGTGAAGCTACCGAGGGAGGAGCAGCCACAGAAGTTCACGTCCATGGTCTTTCCGGCGCAGCCAGGACCCGAGAAGGCGGTGAGCGTGCTGGCGGACGATGAACCAACGAGCGCAGCCGCGATGACCAAGAAGAGAACGGCCCAACGAGTATTGGTGGAGGCAGCAGCCATGGATGAGCAGCGACGGGTTTGTAGAAAACGATCGGGGAGAGGATTGGATGGAATTGTTTCTTCGTGATTTTGTTTGTCGTCCTTTTACCTGTTTATATAGGATGTAAGTAGAGGAACGCCAGAAGCAGTACTCAGAATGGTCAATGTCAGCGGCCTTAGGTCTTCAATTTGGAGTTTGTCTCGGACCGGTTCCCGGTCGATTAGGTTTATAACTTAGTCAACTTTGCGCGTTGATAGAATAATTTAATAATAAAACGTATTTTGTCGTATGAGCCATAGATCATCTACCCAGAAATCTTCTCCGGAAAAAGACAGATTCAAGGCGGATGCAACAAAAAGATTATTTGACAAAATTGCCGCCGAGAGCTGGAAGAATGATTCGGGAGAAAACGACCGAGCAAATTATCTCTGTGTTGGATTTCTCTGTTTTTGACCTTTGAATTCGGCGGGTAGAGATGTG